>JARHVA010000924.1:242500-797500 GCA_037957365.1 Torreya grandis
TAAATAAGATATATTGATTTATAGAGTATTGAGACTTTATTCAGTTTTTAACAATTAATTTATTAAAAATGGGAATTCCATAAGTAGGAGAGGGGGTTCCATTAAAATCCAAATTATCTTTTCCATGAACAAAATAATCCATATAAACTATAATATTATGCCCATTGATATATAATTAATCATTAAATGATAAAAATAAAATTTATTCCCATTTAAAGTGTCATCTACTACCACCTTAGCCTCAATGACCTCCTTAGAACATGTCCCATTAGACATCTAAACAATCCACTCTTCAAACATATTTGTCTTAATAATATATAATAGAAACACATTGTCATTTATGCCTACCATGCCCAAATCCACTTTCTTGCTCTTTATTAGCTGCACCACTAAATTATAGTCTACCAAACAACCCTAAAACACTTATTAACAATAACCATGACATATTTCATCACTAACATATACTTATCATTTTAAATACCATCTCCCTTTTCTATTAGTAATGAGAATATTTATTGTAATATTATTTGAGGATAATAAATCACTAGGTATTATTTTTTAGGGTTTTTTTATAACCTACAAACCACTGGGAATGGATGACTTGTCATGATATTTGGGAATATAGTGACTATTAGGTATATAAAAATGAATAAATATTTTTGAACCTATCACCTAATAGGTATGGAGGACTTTTTGGGATATGTAGAAACCTAGAGAAAACTAGGTATGAATGACATGTCAAAGTGTTTGAGAACCTACTACCCACTAAGTATGAAGGACTTGTTAGGATGGTATGGAATGTGGTGACCACTAGGCGTAAATGGCATGGAATATTGATGGGAACCCAATGATTAATAGGTATTTATGAATTATAGCATCTTGGGAACCTATATACTATTAGATATAAATGACTTTGAGCATTATTGAGAACCTAAAGACTATGTGCACAATATAGGATTAACCTATGACTATCTTATTTCAATAGACTTAAAATTAGAGAAGGATGATTAAATTGATCTTATGATAGACAATCAGAGTAATGACCAATTAAATCCATAGATATAATAGATGGGTTCCTATTTCATAGATGCTAAGAGTAAATGATTCAAATCTTAACCTAATGACATAAGGAAATAGTTATCACTAGACCCCTATGAGAGTAAATGAGTTTTATTAGTTATGCATTTTAATCAAACTAAAATAAAGGGAAAAAGGATTATAATGATATTAACTGGTAAGGTATAATGGTCAAGCAAATGGGGATATAGAAAACCTATAATGGAATATAGAAAGTCTAAGAAATCCTATAGCCACACCAGTATTAGGTGTAGAGAGAACCTAGATAAGGATACACACATTAATTCACTAAGGAAAAAACAATGTATATCTACTAAGTAAATAAAATAATGGGTACAGGGTTAGAAATAATTACATTTTAATGGACATGTCAAGCATCAAACTCCACCTTGGCTAAATTGGATATTTGTAAGAGATGTTATGGGTTGAATACTTTAAATGAAATAAGAATAACTAAATGTCCTTAGTTGGGAAATTTGAATACCATGGTACCTCCTTGGTTCAATTCATTCTATTAAGCTTTAAATATTACCACAAGACAAGTGATGTAGGGGCATCTTTAAAAGGCCTTAAATTTTGATTTTTTTAAATCTATTATAAGTCATTTATAATGTATTGGTATTTATTAGGAGTCTTAGGAGTCTTTAAAATTTGAATTAATATTTCTTTGGCATTTTCCTGCTAAATTTAGTATGTTTGAATTTTTGAATGCTTTGTCCAAGTTTAGGGGATATAGAAGTCATTTGAAGGAAACCTCAAGTATCAAAGGTTGATATGAGTTATTTAAGATACTAGATGTCCATACAAGAGTCATAATACACATTTTTAAGGAAATAAACCTTTTCATATCTTATAAGGTCCAAATTTGGTTATTAGTGACCATTGGAGAGGTTTAAAGTTACACAAGGAAGTTATGGGTTCTAAAAGATTTTGTAAATGAATGTTTTAGTTAGATTTATGGGGTTGGATATGAATGAGAAATGTAGAATGACCCTAAAAATAATAAAAGACAAGTTTTTAATTATTGATAACTGAATTACAGGACTTTCAATCTATGTTCATGAAACTGAGTTATGTTGTGTATTGAAATATTGTGAACGTGATGGTGTATTTATGTGAATTTTATAACATTGTGTTAGAGAAAGATATTCAAATAAATTATAATGTTTTTTATTGATAATAAGAAGATCATATGGTTCTTAGTAAGGTAAATCAACTAAAAAACTCTGTGTTTTTGTATTTTGAGTTTTAAAAAAGCCTAAATGGGCTTTATTTCGAATAGTAAGACTTTCTAAAAGTGTTTTAATCACACTTGAATTTTGATAATATTTAATGTTCAATAATTTAACATTCTTCAAATTAATGTCTAATTTATTTGAAAAAGATTATCTTTGAAGAACATTACAGACCATGTATTCTCTATCAAAGGTGAGAAAAGGAAACTAAGCAAACATCTAGTGCAAGAGAGAACCCTATGGAAGGTAGTTTAGGGAATATTAATTATTGGTAATTATTGTTTTCATGTTTATAAAACTATTTATGGGATAATAGTTCATTTTCATCATGTAATTTGTGAAGGGATTGAAGTTTAGGATTGTAGTTTATTATGTTTTATACATAGTCACACTAAAACTATAACTAAATCAACCTCAAGAGATGTCAAAAGGATGAAATAACAATTAGAGAATATGTATGAAGGTTATACTAACCCTATTAAACAAACATAATAGGTTAAAATTCACATATAATATTTATAAATTAGATTATTTCTTCTCAGGTGGTCTTTGTCGACTAACAACCCTGTTCTAGGGTTTTGAAATGTAAATTGGTGTTTCAAGAATTATAGCCATCATAAAATTAAAAAAATTGGTATCGAGTGAGGGTTTTAAGTTGGGAAATACATTATGTAGGTTTTGAGTCTAAATGTGCCTTGGATTATGGATAAATGAAGACTGTGTGGTGGAAAAGGGTGATAGAGACCTAAATAAGCCTAATTAGGCCTATGTAGGTGTAGAAAAAGGCATCTAGGGAACAAATGGGGACATGAAATTTCATGATAAAATAGAATGAGATAGAGGGTATTTAAAATGGAGTTTATTTTATCAAAGTTAACTTGTACTTATTTTTAAAAGGAATATTTGTTCAAAAAAAGGTTACTAAGAGCCTCTATTGAAGAGTGAAATAAGGTATGTGGGAAAGGTATGTTTTGAGAGATCTTGTGGGTGGAATAGAAGATAGGAATAAGTTATATATATTCTATATGATCAGGTTTAGACTCAAAATAATCTAATTCATGTATTAATTCTAATTTTCAATGAGTTCTAATCAAAGCATAAGTATGGTAAAGCAAGACATATATATGAGTGTGTGAATGGATTAGATAGTTGAATTCCTTGACATACATTTATGGATGAATAAGTGAGAGTTTAGTTTTTTATATATTTTTTTGAGAATCTCATATCTCATAAGAGACCAATTATACATTAATTAAACTAAGAGATAGAGATTGAGATAAAGACCAAAGACATAACAAAGAAATAAAACTACGTGGTTTGCAGAGGTAAAATTATGAATATGATTTATGTTTTCCATTCATAATAAGTACATTTATAAAGTCCTCTGTATCAAATAGCTTCTTCAACACAAGGTTTTAGACTATAAAATCATCCAAATATGACATATGGATGGAATACAAGTGAAATATGAGTGAATAGATTGTTTATGATTGTGTTAAAATGAAATATAAACCATATATATTGATCACATACCCAAAACCAACACTAAATACTGATACAATGCTATAAACTAGGACACTACAAACAAAATATGTCAAATGACATAATATGGTATTATCTAGGTGAATACAATACTAATGCTAGAAGACAAGATCATAATCATATTGAGTTGGCCAATATTACTATATGCCTAAAGATATGATTTATTCATGTATATGGGTTTATGGAGATTCCAACATGTGACACACATCCCCCTTAGTTAGTTAAATGGGTCTAATATATTAGGATAATCAATTATAACAAGTGGAATGTTTCTATAAAAGTCCACTAGTACTTTACCAAAATATAGGATAGTTACAGTCCAAATTTTAGAATTTTTTCAAACATTTTGAGTGATATATTGCAATTTTATTATTTTTTCATAGATTCTATGTATAGGCTAATTTTTTTGTAATTTTTCCACCAAATTTTTACTAAGGTTTAAATATATTGTATAGGAGATATAGTCAAAATGTTGGAATATTTGGATATGTTTTGTGTGAGCTATAAAGATTCTAGGGTTTTTTCATTAACCCTAATTTATGTGAATAATGGATTTTAAGAAATTTTTAAGGAAGGAAGATATTGATGTTAAATAATGGTGGATATTTTTTAAGGAAAGATATTTTACTAATTTGTTTGGAAAACATACTTGTATCATTTTTTTGTCTGGGCTTATACAACATTGGTTTAAACATTGAGATTCACACAATGGTATTCTTCATAGGAAGAAATGGAATTGGTTTTCCTAGATCGATGGGATATAAAATAAAAAGAGAATGAAGAAGAGGACTAAAATAAAAATGATGTCAGTGATGAAGAATAAAAATAATATAAGAAAATGAGGGAAAATAGGAGAAGTATATAGTAATGAAGAAGAAAAATTAATAGATCATAATTTTGATGATGATGATGATGATGATGATGATGCAACAGATCATGTAAAAGGAGAGATAGAGGATATTGAAGAGGAAGAAGGATTGGATTATAAGGGTTTAAATAGTTGTCTCCATTTAAATTAGAGTCAATTGTTCAATTTCATGGATGCATTCAAAATAATAAGGTCATTATGTGCATAAACTCTAGAAGCAAGTATAACTTCATCAACATGGATATGGTTCAACACCTACATGTTCAAGCAATACATATCAAGGAGCATCAACTATATGGTCATAATATTTATGTTTTTAAATGTTTTAAGGTCATTATGGATAAATATGTTTTTCATTCATATTTTTATGTTGTGGAGATGGATGATGTGGATATGGTTCTTGTATATCCATGGTTAGATACTTTGGTAACATTCAATATTAATGTTCAGAAGAAGCTCATGATGTTTTGGTATAGGAAAAATAAGGTCACTTAATAGGATATAATATTTGGTAAGGAATAAAGAACAATTAATGTTGATCATGAAGATGAGATTAAATAAGGTGAAGAAGAGCATACAGAATATTCAAATGAATACATAGATGAAGAAAAAATATAAGAAAATAAAAATACTTCATCTACTCAAGAGACAAAGGAACCACAGAAGCAAAAGGTGGAAGAGGTAGAATAAAATGTTGATAAGGTCAAAGTATTAGAAAAAATTGAGGTATGTAGACACCCACATCATTATGAGAGGTAAAAATCATGGAGACATATGAGGTACTATCATAACAAAAATCACTTTGGCTATATCGGAAATCAAAGTTCCAATAACTATGGGTATGCATAGAATCCAAAGACTAACTACTATGGTCAGGTATGGAATCCGATTAGCACAATGGCCTATGGAACATGGAATTATTAGGGAAATAACTATGACTATGCATGTAATAATAACTAATATGGTCATGAATGGAATCAAATTAGCATATTATAATATGGTATATGGAATCAAAAGAGGAATAATTATTCATGGCCACCAAGGTAGTATAGTTATGATCACGAATGGAATCAAAGTAGCACATTAAAATTTGTAAATAAGGTTGGGAATATATCACCTACTAGGAGAAAATATAGGTGATTGGATGATCAAGCTTGGATAAAATTATGCAATGATTTAAATCACACTCATTATTTGGTTTCTTCCTATCTTTTAGGGATGAAACATGTCAACGAGGGAAGAAATAAATCCACAATATCTCTTCAAAGTTACAACCTCCAATATCCTCTTAAAATATAATATTAATGCTTATTTGATTCCTTTATAATGATAATCATCTCCTTTATATAGACCTCTATCTAACTAACAATGGATGGGTAACCTCATAATCCCAATGTATATCGGCCATTACCTAATGCACTAATTCCACAAGTTACTTAATTATCCTAAAATATTGGACACATATAACTAATTAAGAAGGATGTGTGCCACATGTCATCATCTTCATCAACCCATATACATTAATATATCATATCCATAGGTACATAGCAAATACTATACATGAAGGGAAAAGGTACTAAAAAATACTAATATATAAGGATATATTGTATGATATAATATAAAATAACATAATTAAATAATATATTATGGAAAGAGGTAAGTATAAATACTATATAAATAGCTATTCTACTGATATGAATGATAAAATCATGATATCAATTAGAAACATATCTTGTAAATAATTATCAACCTGCACACCCCTTTCTCAATGCACCCTTTGAGGCATGAAATTAGGGATACCAATGCTCAAAAATTCACTAAAATAATAATAATCATTAAAATTTTAAAGTGTAAAATTTCATGTGTATACATATGCCCCACCTGAAGCTAATCACATGTTACAATAGTGTAACATGGGATGGTACTTTGGGAAGTATCATAACAACACAACAAATAAAATAAAATAAATAAAATAATCAAAAGTAATTGGAAGAAAATAAAATGAAAATATTAACCTTCACATACCTTCAAAATTGTATAAAATGATACATATGTGGAATATGATGTAAGGCACCCAATGTGCAGAACAAGTGGTTGGCCTAAAAATAAGAAAAAAAATATAAATTATGGAAAAAAAATTGGTTAACACCTAAAAATTATCTATCATACTATGATTATAAGGTTTATTTTGGTTAGTGAATAGGACCTACAAAATCAAAGATATGGGCAATAATATAGGATCTTGTGGTGACTAATTGAAAACTAATAGTATGATGATGATGGATGTTTTATACTTTTATAGAAAATTTGAACACATGCATGGTCAAAAATAAGGAAAGATAAGTGTTGAAACATTAAATATTAATTAATTATATAAAAATACAAAATATGTGAGAATTGATGAAGTAGATGATGAAAATGAATGTAAAACACACCAAATGCTATGAAAAATCATGTAAAACATTGAAAGTAAATGTGATATAAATGTAAGAAAGATCAAATAAATATATGTAAGTAAACATGTGATATCATGTAAGATAATCATGTCCAACCAAAAATGAAAAAAAAATATATGACTATGAATCAATAGTAATTCAATATGTATTACAAACAAAAATAAAAACACAAAAGACTGTAAATAAAAAATAAATTCAAAATGTGAGACAAGAATGTCAAGTCAAACATAAATAAAAACATATATGATAGTATGAAAAATGTCACATGTAGGATAACTAACTTCCACAAAAATAAAAAAATAAAATGATGTATAAAATGAATTACATTTTCTCTAATGATATGACAATTCAAACTTATTTCTTGGTCTAAAATGTTGTGTAGGAAAGCAAACCACATAATGACATGATTATGATGACAATGAGATGTTGTGGGAAGAAATAATGAAAGGTTTTATAAATGAATGACTTGGTATTTTTTGATATCTTATAATGTAACTCTCAAATTAATATAAGTGGTGTAAGTAGGGATATGTGATATAATGGGTGTTTTTGAAGAGGTATTGAAGGTCTTACACTACAACTCATAAATTGAAAGCCAAGGGTGTAAGTAGGAATATGTGAAAAATGATTTAATCAGATAAAATAAATATCCAACAAGGGGATATTGTATAATATATGATTTAATTAAGTAATACAAGGTGCCACACAGGTGATGTGAAAATCCTTAACATGAATGAGACATACTAGATAAGTGGGTAGGCTAAGAAATATCAACATCAAGGACCTAGGACACTCTAATTAGTGAACACAAAACTTGGGATAACAAGTTAGTTACATATATCATCCCATTAATTCTATATTTATTAAAATTAAAATTATACTACCTTTCAACAACATGTTCCCTATTCTTTAGGACCTCTTATAAATCCGTCAACATACTATGAAGATTGGGTACTTATGTGATAATATAGTTGTCACTAAAATGTAAGAATATATATTGATATAATTAGATATCCTACCACATTATATTATCTTACCAAAACCTAATTTTCCTCATCTCTATCATGAGGCAAACTATCAAATTTGATCTTCAACTAGAATAGGAGATGTGCCAACCAAAGATCACATATTTTATTGTGATCTAAAATTTTAAGATATAATTAACTTTTAACACTACCTTTTATTATGATATGAATTTTAACTATTTTTATTTTTCTATGTTTCATCCTCCATATGGATTTGGAAAAACTAAACATGATTCAAATATGTATATGACATAAGAGAGCTTACACTAAGACACTAGACAAGATAACCTAAAGACCATGGTGTTTGAAGACTAATGTACTTGAATACATCAAAGTCTGCAACCTCAATAGAGCTAACACAAGAGAGAAAGGATGAAAATGACATGGTGCAGGAATCTAAAATAAGAGATATTACATTCTAAGATAAGAAAGGATAACATAAATACCATGGTTTATAAAGACTAATAGAATTACCTACATCAAGACAAACATATATAATAGTATGTAAAATTTCCTATGTAAGATAAGTGAAGTAAAAAAAATCTAACAATAACATGATGGATAAAACCTAAGATAAAATATCTAAGGATATGAAAACTCAATCTTAGTGTTTGGTATAATATGTGATGTAGGAAATCAAAACCTCTTAATGACATGAATAGGATGAAAATGGGATGGTGTGGGAAGCAGTTATGTAAGGTGTTTTTGAAGATAGGTGAAAAACATAAATAAAACCATATATGGTAATATGAAAAATGTTGTGTAAGGTAAGTCCAAAAAAACTAAACATGTCTTATGCTATGGATTTAACTCTTTTGGATTTTTATATGTTTCATCCTCCATATGGATTTGAAAAAAATAAAAATTATTGAAATATGTAGCTAACACAAGAGAGATTACACTTGACCACTTGAGAGAACTTAAATATCATAGTGCCTAAAGACTAATAGACTTGCCTACATTAAATGTGAATAAATTAATGGTCAAAAAGAAGAAAATCTAAATGATGAAACATGGCATATCATGTAAGTATATTCAAACAAATATATATTTTCTATGTTTTTCAAAAATATTTAATTCTTATTTAATTTTAATTTTAAAATTTATGGATATTGAAATAGAATTTAGTCAATATTTAACATGTAGTTCATTTCTCCAATTTTTTCATGTTTGATTATACATGATTATCTTAGATGAGATCACATATTTACTTATATATCTTTGTTTGATCTTTCTTACATTAACATTTCATTTAATTTAAATGTTTTTCATGCTTTTTCAGGGGATAAGGCATATTTTACATAAGTAAATAGTTCTCAGTAGACCTCTATGAGACTAAATGATTTTTAGTAGTTATGAAATTTAATTAAAACAAAATAAATGTAAAAAGCGTTAGAATGATAGTAATTGGTAAGGTAAAATGGTCAACCAAATGGGGTTCTAGAAAACCTATAATAGAATATAACAAGTCTAAGAAATCATATAGCCACACTAGTATTAGGTGTAGATAGAACCTAGACAAGGATACACACACATTAATTCATTAAGGAAAAAATAAATGGATATATAATTAGTAAATAAAATAATGAGTATAGGGTTAGAAATAATTACATTTCAATGGACATGTCAAGCATCAATATCCCCATTGGCTCAAGTGGAGATTTGTAAGAGATGTTATGGGTTTAAGACTTTAAATGCAATAAGAATACGTATATGTCCTTAGTTGGTAACTCAAAATACCATGACACCTCATTGGTTAAATTCAATCTATTGAGATTCAATACAACCATAAGATAATCTTCTTCAAGACAAGGTTATAGACCATAAAATCATCCAAATATGACATAGGGATGAAGTTCAAGTATAACATGAGTGAATAGATTGTTTATGATTGTGTTGGAATGGAAAATGAACCTTATATATAATGATCACATACCCAAAACCAAAACTATACACTAATCCAGTGGTATCAACTAGGCTAATACAATCAAAATATGTCAAATGACATAGTATAGTATTTGTTAGCCCAATAGAGTTTGATGCTAGAAGACAAGCCCATAATTACACTCAATTGGCCAATATTATACATGAAAGGAAAAGTTACTAAAAAAATAGTATTAACTAATCCTATTTCATATGATATAATGTAAAATAACACAACTAAATAAGATAAGATGTCAAGAGGTAAATATAAATACTTTATAAACAAGATACACTAGTAATATGAATGATATAATCATGATATGATATAACATATCTTAAAAATATTTATCAACCTACCCACCCCTTTATTAATGCACCATTTTAGGCATGAAATTATGGATATTGATGCTTGAAAATTCTCTACAAGAATGAGAATAATTAAATGTTTAAAGTGAAATTTTTCGTGTATATATATGCCCCTCTTGAATCTCATCACATGTTATAATAGTATAACATGGGATAGTGCTTTGGGAAATATCATAGAAAAATAATAATTAAAATAAAATAACTAAATTAATTTAAAGAAAATGGAATCAAATAAAATGAAAATATAAACCTTCACATACCTTGATGATTGTATAAAATGATACATGTTTGGAATATGATGTACGGTACCCAGTGTGTGGAATGAGTGGCAGACCTAAAAAATAAGAAAAAGCTACAAAATTTAAAAAAAATATTTTGTTATCACCTAAGAATTATCTATCATGCTATGATTATAAGTTTTATTTTGGTCAGTGAAAAGCACCTACAGAAACAAAGATGTGGGAAAGAATATATGATCTTGTGGTGACTAATTAAAAACTAATAGTAAGATGATGATGGATGTTTTATTATTTTCTATAAAATTTAAACATATGCATGGTAAAAAATAATAAAAGATAAGTGTTGAAACATAAAATATTAAGTATATAAAAAAGAAAAAAAATGTGAGACATGATGAATTAAATGATGAAAATGAATGTAAAACACACCAAATTGTATGAAAAAACATGTAAAACATTGAAACTAAATGACATATCAATGTAAGAAAGATCACACAAATATATGTGAGTAAATATGTGATATCCTGTAAGATAAGCATGTCAAATCAAACATGAAAAAACATATATAACTATAAATCAATGGTAATTCAACATGTAATACAAACAAAAATAAAAACACAAAAGACTGTAAATAAAAAGGTAACTCAAAATGTGAGGCAAGCATGTCAAGTCAAACATAAATAAAAACATATATGATAGTATGATAAATTTAAGACAAGTAAAGTCCACAAAAATAAAAAATAAAACATGATGGATAAAATGAAATACAAAATCTCTAATGAGATGACAACTCAAACTTATTGCTCAGTCTAAAATGTGTTGTAGGAAAGCACAACCACATAATGACATGATTAGGATGACAACGAGATGGTGTGGGAAGTAATAATTAAAATTTTTTATAAGAAATGAATTAGTATTTTTTCACATATTATAATACAAATTTTAAATTAAGCCAAGTGGTGTAAGTATGGATATGTGATATAATGGGTGTTCTTGAAGCGGGCCTAAAGGTTTTACACTACAACTCATAAATTGAAATCCAATGGTGTAATTAGGAAGATGTGAATGAAAATTTGATTAGATAAAATAAATATCCAACAAGGTTATATCATGGAATATATGATGTAATTAAGAAATTCAAGGTGCCACATAGGTGATGTGAAAATACTAATCATGAATGAGACACATTATACAAGTGGGTAAGGTTAAGAACTATTGACATCAAGGACCTAAGACAATCTAACTAGTGAAAACATAACATGGGATAACAATTTAGTTACATATATCATCACATTAATTGTACATGTATTAAAATTAAAATTATACTACCTTCCCAAAAAAATTCCCTATTCCTTAGGACCTCTTACAAAGCCATCAACATACTATGAAGACTTGAATCTTTTGTGACAAGATATTTGGCATTAAAATGTATAAATATATAATGATATAATGAGATCTCTTACCCCACTATATGATCCTACCAAAAACTAATTTTCCTCAGCTATATCATGAGGCCAACTATGGAATTTGATCTTTGACTAGAATAAGATATGTGTCAACCAAAGATTACATCTTTTGTTGTGATCTAAAATATTAAGATATAATTAATTTCTAACATTACATTTTATTATGATATGGATTTTAAATATTTTTTTTAATTTTTTATGTTTCCTCCATATATATTTATAAAAACTAAACATGATTCAAATAGTTAGATGACATAAGAGAGCTTACACTAAAACACTAGAGAAGAGAACCAAAAGACCATGGTGTCTAAAGACTAATAGACTTGACTAAGTTAAAGTTTAAAACCTTAATAGATATAAAATAAGAGAGAAATGAAGAAAGGATGAAAATAAGATGGTGTGGGAAGATAAAACAAGGTATCTTAAATTTGATGATTAGATAGGATAACCTAAAGACCATGGTGTCTAAAGACTAATAGACTTGTCTAGATCAAGACAAACATAAATAATAGTGTGTAAAAATTCTTATGTAATATAAGTGAAGTACAAGAAAATTTAAACAAGAACATGAATAATAAAATGAAAGATAAAATATATAAGGATATTACAACTCAAACTTAGTGTTTGGTTTAAAATATGAAGTACAAAAGTAAAACCTCTTAATGACATGAATAGGATGAAAAACCAAACATGTCTTATGATATGGCTTTTAAATCTTTTGGTTTTTTCTATGTTTCATCCTCCATATGAATTTGGAAAAAATAAACATGATTGAAATATGTAGCTGATAAAAGAGAGCTTACACTTGACCACTAGAGATAAGAATATAAATACCATGGTCCATAAATATTAATAGACTTGCCTACATCAAATGTGAACAAATTAATGGTTTAAAAAAAAGAAAATCTAAATGATGAAACATGGAATCTTAAGTATATTCAAATAGATAGATATTTTATATGTTTTTCAAAAATATTTAATTATTATTTAATTTTAATTCTAAAATATATGGATATTGAAATAGAATTTAGTCAATATGTAACATGTAGTCCATTTCTCCATTTTTTTTTCATTTTTGATTAGACATGCTTATCTTAAATGAGATCACATCTTTACTTACATATCTTTGTTTGATCTTTTTTACATTGCTATTTCATTTACTTTAAATATTTTTTTATGCTTTTTCATAAGATATGGTGTGTTTTAAATTTATTTTCATAATTTAATTCATCATTTTCCACATATTTTATTTTTTGATATACTGACTTAAGATGTCATGTTTTAACACTTATCTTTTCTTATTTTTGAGCTTGCATTTATTCACATTTTCTAGAAAATAATAAAATGTACAACATCATCATAGAGTGATATTATGATATATATTGGATTCAGGTGTATAGTATTCATCAAAAAAATCTATATCACTAGATAAATTAAAATTATTATTATATTTTATAGACATCATTGCATATTTTATAATTATCATGTTTGATAGTACGTAAAATGTCCTATGTAATATAAGTGAAGTCCAAAATGATGAAACAAAAACATGATGTATAAATTTAGATACAAACTCTCTAAAGATATGACAACTAAAACTTAGTGCTTGGTCTAAAATTTGATGTAGGAAAACACCACCACCTAATGATATGACTAGGATGACAATGAGATTGTTTAAGGCACAATGATGAAATGTCTCTTTAGGAAATACATGGTATTTTTTGAGGTCTTAAAATAAAAATAATAAATTAATCCAAGTGTTATAGGTAGGAATATGTGATATAAAGATTATTTGTCAAGAGGCCTTGAAGGTCTTACATTATAACTCACAAATTAAAAGCCAAAGGTGTAAGTAGATAGATGTGATTAAGGACCTAATTAGCTAAAATTAATATCCATCAAGGAGATATTAGGAAATATATGATGTAAATAAGGAATTATATGTGTTGTATAGGTGATGTAAAAATACATAGCGATAATGAGACACACTATACAAGTGGGTAAGACTAATAAATATCAACATCAATGACCTAAGACACTCTAACTAATGAACACAAAACTTGGGATAACAAGTGAAGTACATAGATAATCCTATGAAGGCTATATGTATGAAAATTAAAATGATCCTACCTTCCCATAACATATTCCCCACTCATCAATATATCTTACAAATCCATTGAGCTACTATGAAGATTGGATACTTGTGTGAGAAGATATGTGGAACTAAAATATAAGAAGATTTAATGATACAATGATATAAACTACCCTAACATACTAGCATACCACACCTAAATGGATCTAAAATATATTACAGAGCTAACTATGATCTTCAAATAGAATAGGAGATGTGCCAAACCAAGATCGTGTCTTTTGGTGTGATCTAAAATTTTAAGATATAATTGTCTTTTAACATTTCCTTTTTTTTATGATATGAATTTTAAATATTTTGGATTTTTCTAATTTCATCATACATATGGATTTGGAAAAGTAACATGATTGAAATAGGTAGCTCACATGATAAATCTTAAGCTCGGATTCTAGAGAAGAAAACCTAAAGAATATGGTGTATAAAGACTAATAAATTTCACTACATCAAAGTGTGCGACATTAATAGAGATGACACAAGAGAGAAATGATGAAAGGATGAAAAGGGTATGGTGTGGGAATCTAAATAAAGATCTTACATTTGACCAATAGAGAGGATAACCTAAATACCATGTAATCTAAAGACTAATAGACCTACTTACATCAATACAAACATATACAATAGTATGTAAAATGATTTTATAGTGATATACATATTTTTTATGATGTTTAGGACATTTATTCCAAATATAATAGGCATACCCTTATTTTGGGATGCAATCCTGAGATATATTCAGTGGTAGCATGTTTAGGACATTGGAAAACTAGGTTGTTTTGAGATGAAACACATCTACTTAATACCAAAGTGATAAGAAATATATCTAAGAATGTGTGTACATACCATGAAATAAAAAAAAATCCTAGGATTACCTGATTATGGTGGCCAACTATCTAATTTAGGAGTTAAGCTTTGGATCTTTTGTTGTGATAAGAATAATTAGTATAATAAATAAACTTTGGTTCAATGACTAGCTACCTTTTAAAACTCATAGTACGTCTCTTATGTTTGGATGTTAAGGTGTGTAACTTCATCCTAACTATATGGATAATCATATTAGGGTCTATCCATAACATAATCAAATAATTCATAATTATTGAATCATACAAGGGTAGTGTTGGGACAAACATATGCCCATTTTTTAAAAATTGGGACCTTGGAGAAACCCTAGAAATTGAACATGAAAATTTATCATGGTAAGGTCATTTGTAGAATTTGAAGATCATCCACTTTATTAAAATCAAGCTTGCTTGGTTTTTTTTATTTAATTTGGAATAAAATCACTAATAAATGTTCTTTATGGATATTAAGTTGAAGGTTCCATGGCTTTTATCCCTAAGAATTTCATGTTTCAAAACCCTGACCAAAGCCCTCAGTTTAAATTTGAATATTGGTGGGAACCAAATTGGTAGGAACCTTTTTTTAGAATCCATTTTTATAACTAAGGATAAAATTCATGTTTTAAGCTTAGTCATGTTTTTCAACACAACTAAAACTTAACTTAAAATGATTGGTCCCCTTTGTTATTTTCCCCTTTAAAATTCCTTGTATGCCTAACTATTCTTCATTTTGTAAGGAAATTTTAAATATTTCCTAACCTAGCCTAATATTTTAACCCCAAGGGCCCATTGTATTTATTAATATGATTATAACCTTAGTCTTAACACCTTAGCCTAAGTCCTAACTCCCTAAGTTCAATTTTATGTTAACTCGGTCCTTTGATTTACAACTTAGCCTAAGGTTTTAATCCTAAATATTTGATGTATTTGTTCATATGAGTGATATATTAGTATTAAAAACTTAATCATAAGTTTTTTATATCTCTACAGTCCTAATATTAACCTCCTTACATCTTGTAAGATCTAATGGCCTTTACTTTATCATAGCCTTTGATACGATGGAGTGACAAAAACTTGAGATTTAGCTTAAACTAAATACATCTATAATAATTTAATGGTTCATTCTTCCTCATGGAATTATAAAAAAATGACATGAGGAAAGATGATAGGATCCTACACATAACTCCCTGGACCAATCACATTTAAGATCTCAAATCATGATCAATGGTCCTCACTTCATCATGAAGACTCGATCAGATAGAGTGAGGCATAGTTAAAAAGTCAAGGGACTATTAAATGAGTAAATAATCAACATAAGACACATTTAAATTTAAGGATTAAAAGTAAAGGGACCCACTTAGTAGCAATAACCAATCACAAGCAAGTTCCTGGATCATGATCCTATGGTTGTCGCTTTGTCACAAATTTTGATTTGATGGAGTGAATTAAGTCTAAGACCATGGGAAGCCCCATGGATGTGTAAGGTGGAACTCCTAAATTTTCCCATAAGGATTTTATGAGCTTAAAATTAACATTCACATGATCATAATTTGACATCCATGAGGCCGTATTTAATGTCTACATGACCATCAAATTTAAGCCCACTGAATTAAAATCTTCACTAGATTAAAGTTGACGTTCATGCGACCATCATTAGATGTCCATGAAGACATATTTGAAATCCAAAATACCGTCAAATTTAATATAATAAATTATCCTACTCAAGATCAAAATGAACTCCAAAATCTTTCTGGAAGGCTCAAGAATGGCTTTACAATCCAAGGTAAGTGCTCAAGAAATGCTCAAACACTAGAAATACTCAATTTACAAAATGTGGAAATGGTCTTATAATATAAATATATGTAAAATAAACTAATCATAAATATATACTTTAAGGTCCCCATGGAATTTTGTTTAAATATCATGAACCTTAAACTATAGACTTACTATGTCTTATTTTAAAAAAAGAGAGTTCCTATAGCATAAAATTTACAACAAACGCTTCTAGATAAATGTTATAATGTGTTTTGTCAATAAAAATAAAATCCTATTTTTTTATTGTACCATTATGTCATGTTGATCGTTTTTATCATATTTAATAGGCCTTGGCATAAATATTTTAGAACAATGCATACATTTTGTTTTAATTAAACATGGTATAAACATTGGCCTAGAATATTTAGGCCATGGCCCCCTTGGGTATAAATCAAAAAAATTAGTCATAAACCCCTTAGCTTGAGGTTTATTTTTTTCTTAATATTCAAAAAAAACCTTAGCCTAAGGGACTTAAACCTAAGTCACGATCTTAATAATGTAATAACTTAAAGTTTAGCCATCTTTGAAGAACAATGGTTTATGTTTCATCACTAGATTTTGATCCAATGATGTGAGGCTCCTATATAATTTTCAACAAGGCCCTGAGAACCCATGAGTTTGATGCATGGCAAAGTCTCATTTGAGGTAGAACTGACAAGATGATCTGATGGTTCATGCTTCAACATTGGAAGATGATCTAATGATAGGAAGGCTCTCATGAACTTTCAAAGGCCCATGAGTTCACTGCATGGCCAATGCTCATTCAACAAAGGACTAACATAAGTTAAGAAGTATGGGGAAGGCATGTAAAGATATCAAGTGTCACAATTATAGGGCCTAGAAAAGAAAAATCCAATCACAAGAAAGGGCCCAAATTATAATCAACAACTCGTATTAATCCTAAATTTGGATCTAATGAAGAAAAATAAAAGAGGCAATTTTAAATGTCAATGGCTAGTGCTCAAAAGGCATTTATGAAAAATGCCATGAAAGGCCTAGACTAATGCCACATAGGCACCACACAAGTAAAAAAGGATAAAATATAAGATCTTGTGGGCCTCAAAATACAAAGGTATAAAGGCAAAGGTCCAAATAAAATCCAAGGCATGTATAAGCCAAAGTTTGGATATATTCTACCATTAAAGCTCCTAAACCCTTCATAAATGTGACCCAAACAGACTCAATTGGCTAAAATTTGATTCAAAGAGAGCTTGATTGTGTTTTTGAGCACAAGAGAGATTTCAAAAATATCAACTATAATCCAATGTGAATAATTAGAAAAAATAGGGACCATGGTAGCTCATAGACAATAATTGAAAGAGGAAACTAAGCTCTATTTGTCAATGGATAATGAAGGTCAAATCTTCAAGGAAACTAAATTGGATACTATAACCCTAAATATCCCAGGTGTTAGGAACTAGTCTAAACTCTTCTTCATGATCAAGGAATTGAAAACCATCACAAAATAGGAGCAAATAATTTCCATAGTAAGCCAGAGGCACTATGACCTAGTTGCTTTTTAGATGGCTAGCCTACCCTACACTATGACACAACATAAGGTACTGCATTTCATTGATATCCTTGCTCCCATCTTTGTTGGCTATAGAATTGATAATGAATGGACCACTCAAGAGGGAAATTCTAAGAAAGTGGCATATATTTCTCCTATAGATTTTGAGAAGTATTATAGGCTCTCCCTTCCCCATATAGAATTATCCAAAATTAAAGAGTGGACCTCTAATCATGAATTAGACTCAGTCCTTAGGCCCTAGCTACACCAAGGACCCCACATCCTTAGGGATTTTAAGGGAAAATTCCCAATAATTTAATTTAGAGAGTGAATTAGAGTTGTAATGACCCTATTGAACTAAGCCTTTGGATCCCCTCAACCAAATATGTGAATAAAATTTGGGTCTCATATGTACATTTCATGGTGGAACATAAGCACACCCCTCTAATTAGAGATTTGAACAGTGTATTCTTGGCCAAGAAATTCACTATCATAAAAAGGAAGACATATAAGTAGGTATATATGATGTCATACCTACTAGATACCCTTCTTGACTCAATCACCTTCTCTAAGATTAAGAATTAGTCCCTAGATGGCAAAACCAACATTTCACACCACTATTCTAAATTACATATCTTTAAGTACAGGAATCACACGTCATTTATTTGTGACTACATTTATCTAACCATAGTTGAGGCCATTATAGGTGTTTTTATGCTTAGGTTTCACCCCCTAATCAAGAATTATGTGGAGATGATAGGTTATATCTGGTACTACCCTAACTTCATGGTCATCAAAATTGAGTGGTCATGTCCTAACCTTGTAAGTTACTAGTATATGTTCCTAACAAGATAGTTGAGCAAGAAATTACATCCCAATTCCTACATGGAATCGATGGTAGTTGTAAAGGAAAAAAAAAGGTCTCCTCCACCCCTTACCACTGATCATTGGAAAGATCATACTTCAAGATTGGAAATAGGTTGAGACCATGGCTAGACACAAGGATTCATTTAGTTTTCAACTTGATGAACTCAAGATGTGGGATCCTAAGAATTTAGTGGCCAACTACTTAAAGGAGAATAAGTTATCCAAGATGAAATACATGTATCAAATTAGTGCTCATGACACCATTTATATTAAGGATAAGAATTAGGAATAAGTGTTGGCCAAGATCCAAGGCCACAAGATCAAGCTCAAACATATATTAACCAAGGATGACAATCCATCAGGAAAAGTATCAAAAATGCATCCTCTACAATATCACTTGATGCCTAGACCATCTAGGTCAGACTAAGAGCAACCCAAAGAAAAGAAACCAAAACCACATCCCTAAGAGAAAATTGTGCAAGGCCAGGATGAAGAAGGCCATGACAAGGAGAAAGTAAGAGAAGTAAGATTGGAGGAGAGACCTAGGGAGGGACACTTAGCTTCAACACTACCCAAAATTCCACCTTTCCCAATTCAATAGATTGATATGATTTCCTTAGAACTAGAAGAGACACTTGAGGATGATCTCAAAGAGCTTGTAAAGGCATATGATACATATAAGGAGGATTATCTTGAAGAACCCAAAGTCTAAGAGGGAGCCTCAAAAAGATAAAATAAAATAGCGTATCCCTATGGAATACTAAGAAAAGAGGAAAGTAGAGCTGGAATTGGTTCTTGTAGGACCAACGAAGAGTCCAAGATTAACCAAATCTCACCCCACAAGTGAGATAAATTTTTTTAGTAATGAATTCTCCATTCATGAACTAGTCATCCCTGACTAGTTCATTTATTGTAAATTAAAAAATATTCTTTCTCTCTCCCATTCTTGGGCCATGACAAGAGATATTGATTTTGAGATACAAGATGACATGAAGCCATCAATAAGGTATATGGTCCAGGAGAAAGAAGAAAGGAGGATTGTGGTCACCTAAGGACTGGAAATCAAGAAGATGGATTCTCCTAGAGCATCAAGTAGTTCAGTTGTGGAGGTCATAAAACCTCCCAAATTAAAGAAGCTAGTCCCTACTATCTAATTCAATCCTAAAATAATTGGGTTAGAAAGGGTAATGATCAAGATATCTATGGTTGGAACAAAGGAATTCACCTTCTAAAAGGTGGGTCCCTTTATATGATTAACCCTTGTGAGAGGTTAGGAACTTGGTTAAGCTACCATTCATGAAGAGGATATGGAAAGTTTGATTGAGATCCAGTAAACAAGCAAAAGTTGGGGTCCATGTCATGAAGCAAACGATTCTAAATCTTGACATGGAAAAATAAATCCTACAGACATAAGTATTTTTATAAGTATTTGAAGTAATGACCAAAATTCTTGATGAGTCATTTTATGACATGTTTGAGGCACTCAAAATAATGAAGCTAAGGTAGAGTGTATCATCCAAGAGTTTAATAACCCAATGGCAAGCCTTAAAAGAAAAGATAGACAAACTTCTCAACATACATGCAAAAAAATAGATCATAGGCTTGAAAACCATTATTCTGGGAAACTTGAACACAATTCTAGGAATTGTGGTTGACAAGATTCAAAGTTTGAATACATGGCACAATGATGTGGAAAGGATCCTAGAAGATGTTGGGAGCTAATTTCAAGGATTGAACAACTTCTTGGGACTATGCTTACAGACCCTACATAAGTCACTACCCTTAAAATCATAAGTGATGAGGAATTTAGACATAGGTCTACTTTAATAAATCTAGAAATCAAAGGAAAAATCCAAGGCAAATCTAGGGATGATAATAATAAGATCGTAGACATGATATTCAATGTTGGAGAAAGGATAAATGAAGCTAGGAACATTAAAGAAGCCATGGCGAGTTTGATGACATAATAGATCAAGAGGAGGAGTATATCATAAAGCCTACTATGGATCTAGAGCTATTTAATGAGTAACATGTTAAGGCCATGAGCATCCTCCAACAACCCAAAGCAGAGACCCCACCAACAAATTAGACAATATTCTATTTTATAGAATTTTTTTAATATTTTAAAATAGAATATTCTATTGTAAAGACATATGTTAGTTGGTTAGCATATTTGCCTCTAGGTTAGTATCATTATGAAAATCACATGTATTTTAGAACTTATAAGGACAACTAGCCTTATCTTTGTACACATATATTTTTTAATTGATCAGTATACTAATTGATCTTTCTATAAAGGCATGTATCACCATTTGTAAAGGTAGAGATTTTTGATAAAATTCTATACATTTGAAGCAATTAATATAATCAAGCTATTATGCAAGGATTGTCGACATTTTATATGTTAATTTCTAATATATCTTTTATCTCAATTCCTAGTAGAGGTCTTGAATTTTAATAGTGTCTTTGAATTCAGAGTTGTATTTTATAACACTAGGGTTTTTAATTTGTGCATATGCTAGATTAGTTGGAGGCTCTTAGGCTCACTTCACTTCATTTTGCTCTATATTTTGAGGTTCTAATGCTATTTGATTATAGTAGTAAATCCTTAAAGTAGACTTAGTTCTTACTTATGACTCTTTACATTATCCTTTAAAGTTTGCCTGGTATATAGTGGAATTTGAGCTTAGGTTATGTTACATTATATATTTGTTGAATGTAGACTCAATTGAAATTGATGTTTTGTCATAATGTTTGAGACTAAAATTAGATATCACTCATTTATTTCCTTCCTTACCCTTCTCTTTGCTCCTTTTTACATCGGATCACTTTAGTTTTAGCTTCATTATAAATACCCAATTAGATTAGTCTCTAGTTTAAATCTAGAAAACAATTCACTAAGTATCAACATATATTCTATGCAATTCATAAAAAACAAACCAAGGTGGCTCCCAACCACCAAATCATATAAATATTGTCGAACAATTTATATTTCTCTACTACTATTTCACCATAAGCAACTACATTTCCAAGAAGTGTCCTTTAAAAAGTAATATCACTTATGGTTCATTTAGAAGCATCAATAGGATAATATCCCACTTGCACTAGAAGGAGGGCCTAAATTATTCAAATCTTTGTTGATCTTAGTCTATTTTATCTAAATATCAATATATCTTTTTGTTTTTGAGTGAATTATTTGCTTATAAGTATAAATATCATTGATCTTTGTTGTTTTTTAATGCATCTTTGTGTTTCCTTTAATGTTATTTGGGTATTGATGCTTTTTTTCAATAAATTTAGCTTGAGATTTAAAAATCCATAGTATCTAAGGTTAGGATGGCTCATTTTAATCAATTTTGGGTATATATTTTATATATCTGAGTTCCTTTGGGGTTGGGCTTATACAGATAGGTCATATTCATGTAATTGTACACATCTTTCAGCTAATTCAATCAAAGATTAACATCCTTTATAGTTTTCATGTAACATTTGCAAAATAAGCTCAATGTGCAGGTCTAACTCTTTTTATTTATAAAAGTTAACTTGATACATCATATTTCAATAAGGATTTTCAAAATTTCAAGTTAGAATTGCCTAATATTAGAACAAGATCAGACTTAGAGAACAGGGAGCCTTTGCTCAAGCTTGAGGTTCACAAAAATCTAGACATGACAAAGGTAGACATAGGAGGTTTAAATATTTGATAGATTCACCTCTTTAAGGTGCTTGTACCTTCAATTTTTGTCTAAGTATGGCCTAGCTAGGAGAATCTTCAATCAATGTACTAGGTGTGGTGCATGATTTCCCACATAATCTTGAAAAGTACTTGGCTACATTTAGTCTAACGGGTATAGTAACTGTTAAGGAACATATAAAGTCTTTCAAAGCTACCTTAAGATTACTAAATGTTGTGCATGAGGATGTAACTTATAGGTTATACCCATTCACCTTTAAGGATTCTCCTTATGAATGGTTTTTAAACTTGCATAATAATTACATCACTATTTGGGATGATTTCAACAATGCATTTATAGATCAATTTGGTAAGATTGTTAGTCCTTGTGTTATATACCATCAGTTCACCACCATTAAAAGAGATGAAAGTGAGCCTATTAGGTCCTTCAATGCTATATTTCATAAAATGTTTAGAAGGACCATAGACCCTTATAAGCTTTATGATGTCTTAGCTCTAGAGATTTACAAAGATGTAGTAGATCCCATGACCTCTATATTTTTGAAGAGATCAATGCCAGCCATAACTTCATTAGCTAGAGCCTATATTGAGGTAGTAGCCATCAATGATCAGATGTATCCCCAAGGGAAAATGGCATATTCTATGATAAACATCAACCCATAAATGCATGTGATGAACTTATTCCCAAATAATAACCAAAATCTCCTAGCCTTAAATCATCTCCCAAACCTAACTCAGTTGCCATTGAGTCATGTAGTTCCCAATTAGAATTTAGGATTATTAAATCATCATACTAATGGCTTCAATCTAAATGATCAAAGGGATCTAGTGTTATCTATTAACAATAATAGGTACACAATTATGAAACTCCTAAAAATGAGAATGAATATATCTTTAAAATGGTCCAAAAGTTGATCATTGATTTTCTTCAATTGTAAAAACAAGTTGGAAATATTATTGAAAGTTTAGGTAGGAACTTCTCATATCAAAGGTATAATAGGCCAAGAAATATATTTTAGAATGATATTTTCCATAATAATAGGAATAATGAGCCATCTTATAAAAATAATAACATGGACATTAATCTCACTGATATTGCATTACCTGATTATTATAGGCTACATTGCATAGCCAAGGATGGGGAAATTGATTGCATAAAATTTTAAGAATCCTTTGAGGATTTTTAAGAGGATTTGGATACATTTTAAGTGGTACCTAAAAAGGATAATGGTGAAATTAATTATAGATATAAGTCATCTAACCAAGCCTTTATGGTGGACACCTTTGATTTCTCCTTTTAAGAGGAAAATGAACCTGATGAGATCCCTAAGGAGATCCAAGCTTTTCCATAGTTATTGAAAAAACCCATCCCTTGAGGAATAGAGATAAAATGAAACCTTTGACTACCTCAACACCTCCAAAAAATTTTAGAACTCCTCTAGATACTTATTCAAACAATAATCTTGAACCACCTAAAGGGAGTACTTCTAAACCCATCGTTGAAATTCCTAGTTCTTCTAAAATTGGATATAAAATAGTTGAGGACATGAAGAAAATAAAGGTTAATATTACATCGAATTAACTTACATAGATTATAGAGAAAATGTACCTTCTACTAGAATCTTTATAAAAGAGGTCCAATAATCCACCATAGACTAATCATGCCAATGTGATTGTGCACAAGGCCAAAGTTGAATCTCCTCCTTTATTGCTCACTATCAGGATGTTTGGTAAGAACTTACATAATTGATTATTATATTTAAGAGAATATACCAATATCATGCCTATAAGTATTTATAAAAAAATTAGCTTGAATCCCATTAATTATGATAGGGTTGTCACCTAATTAGATAAATCTAGAGTTAAGGTAACTAGAGAGCTTTTAAATGTTCACATGTGACTAGCTTCTAAGCCTATGGTGAAATAATTCATTGATATTCAAGTTATTGATATATATGATTTTTATGAAATCTTATTGAGCAAGGAACGGACCAAGACTTTGAATGATTACATGTTTATAGATTGCTCACATATGTGGTTACCTTGGAAGGGAGTTCTTAATTAGATCAAGGTTGAGAGAGAAGCAGGGATGAAACACATGATAACTAAGTATGATATTATGAATGAGAGGGTCAAAATAATTGATTCATACTTAGGGGTTTTCACCTTAGAGACTAATAAGTTATGTTATCCGAAGGGTACTCATGTTGTTCTTGGATTATGGAAGTTACATTTTGATGGTGCTAGGTGTAATGTTGGATTAGGTGTTGGTAACTAACCCTACTAATAAAAACTACCATGATTCTTATAGGTTATAATTCCCTTATACTAACAATCTTTCTGAGTATGAATCCCTTATCTTAAGTTTAATATTTACTATAGATAATAAGGTCAAAGAACTACTAGTTTATATGGATTCAAAACTATTGGTCAACTAGGTAAGAACTAAATACCAATGTAAGCTCTCATACCTAAAAAGATATAAGTTTAAATTTTGGGATTTAATTGAATTCTTTGATACCTTTGGCATCATTTCCATCCCAAGAGGATAAATCCAAGTTGTTGATGAGTTAGCATCTATTGTATCCAACCTCATGCCCAACCAAGATTCCCCTACTTTTAGCATTGAGTTGATCCTTTGTCTGTCAATGCTTGATAATGTTAACCATTTCCAATTTTTTAGTGATGATCAATAGATATTTGATTTCATGACCATGTTTGGAGCATTTGATGCTCATATCATTGATGAGACCAATGAAAATGCATCTAAAGAGGACAATTTTGATGGTAAAATCATTCAATTGAATAACAACAAGATCCTTAAGGGGATGATTGCTCTCGAGACTATTTGATTAGAATAAATAAGGTAAATTTTCTAAGGTTCCCATGATAAGTGGGAAAGACTATAATTATATTGACCTTGGCTTCAAATATCAACCCCAACTAGTAAATGTTGGAAAATCCTATACAAACATTAAGAACCAAAAAGCCAAAGAGCTCCTTACTGAATACAAGGATGTTATAAC
The DNA here is from genome assembly GCA_037957365.1 of Torreya grandis. Taxonomy (NCBI): domain Eukaryota; kingdom Viridiplantae; phylum Streptophyta; class Pinopsida; order Cupressales; family Taxaceae; genus Torreya; species Torreya grandis. The sequence continues at coordinate 268,592 of JARHVA010000924.1, forward strand.
ATGGTCCTATGATGACATAAATATATTTGATCCAAGGGTCATCACTCATACCATACCTCTTAAAGGAATTTGCAAACCATTCAGGTAGAAATAGAGGCCTATAAACCCTATCCTAGAACCCGTGATATTCAAGGAAGTCAAAATATTATTGAATGCTAGGATAGTCTTCCCAATCAAGCATTCCACTTGGGTGGATAACTTGGTGCTAGTTAGGAAGAATAATGGTGAGATTAGACTTTGTATTGACCTCAAGAAGTTAAACAAATCATCAAGAAAGGATAACTATCCCCTTTCTTTACTAGACCAAATAATTCAAGCCATTTTAGGTTTAGCTATGATGTCTTTTCTAGATGGATTTTTAGGTTACAACTAGGTATTGGTTGATAAAGAGGACATGATGAAGATATCTTTCACTACCAAGTGTGGAACCTTTTCTTACAAGAGGATTCCCTTTGGGATAATCAATGTAGGAGATAATTTTAATTGAGCTATGGACCATGCCTTCTAGGTCCTGATAGGTAACTGCATCATTATTTATATGGATGATCTAATATTTTTTTCTAAAAATAGGTAATATCACTTCATGCATTTGTAGCAAGTTTGTAAAATATGTAGAAGGTATGGCATTTCCTCAAACCCTAAGAAGACTATATTTTATGTGATTGAAGGTAAATTATTGGGTCATGTTACAACTTAATATGGGATCTCTATATATCCTAAAAGAGTGGAGGCCATATCTAGAATAGAACCTACAAATAGTAAGAAAGAACTAAAGTCATTCTTTGGTAAGATAAATTTTGTACGAAAGTTTATTTCTAGCTTTTTAGAGATTGTCAAGCCACTAAATGTCATGATAAAAAAGGATGCCAAGGTCACATTCAATGAATATTCTATAAATTCATTCAATGATATTGAGAAGGCCATTAGCCAAGCTCTAGTCCTCACAAATCCTAGCTTTTTAAGGGACTTCTACCTCTATTCCTTTGCATCTAGACACACTATGGTTGTAGTTTTAACTCAAAAAATTGAAGGGTGTGACCACCCAATTGATTTTATGAGCACTAATTTTAAGGATGCTAATTAAAATTATTCATTGTTTGATAATTAGGCATATGCATTAGTTAAGGTAGTTAATAAATTTAGGCATTACATCCTTAGAAATAAGGTGCATGCTATCATACCTGAACCTACCACCAAACTTAAGTTAAGTCAAAATTAATTAGAAGAACAGAGAGGTAAGTGGATGTCAATTTTTTAGGAATATTACTTGGAGATGAAAATGAAAAAATTGGTAAGGTGCCAAGGTTTGATCTAGATGATTGCTAATACTAACCTTAGGCTAAGTATTATGCAAGTGGATCAACAAAACTTTCAAGATAGTGAGTGGTATAATTCAATCATATATTTAATAATTAATGGTACTTGTCCTATAGGATTATCCAAAGATAAAAAGAGGTCCCTAAGGTTGAAGTAAAACCACTACTTTATTAATGATGGGGTCTTGTATAGGAGAAATTTTGAAATAATTTATTTGAGATGTGTCTCACAAGAAAAATCCACCCAAATCATGAGCACCTTTCATGAAATTTTTTGTAGTAGACATTTATCTAAGAGGACCAAATCCCATAAAATTATTAGAGGTGGTTTTTATTGGCCAAATATTTTTAAGGATGATCAAAAACATTTGATGGAATGTCACTCAAGTCATATTTTTATCACTAAGGAGCCAAAGGCAGTAATGCCTTTACAGCTAGTCATGGTTGATAAACCCTTTACACAATGGGGGTTATAATTTATTGGGGTGATCAAACATAATTAATCTAAAGGTCATAAATATGTCATGACCACCACAAAATATTACACAAGGTGGACTAGAGATATAGCCACTAAACAATGTAAGACTCAAAAAGTGATCAAGTTTTTAGAAGAAAACATTTATACTTAGTTTGGAACTCCAGTCTCCCTCATGTGTGACAATGTGTCTATATTCATATCTATAGAGATGACTAAATGGGATTATTATAATGGAATTACTCTAAAGTTTTCATCAAACCATATCCCTAGGGAAATGGAGTCTCTTAATCTACAAATAAAAACATAATGAAGGCAATCAAAAAGTTTATTGTAGACAAGCCTAGGATTTGGCACAAGCTCCTTAAATTTGAAATTCGGATTGATAAGATAAGAATAAAGAAATATTTAAGAGACTCACCATTTCTATTGGTGTATCAATAAGAACCTATATTCCCTATTACTCTCAAGTTGCCCACATATAGATTTATGCAAGAATAAATTGAAAGAGTCAAGAACTTGCCATCTCAAGATTGTTGAACATAATTTAGATGAAAGATGTAAGGAAAAAATCTTTTGATAAACTTAGTAGACATCAAACAATAGCCAATAGATAGTTTGATAAAAGGTTCAAGATTAAGGTGTTCAAAAAGGGTGACTTGGTTATCCTTTAGGACAAACCATCTGAGCCTAAGGGCAAACATGGTAAATTCACACCCTTGTGGATTGGCCCATAATAAATTGTAGAAAAATTAGGGAATAACACCTTCAAGCTCAAATATCTACAAAGAGTAGAGTTTACATTACCCACCAATGGGAAATGCCTCAAGAATGACTTCTCTGCTACTCCTGAGGTATTTATGGAGTAAAACTGTAAGATGGTTATATATAAAGTAGGTAGGCTAGCTTGTTTCCTTTTATTTATTTCCTTCTTATCACTTATTTGTGCATAAGAATTTATATATTTTTTTGTTTTTTTTGACTTCTTGCTTTCCTGATTTTTATTATGTGTCTCTTTCACATTGCCTTGTTCATTGATACCAATAAGTCCTATTGGACAATCTTGAGATCAAGGTTATGAAGTTTGCTTGAACCCCCCAAAATTTAGAACTATAGGTTTGAACCCCATACATATGATGATCATGATCTTGAAATATGATCATAATATTTTAATTTATAGAAATTGGTAAAGACCAATAGAGGAAGTTAATTATTTCATGGGAACTTAAGCATTGTCCTAGCCTCAAATTGGTTTTAAGAAGACTTATACCTGTAGGGTGAAAATTAAAACTATCATGGTATAATCATACTAAAACTTAATCAACATCCTTACCTAGGATAATATTTACATCTATAGGTGATTTTTAAAAGATCATATACTTGACCAAATCCTATAACCTAGCTATTCTAGTTCCCAAATTTTATAAAAGAATAAAAGTCTTAAGAAAATACAAAGAAAATAAGAACCCAATGCAAAATCAAAAGCTTTATAATCACAGGTGATTATAGTAATATCCATTAGGGCTATGGATGCTTGGTTGGTAGTAGAGAAATTCCAAAACCTTCCATAATCTAAAATCATAGATCTTAATGAACATCTTAACAGGCTATAAATGAGTGTTAGTGCTAAGGACATGAAACCTAGAAGTTGTTTCTTCCATGGAAAATAGTAAATGGAATAAAAGCACATACATAGTATGGATATGTCTTGGTATTTGGCCCTAAATATACAAGTGTAAGGTTTGTTTTAACCATAATTTGATCTAGATGATGATATTGATCAAATGGAGTGGTGTTTTCACAATTTTGGGAATATTGGTATATTATTCATAATTTAGTTAGAGGGTCTAAGTAGTAAAATTAGTAAATAAATATGAAAAAATTAATCTAATAATTTTTGTAAATTATTTTTAAATTTTGACCTTTATAAAAATAGTAATATGAAGGAGAAAATATGACTTAGCTAGAAACTAGTTGATACGGTTGAGATAGGGTCTAAGATCACTATTCAAGACTAGGACACTATCACAAACTGAGATCTAATTTTTATTTTATGATTGGATATGAGCACCAAAATTGGATAGGAGTGGCACCAGTACTATATTCCACCTTTACCACTATTGTCCTAATGATCTGAGCTTTCTAGGTTTTGTTTTATAGGTCTGTATGACCCTGTCCATGAAGTCTTGATAGTTGGAAGTCTATAGAGCTCCATGTAGAGAAAATTTTCTCTTCAAACCCTATATTCCATTATGATTTGACCATTTTTAAGAAATAGGGGGGGATTAATTTGTGTACCATTCACTAAACATGTATCCACACCCCTTGTGTGGTCATGTTGCCTACATACCAATACTCTAAAGAGGGATCAAGCCATATGTAGTTCTCCCACTTGATGTGTTTTATACAATTGAGTGTATGAATATAAAAAATGATAAAATAGATGTACTTGAGGTGGCTAGAGACTAGTGTAAGGATTTAAATAAGCTTGTAAGTGTATTGGCTGGATGTATATATGAAATAGGGAAGATTACTTGAGTAGTCTTGCTTGTATTCTTAATTGATTAGTGATATTTTCCAACCCATTTCCAAATAATATTTTAATGTGGTTTTATAGGGATATATTGGTTATGGTTTGAATGATTTGACATTAAGATAACAAGGATAATGATAGGGAACCAAAATGAATTAACCATTGAAGCCAAAATTGCACATGGAAAAGAACATTGAAAGTGAAAAATTGTGGCACTAATGTTATAGTCCACGTGTGGTACTACTATCTTGAGCAGACAAGACCTAGGGGGATGTATTATTCATGGAATAAGGGGTCTAGCCTAGTTGAGATCAATTCTAAAATCTTATGGATGATTATGAATTAGTGAAAATATGTCTATGAGGGTCATGACAGAAAATAAGAGGGACCTATGGGTTGGGTGTCATTAGCCACACTCAATTTAATAATTTTCACATTTTATATGACTAAATTCACACCCCCCCCCTTTATTCAAGTGATGTAATAAAGTGAAATACTAGGATAAAGGAAAAATATAAATTATACCTAAACTTACCTATAAGGTTGAAGCTCATGAAGTTGTGTGATGTTATATGTGAATAGAGAGAGATCATGATGTGAAGTGCAAATCTATAAGAGAAAAGATAGAGTAGATCAATTTTGACTAGATATGTTATATATAAAATTATAATGTATAAATCTAGGTAAGAGAGAGAGGAAGAGAAAGGAATGAATACCTCACTAGGTATGTAGACCAATACAAAACCTATTATGATGTTGAGTGATTTTGGATATATTATACCAAGATTAATATCATGAATGGAGTTGAGTGCTCAATTCCTTAGAAGTGGATGAAGAATGTAAAGGTTAGCCTTTTTTATATATCATCACCCACTAAGTGAAGCTACATGATCATGCATGTGTTAATTTATGTTTAGATTATGTGTCTAATCTATTTGAGTAGGTGGCTCAGGAATACAAAGGCTAGCTAGTCCTTTGGATCCATCATTACCCCATAAAGTGAATCTATGAATTGATATTAGTATGAAATGTATTTCATATGAGATGGATCCTAAAGCCCATGAATGTATTATGATTTAATAATGTTGGCATGGATATATTAATGTATTCTATAATCTAGGCCACTCTTAGCCACTTCAAAAGATAGAGATTAGGCTTGTATGAAAGCCACTCCTAAACTAGTGCACTAAGATTGTATGAAAGCCACTCTGAAATAATGCCAACCACTTATAGATGGAATAATGAATGAAACTACTAAGAATGCCTAGGTAATGTTGAACTCAAAAAGAAAAGAAAAGAAATGTGCCACACACATTGCCCCCAATCACTAGTGTCTAAAACATAAATTTTGATATGGAAGTTATTCCAACTATATTATCTAAAATTAGAAGTGAGATCCATCATGCCACGCATAATGCCTCCTATATTTGTGTTCCCTAAGTAAAAGTGTACTAAAAAATATTGATTTTGAACTAGTGTGGTTATGTAAAATTATAGCTAAACCTACTTTTTTGCCTACTTCTAGAAAGTTTTTTTTTATATTTGGAGATCACCAAAAATGGATATTAATGGTATTAGTTGTATATTCCAATCTTATCACTATTGGATTAGGCCAAATATGATGACTATTCTTACATTTTCACTATCTTCCTAGTCTATTCTAATAGGTTTGATGTCTAGTTTCTAATCTTGGTGTTTGAAATGCTACTTTTTTTACTATTAGGAGCTCTGATTTTTGTGATAAAACTCTTATTTATTTCCCCCTATTTTGAGGGTAAAAATAAAGACCCTACAATGACTACCCTCAAAATAAATATCCCTACAAGTTTGTTATACTACAAAGATACATGATATAACAGTGATAATCGATAAGATATCCAAATATATAGCATGGTTTGTAATGAGAGATTATTAGATCAATAGGGGTGTGTCTAGATAGATATAAAAATGTAATAACATGTGAAATATATTAATCTAAAACTATAAGTCTTGTTAGCATTTAGTTGTTAGTTTTTATGGAGGGATGGAAAATGATGTCCATCATGGAATCCAAGAAAGAAAATTAATGCATGATGTGGATCATGACATTGTAAATAATGATAATCTAACAAGAAAACAAGCACATAAGGCAAGAAGTGAAAATCATACAAGAGTAGCCAAGGGGCCAAGTAAACAAGGGGCATGGTCACACGTCACTAAAACTAGAAGTAAACATACAAAGTATATTCAAATGCCACATGCACATACAATTGAAATAAGCAAGGTTGACATGAAAGAGATGATCACATAGAAGAGTATAGGCAAGGGACATTGGAAAATGCCCTAAGGCACACAAAAGACATAGAAGCAATGGACATTGGCAAATGGCTTAAGGTACATCCAAGAGATAATCAAGAACTTAAAAATGCAATCATATCTATCTATGCTAAGAAAGAAAGGAAAGCATGTACTAATTGAAAATACAATCGCATCTAACTAATAAAATCAAGAGGGAAAGTATGCAAGACATGTTAGTATAAGACTAGGTATATGCTAAGAAATACACCAATCCTATATACTAGTGAGTGTTGATAGATTAATCTATGTAAGATAGTAAGTAATGTACATCAATATGATAATTAGAGTGTGTGGTGTAGGAATAACATAACCTAGATGGTGTAGTCATGTAGAAGATATCCTCAATGGGTATGTATATCTATATATGTCTCAATGTATAATTAGGATGCCCCCTCAATGGGTAGAGTGAAGCAATCAAGGATCTGGATGTCACTGCACACACTCATAGAAGATCAAGTGAAACATGATAATGTAGATAAATTGACAAACATTAGCATAGAATAAAAAATGAAAGTCTAGGATAATAGTAAAAATGTAAAGCATATATGATCCATATAATTGAAATATTTTTGGTGTTTTGACATATTTAAACATTTTTGTGTTTTTGATATGTTGTATTGTTTTTGTATTTTTGAGATTTTTGAGATATGTATAATCAATCATAAAGAGACTATGTATAAGAAATTGAAAAGGACTATGTAAAAGTAAATAGAAGAAACCTATATATAGACGTTGGAAAAAAGGATATATATAATCATATGAATAAATAATAATGTGCATGCTGACATAAAAGACTAGGATGGTGGGGGTAAACGGTCCAAGGATGGAGCTCACAGGGGATGGATATGGAGGAATGGATCATGACCATCATCAAATCCCTCAAGATCATCATCATAAGTATCATCATATGGTATAGAATTTGTATACATGGTCTAATCCTACTGAAGCTGAACTAAAGGTTATTCTAGTGGTTGAGATGTTGATTCTACTTTAAGACATTTATCTCGAGTAGTAGATTGCTTCGATGGAAGTGGAGAAGTTGGTGTTGGTGGTGCTATAATATAAAAAATACCTTGAAATTTTAGTTTATCTAATATTTGTTGTAAATTTTTACATGATTTTTTATCATGGCCTATGCTCCTATGAAAAAGACAAAATGAGTGACCATCCTACTTTGATAATTTGCTAATAGATCTATGTCATACTATAGGTAATATGATTAAACCATGATAAAGTAACATCTATAATATAATCTATAGTTGATGATGTGTGTTTCTTGCTTGAATTTGAATGACTGGCCCTATATTTATAGAGGTAACCATGTGAATGGTATGTGTTAAATGATCTATCTATGGACATGAATGTAGAGTATATCCTATGAGTGTAGTGAAAGATGCTAAGAGTGATATATGATGTCTAATGAGAGATCTATAGTAATATTGATATTCTCCCAGGCCAACTGGTGTAAAGTTCAACCCACATAAATAGTCATCTATAAGTGTGGGTGTCGTATCATCATCTAAAAAATCTTGAGAATTTATATATACATCATGTACATATGGTAACTCAAAATTTACCCCAAGGGGTAACTATGATATGGGAGTCTCATAAACTATAGTATTATAATATAATGGTACTATGAGAGTGTTTATAACTGATGGAGTAACTATATTTTTATAATGAACTAGTACTACTATAACTACTATTGGTGAATGTATAAATGTAACAGGTGTAGTAATCATGACTGATGGAGTAGATGGAATGACTAAAGCTATTATGACTAGATGAATATCTAGAGATAAGGGCATAAATGTAAGTAGAGGAGTGTGAGAAGTGATAGTCTCTCCAACCTTAAATGTATATATCTAATCAGGAGAAATGCAATGAGCTGGTGGCTAAACTATGATATGAGGTGTCCCGTATAGTGAAATAGTCAAAGATGACTCTGTAGTTAGACAATATCTAAATGGTTGATTATCTATTGGACATGTGTATAGGTATCCTTCATGGATAAAATTAACACATTTATGAAGAGTAGAAGGAACTACCCCCATAGCATGTATCCAGGGTCATCTAAGTAAAAATTTATAATGAAGAGGACCGAACATGACCTAAAAATTATAATGTAATGTAGAGAGTGTTTTTGAAAATTACTACTGAATTTTTAAATTAGAAGTGAATTTCTAATTTTATTATGCTAATAAAAATTTAGAAAATAATTGGAAAGTTACTCAAAAAATACTGGGACCTAGTATGGGAAACTAGGGTTTGAAAGAAAATTATTTTAAAATTACTATGAAATTTCAATATTTAATGCTAATTTTTTATTTTTTTATGCAAGTAAAAAATTAGAAAAATATAGGAAAAAATTAGTGGAAAATTTACCCTAGGGTTTTTAGGGTTTTATGCACAAACAATGTAAGTCGGGTTCACTAAATGATTTAACAATTTTGGGAATATTAGTGTATTATTCCTAATTTATTTAAAGGGTCTAAGTAGTAAAATCAATAAATAAATATGCAATAATTAATCTATTTATTTGTGTAAATTAGTTTTTAATTTTTACCTTTCTAAAAATAGTAATAAGAAAGAGAAAATAAGACTTAGCTGGAAACTAGCTGAGATGACTGAGATAGGGTCTGAGATTCACTATGCAAGACTAGGAAACTATCATAAACTAATATCTAAACTTCATTTTATGATTGGATAAGAGGGTCAAAACTGGATAGGAGTGGCACTAGCACTATAGTCCACCTCTACCACTGTTGACCTAAGGATTTGAGCTTTCTAGGTTTTGTTCACTAGGTCTGTGTGACCCTATCCATGAAGTTTTGATAGTTGAAAGTCAATAGAGATCCTTGAAGAGTAAATTTTCTATTCAAACCCTAAACTCCATTGTGCTTTAACCAATTTTATGAAATATGGGGGGGGGGGATGGCAGTTAGTGTCTGTAAGGTTCACTGAATGTGTATCCACACCCCTTGTGTGAGCATGTTGCCTACATACCAATACTCTAAAGTAGGATTAATCCATGTGTAGTTCTCCTACTTGATGTGATTTGTGTAATTAAGTGTATGAATATTAAAAATGATAATATATATAAACTTAAGGTGGCTTGAGATTGGTATAAAGATTTGAATAATCTTGTAAGTGTATTGGCTGGTTATATACAGAGAATAGGGAAGATTGCTTAAGTAGTCTTGCTTGTATTTTTGCTTACTTAGTGACATTTACCAATCCCTTTACAAATGTTCTTTGAATGGGATTTTATAGGGATCTATTTGTTATGGTTTAAACGAGCTCACATTAGGCCAACAAGGATAATGATAGGGAATTGGATGATGAATTGACCATTAGGACCAAATTTTCACTTGGACAAGAGCATTAAAAGTGGATAGTAGTGGCACTGGCACTATAGTCCAGGTGTGGTGATACTATCCTAAGTAGATTAAACCTAGGGGGATGGATTAGTCATGGAAAAAGGGGTTTGGATCATCTAGGATCAAGTCTATAAGGCTATGAATGATTGGAAATCAGTGAAAAGATTCCTATGAAGGTCATGAGAGAAAAAAAGAGGGACCTATGGGTTGGGTGTCATTAACGACACTCAAGTTACCAATATTCACATTTTATATGACTACAAAAGGATAATCTAATTAATTGTCTAAACTAGAGTCTCTAAGTTATAACACATTGCTATGTTTACCCCTTGAGTCACCATTTATTAGGACCAACATACCCCCATTTAAAAAAAATTAAGACCTTGAAGAAATCCTAGACATTGAACATGAAAATTTAGCATGGTAAGGTCATTTTTAAAATTTGAAGATCATCCACTTTGTTAAAAGTAGGCTTACATTATCTTTTTTTTCTTTAATTTTGATGAACATCATTAATAAATGTTCTTTATGGCTTTTAATTTGTAGGTTCCATGGATTTTGTCCCTTAGAATTTCATGTTTCAAAACCTTGGCCAAAGCCCTTAATTTAAATTTGAATATTGGTAGGTCCAAATATATGAAACCTTTTTTCAAAATCCATTTTTATACCTAAGGATAAAATTCATGTTTTAATATTATTTATATTTTTCAACACAACTAAAAATTAACTTAAAATGTTTGGTCCCCTTTGTTATTTTCCCCTTTAAAATTCCTTGTATTCCTAACTAGTTGTTCATTTTGAAATGTCCTTTTGAATATTTCCCAACCTAGGATAAGATTTTAAATCTAAGACCCCATTGTATTTATGAATACAATCAGGACCTTAGTCTTAACACCTTAGCCTAAGTCCTGGCCCCCTAATATAAATTTTATGTTAACTCAATCCTTTGATTTACATCTTAGCCTAATGTTTTAATCCTAAGGCCCCGATGTATTTATTAATATGAGAAAGACTTTAGTCTTAACATATTAAGCTTATGTATTTTATATCTATATGGTCCTAAAATTAACCTCCTTGCATCTCATAAGATCCAAAATCCTTCACTTTATCATGGCCTTTGATCCAATAGAGTGGGAAAAGCTTGCGCATTAGTTTAATCAACAAGTACCTTCAATAATCTAACTTTTCACACTTCCTCATAGCCTTCAGATCAAATGACATGAGGAAAGTTGATAATATCCTACACATAACTCCCTAGACCAATCACATTCAAGATCTTGGATCATGATCAAAGGTCCTCACTTCATCACGAAGGCTTGATTAGATAGAGTGAGTCATAGTTGAAAAGTCAAGGGACTATGTAAGGATCAAATAATCAGCATGCAAAACCCTTGCATTCAAGGATTAAAATAAAAGGGACCCACCTAGCAGTAATAACTAATCATAAGCAAGTTCTTGGATAATGATCCTATGATTGTCACTTTGTTGTAGATTTTAGTCTGACAGAGTGAATTAAATCCAAGAGCTTGGGAAGCCTCATGGATGTGCCAAGTGGTACTCCTACATTGGGATTCAAGAATTTTATGAGGTTAAAATTGATGTTTTTGCAACCATTATTTAACATCTATAAGGCCATATTTGATATCTATGTTATCATCAACTTCAAGCCCATTGAATTAAAAGCTTCACTAGATTAAAATTGACATTTATGTGACTAGAATTTGATGTCTATGAGGATGTATTTGATGTCTACAAGACCATCAAATTTGAGCTAATGAATTATCCCACTTATTGTCAAAATAAACTCCAAAATCTTGTTGGAAGGCTTAGGAATTGCTTTACACTCCAAGGGAAGTGCTCAAGAACTATTCAAACACTAGAAATACTCAATTTGCAAAATATGGAAATGGTCTTATAATATAAATATATGTACAATAAACTAATCCTAAATCTATACTTTAAGGTCCCCATGGCATTTTGTTTAAATATCATGAACCTTAAACTATAGACTTACTAAGTCTTACTTTAAAAAAAGAGAGTCTTTACAACATAAAATTTATACCAAATGCTTCTAGCTAAAGGTTTTAATGTGTTTTATCAATACATTAAAATCCTATTTGTTATTGGACCATTATGTCATGTTGATCATTTTTATCATATTTTATAAGCCTTGGCATAAATATTTTAGACCAATGCATACATTATGTTTATTAAACATGGAATAAACATTGGCATAGAATATTTAGGCCATGGTCCCCTTGGGTATAAATCAAAAAAATTAGGCACAAACCCCTTAGCCTAAGGTTTATTTTGTGTTTAATATTTGAAATAAAACTTAGCCAAGGGACTTAAGCTTAATTCATGATCTTAATGATGTACTAACTTAAAGTTTTTTCATCTTTTTAGTTCAACAATTTGTGCTTCATCACTAGATTTTGATCCAATGACATGAGGCTTCCATAGAATTTTCAATAAGGCTCTAAGAACCCATGAGTTTAATGCATGGCAAAGGATCATTTGAGACAAAGTTGATAGGATGATTTGATGGTTCATGATTCATTGTTGGAATATGATCTAATAGGGTGAAGGAACTCATGACTTTTCAAAGTCCCACAAGATTATTGTGTGACTAATGCTCATTTGGAAAAAGACTAACATAAAATACAAAGCATGGGGAAGTCACGTAAAGATGCCAAGTGTCACAACTATAGGGCATAAAATAGAAAAATCCAATCATAAACAAGGACCCATATTATAATAAAATAACTCATGCTAATCTTGGATTTGAATCTAATGAAGTGAAATACAAGAGGTATTTTTAAAAGCCAATAACTAGTGCTCAAAAGGAATTTATGAAAAATGCCATGAAAGGACCAAACTGATGCCATATAGGTGCCACACAAGTAGAAAAGGATAAAATACAAAACCTTGTGGGCTTGAAAATTCAAAGGTATAAAGGTAAAGGTCTAAATCAAATCCAAGGCATGTATAAGCCAAATCCTTGACATATTCTACCATTAAAGCTCCCAAACCCTAAAACCTACATAAAAGTGACCCACACAAACTCAATTGGATACAATTCAATCCAAAGAGAGTTTGATGGTGTTTTTGAGTGTAAGAGAGATTTCATAAAGATCATATACAATCTATCATGAATAATTAGAAAAAATAAGGACTACGATAGTTCACAAACAACAATTGATAGAGGAAACTAAGCTCTATTTGTTAATGGATAATGAAGGTCAAATATTCAAAGACATTAAATTAGATACTGTAGACTTGAATATCCCAGGTATTAGGATCTAGTCCAAACTCTTCTTCATGATCAAGGAATTGAAACCCATCATAAAAGAGGAGCAAAGAATTTCCACAGTAAGCCACATGCACTATGACCTAGTCATCATTCAGATGGCTAGCCTCCACTATACTACGACAAAACCTAAGGTACTGCATTGCATCAATTCCTTACTCCCATGTTTGTTGAATTTATAATTGATAATGAGTAGATCATTTAGGAGGGAAATTCCAAGAAAGTGGAATATATTTATCCTGTAGCTTTTGAATAGTATTACAGGCTCCCCATTCCCCATATAGATTTATCCAAAATTAGAGAGTGGACCTCCAAGCATGACCTAGACTTAGTTCTTAGGCCTAGGCTACATCAAGAACCCCACATCTTCAAAAAATTTGATGGAAAAATCCCAATAATTTAATTCAGAGAGGGCATTAAATTTATAATGACCCTATTTAACCAAGCCTTTAGGTCCCACTCAACCACCTATGTGAATAAAATTTGAGTCCTATATGTGGAACAAAAGCTCACCCCTCCAATTAGAGATTTGATCAATGTATTCATGGCCAATCAATTCAATACCATCAAAAGGAAGACATCTAAGCAATTTTATATGATGTCATACCTACTAGACACCCTTCTTACCTCAATCACCTTCCTTGGGATTAGGAATTGGTCCCTAAATGGCAAAACCACCATTTCATACCACTATTCTAGATTACATATCTTTAAGTACAAGAATCACATGTAGTATATTTATGACTATGTTTATCCAACCATAGTTAAGGCCATCACATGTGTTTCTATTCTTAGGGTTCACCCCCTAATAAATAAGTACATGGAGATGATAGGTGATATCTAGTATGACCCTAACTACATAGTCATTATAATTGAGGGGATCATTCCTAGCCTTACAGGTTGCTACTATAGTTCCTAGTAAGTTGGTTGAGTAAGAAATTTCCTCCTAGTTTGTACATGGCATCAATGCTAGTTTTAAAGAGAAAAATAAAGGTCTCCTCCACCCCTTCCTATTGATCATTGGAAACACCATACTTCAAGACTAGAAATAGGCTGAGACTATGGCTAGACACAAGGATTCATTTGGTTTTCAACTTGATGAACTCAAGATGTGGGATCTTAAGAATGTAGTGGCCAACCATTTAAATGAGAAGAAGCTCCCCAAGTCAGAATACACACATCAACTTGGTGCTCATGACACCATTTATATTAAGGCTAAGAATTACAAAGAATTATTTGCTAGGATCCAAGGCCATAACATCATGCTCAAACATAAGTTAACCAAAGATGACAAACCATTAGGAGAAGTATGGAAAATTCATCCTTTATAGTATCACTTGATTCTTGGATTATCTGGATCAACCTAGGAGTAACCCCAAGTAGAGAAACCATAATCACAACCCCAAGAGTAGATCATGTAAGGCTATGATGAACAAGGCCATGGAAAGGAGAAATTATGAGAATTAATATTGGAAGAGAGACCTAGGGAGGGAACCTCAGCTTCAACACTTCCCCAAAGGCCACCTTCCCAAATTCAATATATTGAAATTATTCCCTTAGAACTATAAGAGACACTTGAGGGTGCTCTTAAAGAGCTTGTAGAGGTATATGATATAGATAAGGAGGATCATCTCGAAGAAGCCTAGGTCCAAGAGGGAGAGCCTAGAGAAGATAAAGGAAAATATCTTATCCCTATAGCATCCCAAGAAAAGAGGAAATTAGATCTAGCATTGGTTCTTATAAGACCAAAAAAAAAGCCAAGATTAAACATCTCTCATCGTACAAAGATAATTTTTTTTAATGATGAATTCCCCATTCATGGACCAGTCATCCCTGACTAGTTTATTTATGGGAAACTACAAAATATTATTTATATCTACCATTTATGGTCGATGATAATATATATTGATGTTGAGATACAAGATGACATGAATCCATGGATAAGGGCTATGGTGAAGGAGAAATAAGAAAGGAGGATTGTGGTCACCCAAGGACAAGAAATCAAGAAGATGGATTCTCTTGGAGCAACAAGTAGCTCAGTTGTGAAGGTCATATAACATCTAAAGTTTAAGAATATTGTCACTAAGGTCTAATTAAATCCTAAAATAGTTAGGTTAGAAAGGGTAATGACAAAGACAACCATGGTTAGAATAGAGGAATTCACCTTCCAAAAGGTGGAGCCCTTTATAGTATTAAACCATGTGAGAGGTTAGCATCTTGGTGAAGATTCCATTCATGAAGAGGATGTGGAAATTTTGATTGAGGCCCAATTAGCACAAGCAAACTCTGGGGTCCAAGGCATGAAGCAAAGGATTCTAAATCTAGAAAGGGAAAAATAAAACCTGCAGACATAGGTAGTTTTATCAATACCTGAAGCAATGACTAAAATTATTAATAAGTCATTTTATGACATGTTTGAGGCACTCATAATAATAAATCTAAGGTAGAGTACATTATAGTGGTAGAGTGCATTAGCCAAAAGTTTCATCACCTAATGACAAGCCTTAGAAGAAAAGATAGCTAAACTTCTCAACATACAAGCAAGAAAACAAATCTTAGGCTTCAAAACCATCATTTTGGGACACTTGAACACAATTTTGGGAATTTTGGTTGACAAGGTTCAAAGTTTGAGTGCATGGCACAATGATGTGGAAAGGATCCTAGAAGATGATAGGTAGCTAATTACAAGGATTGAACAACTTTTTTGGACTATGCTTACAGATCCTACACAACCCAATGCCCTTGGAATCAAAAGTGATGAGTAATTCAAACATTGTGTAATTTGGGTTTGATAACATTAAGATCTTAGACATGATATTCAATGTTGGAGAAAGGATAAATGAAGCTAGGAGCATTAAAGAAGCCATAGCCAAAAATGACAGAGAGTTTGATGACTTGGTATATCAAGAGGAAAAGTGTATCCTAAATCCTATTATGGATCTAAATTTAGTTGATCAGAAACATGCTAAGGCCATGATCATCCTTTAACAACCCCAAGTAGAGACCCCACCAACAAATTATACAACATTTTATTTTGTTAAATTTTTGTAACATTTTGAAATAAAATATTCCATTATAAAGGCGTAAACTAATTTTTTATCATATTTACCTCTAGGTTAGTATGATTGTGAAAAGAAAATGTATTTTAGAACTTGTAAGGAAATTTGTCCTTATCTTTATACACCTATATTTCTGTAACTAACTGGTATACTACCTAATCTTTTTATAAAGACATGTATCACCATTTGTAAAAGGAGAGATTTTTGAGTAAATTTTTTATACTTGAAGTAATTAATATAATCAAGGAATTCTGCAAGGATGATCCACATTTGATATGTCAATTACTAATATATCTTTTCTCTTAGTTGCTAGTAGAGGTCTTGAATTTTAATGGTGTATTTGAATTCTGAGTTGCATTTTCTAATCATAGGGTTTCTAATTTGTGCATATGTTAGATTAGTTAGAGGATATTAGGCTCTGCTTCACTTCATTTTTCTCTATATTTAGATGTGCTAATGTTATTTGATTATAGTAGTAAATCCTTAAATTATATTGGTTCTTGCTTGTGACTCTTTCCATTATCCTTTGAAGTTTTCCTAGTATATAGTGAAATTTGAGATTAGGCTATGTTTCATTATATATTGGTTAAATGCATACTTAGTTGTAATTGATGTTTTATTATAATGTTTGAACTAAAATTGGCAATCACTCATTTATTTTGGCCTTACCCTTCTCTTTGCTCCTTTTTACATTAGATCACTTTAGTTTTAGATTCATTATAAATACCCACTTATATTAGTTTTTAGATTAAATATAGAACATAATTCACTAAGTATCAACATATATTATTTGTAATTCATAAATAATAGACCAATGTGGCTCCCAACCACCAAATCATATAAATATTGTGGAACAGATTATCTTTCTCTACTACTATTCCACCATAGGTAACTAGATTGCTAAAACCTGCAACTCATGCTTTGAATTTTCTAAATTCTAAAATGATAAGTGTTATTTAAACACTAAGAGAACCTATGTTTCATTTATAATCATCACTAGGTAGGTTCAAAAACTACCATTGTGACTACTAGTTTAGGAGACTACCTTAGTGTGGGTCGTATATTTGTATCCAACATCTCAGGAAGAAGTGCACTCAAAGGATTGCAAATGATTTAAAACTGGTATGGTCCCATCATGAAAATATCAAGTATATTAATTTAAAGAGGCTCAAAATTAACTAATATAGGATTTAAATAAACAAAAACACACTCCATCTCCACCCTCTTAATATCAACCAAAGGAGGAATAACATTTGGTAAAGTAGAATGATAGAGACCAATGTCAAATAAATTTATTCAATTAAAAGATGAATATGACTCATAGGAGAACCAAAGAGAGTATTTATAATGGATCATATTCAAACCCTTTGCTTCAATGTAGATAGATATGTACGGGTCATCAAGTGAATAACCAAAAATGTAATTAGGTGTATGAAGATATATGTTAAGGAATTAGGCCACTATGCCACTAGAGGAAGAGTGAGAGGCAAGATTATTATGAATGACCACATAAGTAATAAAATAATCAATGATATTCTTTTGAGAATGAGGTAAGAAATAAGGAGAAAATTGAGTTATAATGATGGAATGAAGGTCCAAGGTTTTGATATTAAGTAAGATATCATCATGATAATTATCATCATAATATAAAAGGTTAGGGGTTATGTTTCTCACAATTATACTTTTTTAAAATTACAATGGTTGGTATCACTTTAAATCTTATTATATGAACCTTATGGGGGAGCTTGACACATTGACATGTAGAGGAAGTAACTTCTCTATTCCGATGAGTTTAGGGTCAACAAACCAAAAATATTTAAGATAACGAGAAGTTTAATATCATGTAACCATGATGTGATGGACTATGTTAAGAATCCAAACACAACATATGAGGCATTTATATTTTATCATATCCTTGACATGTACTTTGGGTAGATTTATGGTTTCACTCAGAGTATAAAAGAGTTTTGATGAAATCAATAAAGGTGACACATGTGTTATACCCTTCAACTATCAAGTCATTCTTGAATTTAATTTCTTGAACTTGGACACTAATGATAATGTGAGGATCATTTGCATGTTTTAATATTTCATTTGAGATCATGGAATTAATAATAAATTTAAGGGAAAGAGAAGCATCTAAATTTTCATCAAATTGAATGGACACTCATTCACTTTGTTTTAAGATATTATCCTAAAACTTAGGAAAGATAATTTCTTGACCCATAGGAACTTATTGAGTAATGTTAAACTAAAAATTTGAATCAATTAGTTGTGATGATGTAGGGAAGTTCTCATGAGCTCAAGGACCAAAATTTAATAACAGAGCTTAAAACTTTCTTAAATGGGATACCACTTATTGAATCCAATGTGATATATATATATATATATATATATATATATATATATATATATATATATATATATGTGATATATATATATATATATATATATATATATATATATATATATATATATATATATATATATATATATATATGACTAAGAAAAATGTGCATAATTTTAAATTAGAGTAACTGAAGGAGTTGAACTAGCCTAAAATTGATTAAGAATAGAGTTGTCTAGTCTTGGCTAGATCAATACAGTAGGGGTTGGGTGATAAGAATAAATCATTCTGATTGATGTAGTTTGTTATATATATACATTATAATTAGAATGTATCGATATGGTTATTGAAATAACCTCATAATGAGTAATAGAAATTTATTGCATCAAATTGGTTGATATTATGGAAATAGATCTAGAAACATAAATTGATTATTTCGAATTAGTCTATGTAGTAAATTTTAGTCTAGGAATATATTATTATATTAGACTAGTTGATATAATTACTATATAAAACTAGAAATAAACAAACTACACCAAGTTGACCAATGTAGTTAAGATTAAAAAATGTTATGATTTCATCATAATTGACATGCATGAAATGAGATGAAAGGGTATCATGGACTATTATATATGTAGGATAAATAATATGATTCATGTGAGGGTAAGGATCAATATAGGAAACTACACACTTCATTTTTATCATGTTAACTAGAATTTATTCATTGTTATAATAGTGAGGATTAATTGTAGCTTCAATAAAATTAGTTGTAGTATGCTTATTATGATTAGATTTTTTGTTTTTATTATGTTTAGGAAGTGGATTTGAAAATATAACAAGCTGACCATATCTTGGTGAAGGGAATCATACTTGAATTTGGAGTCATGGGATTTTTTTATCTTGTCATAGAATTTTTGATGCTCTTGGATCATAGCTTCATGATTAAAGTTAGGATCAAGGAGGAAATTTAAAAGGAATGTTCTTAAGTTGTTTACAAGTTTCATAGTAATTCCATATTTTATGTGATACTAGTAAAACTTTTGGGGTTCAAACCAATGACTAGTAGACCATGAGGAATCCAAATTTATAGGTGAAGGTTTATGAATAAACTTATTAATCTCATATAAATAAGTACGATGATGAACATATACATAATTAACTTGTGTGGAAGAAGAATGATGTTGAAAGGGAATTCCCATGATAGTTCTGGAATTAGACACTTTATTAGATTTTCTTAGAAGAATGGAATTGATGGTTCTTTTAGAATCTTATATATCTAAAACATCATCATTGGTAGCATTTTTATTTTTATATTTCATAATCACATGAGTTATAGAATTAGGTTGGGAAGGCTCAAATTGTCTTATGAGGAATACTTTATTTTTATATTGATGAAGGGATTCTTATAATTATTATGAAAAGAGATAGTCTTAACTATGTGTTGAAGTTTAGGATAAAAAGCATTGATAAAATAATTTATAGAGGTTATATTTTGACATTTTTTTATTACATTTATTATCTAAATATTTTCAATGCTTGGTGAAAGCTTTGGCAGTCTCATATTACACATGCCTAAAATGAATGAAGTGGGATAATATATTTTTCAAAAATATTAATGTTTTTAAACTATTGAATGCATGTGTTAATGAATTGTCTTAAGCTAGAGATAGTTTTATAATTGAGTTTATTGTACCAATCTAGGTCATGGCCAAAATATGTTTTGGATATAAATTTGGTAGATGCAAAGGTGTTACCTTTATCTAGTACTTGGAAAGATTTATAAAAGATTTAAAATACAAAGTTGGATGGGTGAATCCATTATACATGATCATAGGAGTGATACCAACTATATCTATGTTCGTAATTCAAGGAAGTAATGGTTCATTTTAAAGATGTTTACTTTATTTATTTTGAATATGAGGTTGTATAATAAGATTCAAATGAACATCTCTAGGGGGAATATAGATTTCTTACTCCCCACTAAAGATTTAGAGAATGATTATACAATTGAAAAAGTTAATTTTTCATTTTTATCATATATTTAGAATTATTATCTAGAAAGGTAGAAATTTAGTTCATGGATTTAAATAAGATTTTAAATAGATTAAAAAAATGTTGGCTAGAGGAATAATATTGAGTAGCTTGTTGAGATTCACTAGTAGTGAAATTGACGTGAGTATTAACAAGGGCACTTTGAGTAGTTCAAATAGGTAGAGGAAAACTGTAATAACTTGATTTTTTTACTTTTATAACACTAAAATAAATAACTAAATTACAATTACTTAATAAGAGTTTATCATAGAAACTGAAATGAGATCCACAACTATGTCTAACCAACACAGGAACTAGACCAAGTCCATAAATAAATAAAAATTCATTAGAAAGCATTTTTACTGCTTAATATTCTTATAAAAGTGGGTTAGTGTAGAAAAAATCACTCATGCCTAATCATGTACTTTAATGTGGACTTCAATAAAGTTTTTGGTAACTTATACACTTACCTGAGTTCTTGCATAGGCTATAAAATAGTCAATAACTCAATGAGTGATTCAAAAAAATTTAGAAAATAACTAAAGGAAGTAAGATAGAATAATATAAGAATCATTTTACTAATCTTTCATAATCAAGATCTAATAAATTCACAAGAAACATGTAATGATGATGAAAAAGGACAATTTCCAAAAGTAACAAAGTCTTTGAAACACATTACAAAGTTATCAAATAGGTAAGGAAAGTGATTAATATCCCAATGTAGGTAACTTAGAGATATTAGAATAAAGTATAAGTATACTAATTAAGTAGGGTTATTATAATTAAATGTCTTACCATTTTACAAGGTAGGGTTAGTCTCAAGGTATAAGCGAATATATGCTTCGTTATTTATCTTATTAAGCTTTAGTCTTTCTTAATAAGGTTATGATAACATTTTTAAAACATAAATGTTATAACTACCACATGAGTCTAGAGAAATAAATGCACCTCTATTAGGTTTATCATTAACCTCACTCATAATTAAGTGAATTAAACTTTATCATCTTAGATCCATGTCTTTTAGACTAAGCATAGCATTGTTGTTTAATAATTTAGGTTAGAACTTTCTCATTCTCAATTTCCAAGGAATATTTATCAATTCCAAATTAATAATTAGAATTCAAGTCATATATTATTTTCATTATAATGGTATAGATTAGCTTTCTATTATTACAATCATAAATTCCAAGTTTGAAAGAGATGATCTTCAATCACAACATGCCTCGATTGGAATAACCATTTGAGTTTAAAGAATTTGATGACTTAACCATTTATAAACTTGTTTGATAAATTATCTTCATCACATGTATAAGAATTAAATATCATTATTTGTATCTTAAGTTTTGAATTAATATGCAAGGCTATACAAAATAGTCATATCACTTAAACAGTGATATAATAATTTACAATCAAAACTATTGCCTTCTTATAACCCTTAGAATATATTCAATATTGATCATTTTTAAAGTTATTTTAATTTAATCTTTAACAAAGGTAGTATTAAAAATTGAATTAATTCATAGCTTAATATAAATCTTATATTTATTATATTCCAATTAAGGCACCATATCATAATTTCAAAATATTACATTATTAATAATCATTAAGAGTTTATTGCACTTAAATGTCTTATTTGGAAGTCATTAAAAGAGTCTTATTAATTAGTATAACTTATAAATGGAAGTTTGGATAGTTTTAAGATATTTTTAGTGTCTTAAGGTTAACATGTCATAAATTAATGATATTAAATCACAAATGACACAATTTATCTTGATTGAGTAGCATAATTGTTCCACTTAAGGACATATGTGCAACTACATATATTTATATTATCTCTCACATGAACCTTAACAACTTAATTCAAAAACAACTAGTTATCTATTTAAATATATAACTAACTCAATGAAATCCATAATAGTTTTAGATTAAGGTAAAAGCAAGTTTTGAAGGGGCCCCAAAACCCTATGCATCTCAAGAAAGATAAAACATTACAAACTGCTAGGAAAGGCAAAACCACTGAAAAATAGTGAAAAAACTAGGTTTCCAGGGACCTGAGACCAACAGAAAGAACCAGAAAAAAACACCCCAGGTTTTACAAGGACCTAAAACCTACACAAAACCAGGCAAAATAGCTTGAAAACTAGACAAAATAGCCTAAAAACTAGGTTTTAAAGGGACCTAAAACCTCAAAAACCAGCAACCCCTAGAACACAATGTCAAAGGAGATACTCACAAATGGCAAACGTCTAAAATATCCTTTGCATGGCATGCCTACCACCCTGCACCAAGGGTCCAAAAAAAGCCCTGCCCATAACAAATAGCTCCTTCAGTGAACAGCCCCCGGATCCGTTGCCTCCACTGCCCAAAACATCCATCCAAACTTCTGTGAGATCATCTCCTCTGCTCAAAGGAATCACCGCCATGGCATTCAAAATTTAAACATAGAAATCACTGATCCACAAAGAATAGGATAATGATCGGAACAGTAGCCACAAAATAGAGGACCGAGGTAGAAGAACAGATCTGCACACTAAAAGGTTAATCTTACAAATCCACGTAATCGAACACAAAGAAGGGATTGAGGGCTCCAAGCAGACACAGACCCCTACCCTTCCTTTACCCTAAAGTATCCACACAATAAAGATATTCAACTCTGTGCCATGCAATAAAGTATCCATAATAGTTATTAAACTAAATATATTAAATATACATATGAACTTTATAAATAATCATTAACACCTATTCATAATATAAGATAACAAAAGGAAAATTTTCCACTTATGCATATAAATGGATCCACATTTTTAATCATTACATAACACCTTGAGATTCAAAACTAGTCTATATATAGAAGACATTAAATATACTTCAAATAAATATAGTTAATGAAATTTTTTTATCTCCACTCACTATAGGTTCACATCAACTATACATCATAATTGTAAATGATACTATTATCTCTCAAAAGTGAACACTTGTAAGAATGTGTGCCTATTCTCACTCATGTTGACATAATGGAAATTCTCCAAGGTTTGGGTGAAAATATTTTGGTTATAATTTATATACGAATGTTTTTTTACCTTTGGTAAACTCACCTATTTCACTCTAAACTCTCTAATTAAGTGCTTTCTTGACTAAGAAAAGTGTAAAAAGAGCAATGCTCAAGCTAAAATCAGATATGAAAATTGAACATTTGGGGTGATAAACCAATATTAAGGTCAATTATTCATATAATTTACAAACTTTAGAATATAAATAAATTTATCAAATTCACTTCATCTTCATACAATGGATCTTGCATCAATATTTCACACAGAGGTCTTGACAAACTCTCACCCTAGCTAGGAAGGAATGAATAATGGTTCAATTTACTTCTAGATTAGGTACAAATCAGACTTATACACTTTATATGACCTAAAATAATTATCATTTATTTCATAAAGATGAAACTTTAGATGTAAATAGAGGGAAAAAATTATTCACTAAGTAACATCAATGAACATGAACCAATATGACCTAAAATAATTATCATTTATTTCATAAAGATGAAACTTTAGATGTAAATAGAGGGAAAAAATTATTCACTAAGTAACATCAATGAACATGAACCACACACTTACGAAAGAACCTTAAAAATGGAGAAAAAATCATCTCTTTATTAATTAAAAGGTGAAGTAGTACAAATTTTGGTAGATTTTATGTAATAAAAAAGCATAATCTCATCCTAAAATTCTAAAAAATTAAAATACATATAGATATAAAATAAATAAGAGAGAGGATACAAGCAACTCCAAACTAGAGATGAGTCCTTATGCTAAATCCTAGTTCAATCTTCCTTCAACTGAAACTTTAACTCAACCTTAAAAAATCCAAAAATACTAATTAATATATAGTAAATGAATTATTTTAATTTAATATTCTTGTAACATGTCATAAGAGAGATAAAAAATCTTTTTTGAATGTGTTTGAACAAGTCCTAGTTCCTCATATATGTGTTTGATTATCTTCAATTAACTCCTTTTAAATAACTTGTATTAAACTCCTTTTGATATTTAGTTAACTCCTATTGATATTTCATTGAAATCATTTTGATATTATATTCATATTGAAGTTTTAATTTAATTATCTTTCTTGCATCTTGGATTTTTATGTGACCTATCTTACTTGTATCTTGGAGTTTGACTTGACTTATCTTGTTTATAACTTGCATACATGTTTCTTCTTCTTGAGTTCTCAAAATTAATCTAAGGGGGCATAGTAGGAGAGATATTGAATGTTTATGTTATAATGAGTCTCCTATGTTAAAATAGGTATTCAAAGTTTAATCAATACTTCAACTCAACTTCTCCACTCTTGCATTTTTATTTCTCCACCTTTTTAGGGCTCCTTGAAGAGTTATTCTTCATGTTTAACTTGACCATTTATGAAATTAGATAAAATGGAAAGATTAGGAGAGATAATATATTCTTTAAGTTTTAATTTATTTAAACCTTAATGAAATATGATTTATAATTATGCATTTGATGATGACAGTCACAACTCTCCATAGTGGTTCTTCTAGATATATCTATCTTCTATAGTTTTAGTAAGCTTCTTGAATGCACCATGATAACCTTAAGCTTGATTAATTGTAATTATTTAATAATATAATGAGTATAAATAGGATTTAAACATAATAAACATGGTGTCACAAATGTTTAAACAATTTTTTAGATCCAAACTCTGTATATAACTTCAAAAAATGCTCATTTGTGTTCTCTTGGATCAAGAAACCTTGATTTGGATTTGGGAGTATAAAATGAGTTATAGAAATAAATAGGAAATCCTAAAATTATAATTATATAGGTTTAAATTTAGAATACCTATAATTTTTTAAAATATTGAAAACTCTTCACCAAACTCTCAAATAAAAATTCATGAAAAAGTGTTTGTTTGTTGCCTATAAGGTGACATGGATATATTTTTAAATTATTTGACCCTATTTTTAATTATTTTTAATTGAATTATCTTGGATCAATAACTTTAAATTAATTATTCACACTCTCATATCATTATTTTCCCTTGGAAGGACCTGGAACACTCATTTCTAACTCAATTTGTGAGCAAATTAGTGAGACAACCCTGATTTCCTTCATGGATAGACCTATGTTTTTAAATTTTCTCTTTAATTAGGTATATTAATTACATTAAACCACTTGTAAACAATAAATTACATTAAATTATACTTCAATATAAAAATTAAAGATATTTCATTCAATAAAACTCAAAATATGTACTTTTTTATTTTTCCTCACTTGCACAATTTCATTTATGAATGCTTTTAGGTCTGAATTTTTCCATTTTATTGATTTTTATGAGAAATATATACCTCATTAATTTTTAATTTAACCCATTTCATCATTAAAACCATTCGATACACTCAAAAAATCACTTAAACCACTCAAAAAATGTCTTTTTTGACTCTCTCTCTCTCTCACACACACAATTAAACCTTGCACCCTATACCTTTACCTTTATTTATTATTTGCATCAAAATTTTGGTTGAGGAATGTGTATTAAGGTAATTTATTACATAAAATTACACACATAATTTTTTTTGAAACAAATAACTCAAAAATGTAAACATATTGCCTAAAACTGAGCCATTAAGGTTCTAAAAGGGTTTTAAAACATCTTTCCTTCTTAAACATTGTTCATAAATTTTATTATCTATAAAAAAAAAACCAATGAATGTAATATTTATGTAATAGGGTACCCAATATTCAATTAATACCATTTTAACCAAATCTTCTCCTCCATTGTGAAATGAACATTTGAAAATTGCCTTTACTAGATTGCGACTAGCTTGCTAAAGGAATAGAAGAAAATTTTGTCAAAGCATTGACTTGTGAGATGTTTCTAAGCATGGTTTTGGATTTATTAAGGTTTTATGATGTTTTTTATAACCTCATAATTATTCACTCCATGAATTTATTCTTCTTTACAACATACACATAATGAAATATTACCAATGGTGAAAAAATTTGTCAACAGATACATAATGAAAACTTTAATAATTTGAATGATAAATTCAAATCATAATCATAAATTAATTAAATAAACAAACCTAATTATTAAAATTAAACATATTATTAATTTCAAATCTCCTAAATGATAGAGATCAACATAATTAAATGAAGATAATTATACAATTTTAATTTAATACACAATATAATCAACTTCCAAAATGCAATAATCTAGAGGAAGTACAAAAAAAATATTCCACACACATGCCAATGAATAAGAAAACCATCTCACCAATCCCAATGAGCCCAACCATAAGTGTCCCTAAACCACCCCAACCATCATTTGTATGGGGATCAAAGAAACAAAGAAATGAAAAACAAAGTATAATTGAAAACACACTGAGCTTGACAAGAAACAAAAAGAAATGAAACAACTTGTTCATTTAAATCTCATCCAAATCCATAAACTTGGCACAGAATGTAATATTCACTTATCCTTTTGAGATTCTTGTTTATGAGCCACATTTTATTCATTAAATATAACATGATTCATAAAAGGATAACATGCCATTATATTATATCCATGCATTAAATACCAAACTAAAAAATATAGATGAGCTAGAATAGGAACTCGCAGCATGAAGAGAAAAAAAATTCTACAATTTAAAAATGACAACTTAACACCAATTCCAAACCATATATATAAATTTATAGGTCAAAGTTGGCTGAAAAATACTTTATTAAAAATAGAGAGTTTCAAATATAATTATCTAACTATAATGATATAACAATCAAAATGAATTCATAATGATAAAGAAGTCAAATTAACAAATATTTTCTAGTCCAAGTCAACCCATCATGACCATAATCAAATCAAATGATCAAAATGGGATTTTAAAACATGAACCAAACACTCAATGATAAAATAATATCCTAGAAGTAATTTATCAATTTCATGCAAAATAAAGCAATAGTAAGATATTATTTAACTCAAAAAGTAATAATTTTTTTTAATCATAATGAAAATATCAAAGAAAAGCATCATTGTTCTTGCATTCATGGCCAAGTTTAAGCATTTCAAAATTGGGTTTATAAAACAAAACAACTAAATAAAAACCCATATGTATATGGCTAGGATTTCAAGATTCAAAAAGAGTTAACCCAATTTAAAATCCCAATGAAATCAATGCACAATGACATAACTAGAACAACAATGAACTACCATCACAATAACATGCTTTGAAATGAAATAATCATAAAGGAATAATCATACCCTACCTTGACCAATCCATAATAGCCATAATTTTACTCATTTTTGGAAAATAAAATAAACCTAAATACAACTTGAACTTGAAAGGTTTTTTATCCATTATTTATAGTTATCACAACAATATTATTACAAGATAAAATAATAAAAATGATTGCATTTAACTTTTCCAACACAACCCAGTTTGGACTAATAAGGTTGAATAATAAAAAAATACAACCCATAAATTTAAAAACATTACTTACTTAAAGTCTTGAAATAAGAGAGTTTCCTTGTCTTTCCAATAGGATTCAAATTCTTCAAAAATGAATAACGTCAATACTATTATGAATTCACATGCCTCAAGAAAAGATATCCAACCTTTCTTTAACCAAGTCAAACCACCAGATGAATCCACAACACCCATTTCATGAATAATAACTCAAAATAAAATATATTTCAAACTCTAATGGAAGATCACACCTCTAAATTCCTTGCCATTTCCCTTGGCCTCTATGCACAAAATCTAGTAGAGTCTATCTAAAGCACAAGGCTTCAAACATGCAATAAAAATGAACAAGAATAACCCTAATAGGGTTGGAAGTGTCTTGACTCAATTTGAATCAAGTGGAGATATAATGCCATTGAACTAAATTCATAACCAAAACAACCAGTTAGACTAATGTCATTCCTGTGGGGAGTCATGGCCCCCAAATCAAACACTAAAGCAAATCTAAGACAATACTTGGTCTCCATAAGCATTGAATGCCATATAATTCCCAAACCATAATGAATACATCCAAATAATTTTAACACAAGCCAAATAATAATTCAAAAATTAAAAATTCATTTAATCATCATAGAGATTAATAAATTTAATGTTGAAGTGAATAGGACTGTGACTAGTATGTCACTGATGAGTCCAACACAAAAAGAAGATTCCAATTGTGAGAAAAATAGAACACAAATAAAAATTTAATGTCTCAAGATGAAGAATCAATTAATAAAGACAAAAAAAATAAGGATTAAGATAAAAAATCAATAATAAATAGTAAAATTGAAATACTAACACATTTTGGTAACATTGACAAGTGCTGAACAGCTCAAAAGTTGAAAACATTTGATAAAGCAATGATCAAACTTCAAAAAATAACTCAAAAAATTCAAAATTTTATATTTATCATAGGCCATTTTGAGAGGGAAAACTCCTTTGAGGAATATCAATACAATAATATTCTTGGATGCCTTCATTGGGCCTCAACACTTACTTAAATACTAATTCTATTCTATCAACTACTACTTCCCATGCATGTAGGATAATTCAAATATGATAAAGGGATGACTCACAAAGCATATGCATCCATAGTCACTAATACACTAATAAGGAAAACATAAGGGTAGGACATGAGTTCCTAACATCACCCCGCCCCTTAGAAAAATCTGTCTTTAGAGCTTCAAATATGAGAATCATTGTTGAATTTGGAATAATGGTTCCCATGTGGAATCTTTAGGTACATGTCATGCCATTGGATTAAGAATTTTGTTATGGAGCAAGAGTAAATTCTATGGGTTCACCTATCTAGGACATATTCCAATTCGATAAGGATGGAGCCTTCATTATCAAGTTTGGGTAAAACTATTTGCACTTTGATGGTAGGTCCAAGAACTTTTTTGAAATAGGAAACATGAAAGATTGGGTGAATTCAGGAGGAAGGTGGAAGATCAAACTTGTAAACAATAAAACAAATATACTCAAGAAACTTATAAGGCCCATAAAACTTTAGGGTAAGCTTATAATTCCCTTTTAGTTTCAAGTATGATTTATTGTATGGTTATAGATAAATAAACCATATCACTAGGTTGAAAAGTGCATTCGGAGTTGTGATGATCTACCTGCTGCTTCATTCAGTTCTTTGATAGATGGAGATTATCCCAAAGGATTTTTATAATCTAATATTTATGCTAGAGAGTAGTTTTAACTTAATAAATTGGGGAAATATTAGGTGTATATGAGAGAAGTGGTAGGGGTCCTTGACCATAAACTACTTCATATGGAGTCATTTTAGTAGAATTATGGTATTAGGTATTGTACCACTATTATGTGAGAGGGAGAAAATTTGTCCACTGGCATTTTTATTTTGATGAAAAGTAACATAGGCATGTTTTCAAGCATTTGTTGAAATTTTTTTTGGGCCATCTATTTGGTGATGATACTTGGATCTCATCTTTATTCATGTGTCTAGCATTAGAATAGCTCTGTCCAAAAATGGCTAGTGAAAGTTTCATCATAATCAGAGACAATTGAAGAAGGGATTACATTAAGATGGAAGATCTAATCCAAGAAAAATTGGGAAACCATGGAGGCTATATAAGGGTGGATGAGGGCATAAAAGGACTATATTTGGAGAGGTAGTTGACCACAACCAAGATCATTATTTTGCATCCAAATTTAGGGATACCTTCAATGAAATCCATATAAATATTAGTCTAAATCCTATTATAAATGGGCAAGGGTTTGAGCAAACCAGGAAGCATTATGGTTTCACCTTTGTGACATTGATAGATATGACATTTGGACACCAACTATTTAATCACCCCTTTTATCCCCTTTCAAAAGAAATTTTGACATGTCCACTCATATGTTTTGAGAAATATTAAGTGCCTTATTGATGAATAACCATGGATTTCATAAAATATGACCCAATGAAGGTATTTACTATTGGGAATCACTAGGAAACCCTTGTAACATAGAGAAACACCATCACATGAATAATCTGGTCCTACATAGGGGTTTATGGTCAATTATTTAATGAGTTGGTGTAAATAGGGATAATTTGCATACCCTTGGTTTATATATCTGAAATAGTTTTGAATGGGTATGGAGATGGTAGAAAGTTAAGTTTGGTCCTTGAACATGTTAGAGAGAGCATCCACCATGACATTATCTTTACCCTTAATATATGTGATCTCATAATCATAGCCCATGAGTTTACTGACCTATTTCTATTGTGTTGGGAATGAGACCTATTATTCAAGGAATTATTTCAACCTCTAGTGATCATTTTTAATTAAAAAATTATTCCCAAGTAATTATGGCCAACTTTTTCTTACTGCATGTAAAATGGCCATCATTTCTTTTTCATATGTATACAAAGCCAAATTTAATCCAAAAAGGGATTTTATAGTGAAATAAATGGGATGGCCTTCTTGGAGAATAAAATCACCTAGGACATTAGCACATAAATCATTTTTTATGGTGAAAGTTTTGGTGAAGTCTAGCATGGCCAATACTAGTGTGCTACACATAGCTGATTTAAGTGCCATGAACACATGGTTAGTTACAACATCCTATGTAAATGAATCCTTATTAAATAAGGAATTAAAATGAGCTATGCTATTTACATAATAATTTATGATATTGTGTTAACATCCTATAATGCCAAGGAATCCATGAAGGCTATTGAGGGTTGTTGGTCAATGCCAATGTTGCATGGTACTAATTTTATCAGGATCTAAATAGGCCCCATCGACTGAAACAATGTGACATAGATATTCAACTTCTTCTTGATCAAATTAAATCTTGGAATTCTTGGCACATAAGTTATTATCTTCTAGTATTTATAATTCCATATAAATATTCTATAGATGCTCAGCCCATATACAGTTGTAGATCAAAATATCATTGAAGAAAACTAAACTAAATTGATGGAGTAAAGGCATAAATATTTTACTCATTAGGGCCTAAAATGTTGAAGGCGAATTTGTAAGCCCAAATGACATGGCAAATAATTAATAGTGACCCCCATGAGTGTATAAGATTGTCTTTATAATGTCATTAGCATGCATGGAAATTTTATGATAGCCATAACTAAGATCCAACTTAGAGAAAAAAATCCCCATGGAGCTCATCAAGAAGATCATCGATGATCATAATTAAAACTTGTCATTGATAGTGAGATGGTTGAGGTCATTAAATTTAATGTAGAGACACCATGACCCATCCTTTTTTTGGATAATAAGAAATAGGGAAGAGTATGGGATGGTGTTTGGGTGAATAATTCTAGACTTAAGGAGTTCTCATACTAGCTATTCAATCTTAGTTTTCTGTAGATGGGGATAGTGGTATGACCAGATGTTGGGTGGGATGATTCATATAAAAAGTGGGATTAAATTATATTTAGGGAATGAAGGGGTCAAACCTATTAGATATATAAAAATGGTGTAATTCTTGTCAACAATAGCTTGTAAATTAATAGGTGGTTAGTAAAAGTGGGGAGTTGGAGTTGGATAGAGTGCAACTGGGCAATGAACCCATATGAACCTTTCTTCATAAACTTTTACATGTAATGATAATTAATTATGTAAGTATATCTAGGAAATAACCCTTTTAAGGTGTGATTATGACCACTGAATTGCATCCAAAGCTAATATAAGTCCCATAGAATAAGTCCCAATGTGCATAGCCATTATGCCATAAGGACCACATCATATCCCCCTAAAGGTAGAGAAAACATATCTAAGATAAGAGTGTAATTACCTATTTTTATATGCACATTTAGACACTTCCCTTTATATGTAAATCTTCTCCCATTAGCATTCATGACTTCAAAGCTATAACATGGGTGTAAAAATTAGTTTGCATGCTTAATACTATGGGGATCAATGAAATTATTTGTGCTACCAGAGTCAATGAGGATTGTGAAAGGGATATTTTAAAAAAACACCTTTATATTCATGGTTTGAGTGGTGGTACCACCTATGGGTGCATGGAGAGATAACTCAATTTGTGTATCTTGAGACATGGAATCATCATAGGGATTTTGTTTTGCTTGAGCATCCTAGAGTTTTTGGATGTCATGCTCACTATCCTACTTTGGTAGTGATTCCACATCTAGCAAGTAAATATTTTGTGTGATGCACTAGTGACCCTTAACTAATTTGTCATCATAATTATAACATAGTACTTTCTCCTTAAGAGCACACATCTCTACCTTAGTAAGCCACTTGACCAGTGTGGTTATGGTTGGCCATTGGTTCATTGTGTTCATTATGGGTGGAAAAGTGGGAAGTTAATGTTGCTCTAATAGTTTATTATCTTTTAACTTAACTAGACTTGAGGAAATCATCAAGTTAGTGGGTTGAAAAGTTTTCACCCTTGAGTGGATTGTCTCTTTGAGGCCACTAATAAAATAAATCTTGAAGAAGTCATTTGATAACCCTTTAGTGCGATTAGCCAATTTCTTAAATTTAATTTGATAATCATGCATAGTGCCTATCCAGAAGAGTTTGGTGAGAGATCCTATAATGTATTTGAATTTCAAAGGATAAAATGTACCTAGAAGTAAGGATGCAAAGGTTTTATAGTTAGGTTCATCACTCAACTTGAGATACCAATGGTACCTTTGAAGTGATTCTTATTCTAAGTGAAAGGAATAAATTAGGACTTTTTTGATAAAATAAGTATTCTGAAGGTTGAAGAATTTATCAACTTGATATATCCATTCACTATGATCTATACCATTGAACCATGGAAACTAAAACTTAGGCCCATGTGATGTGTGGTAAGAAGATAAACTATTCTCCAAATTAGACTCCTACAACTTGTTGATGAAAAAGCTATTATGTTATTTTAGTCCATGACTCATTTTGGTTAACTCAATGACTTGGGATTTTAATTGGTGATTTATTCCTCCATTTTTTCTATGCCTACATGTGTGACTACCATAACTAATGTTTTTTTTTCTAAAATTGGTTTGGCTTGGTTTTTCCTATTAAAAGTCTATCATCAAGTCTGAAATTACCAATTATTTGTAGCTATAATCACTCTACTAAAATTAATATGTTGGATAGGGGCCCCAAGTCTGTTTGGTTGACTAAGGGTTTTAAGAGATATATATATAGCCATAAATTCTATCTAAATGATTACTTCTCACTAGAAATTTTCTAGCCAAGGATTTACCCCTGAACAATATCTCGTGGTTTACCTCAAGGGTGGAAACTAGTCAATTAGGATGACATCATTGCCTTTTCACTAGTAGGTCCTCTCAATAGGCTAGCTACTTTAGGGTTCCTATGGTACTCCTCATGATGATTTTTATGGCTATATCCCCATGTAATTCTCATATTTATGTAGAGGGGTATTTACCCTTATCCAAATTTCTAAATGGGGATGTAAAATTAGAGATAATCATTTTTTTTTAAATGGCACAACTCTTGGAAAACCACTACTAAAAAAATCTCCAAAATCTACATATAGGCTGATAAAGTGGTCCGATTCCAAATGTGAAGAACCTTATGTAAAGATTTATGAACTACATAAATAATGGAATATTAAAATAAATTTTAAAAATTAATTTAAATATTTTATATTAATTACAAGCCACTTCGAGGAGGCAACCTCATTTAATCAAGCTTAATCTAATAATATTCATGGATGCCTTTATTGGGCATTAACACTTAAATACTAATTCTATTTAATCAACTAATACTTCCCATGTATATGGGATAATTAAAATATTCTAAATGGGTTACTTGCAAAGAATATGTGTCCATAGTCACTAATACACTAATAATTCAAAGAGAAGGTTAGGATATAGGTGCCTAATAGGGCATCACTACACCATTGTTGAATAGTCTAAAATACAAGATGGGTTTTAATTTGAATTATTTTATTTTATAACATTTAATTACTACCATGTTAATTCAACATTACCTAAGAGATTATTAAATATCAACCGATAACACTCATGATATCCCACTTGAAATATGTGTAAATAAGGTATTCTGATTTTGAAAAGTAGGCGTATGCCTTGGTGAAAGTAGTCAAGAAATTCAAGACTTGCATTTTAAAGAGACATATTAATGTAATTTTTCTTAATATTATGGTCACATATCTATTAAAATATATATAATATAGATAAAAGAGAATAAAATTAGTGTCCGTAATCTAATAATTTTATTTATAAATCAATCTAAAAATATAGTTTGAGGGCAAGGTATATTCCAAATGAATGTAATATGTAAATTTGTGATAAAAAAAAGGGAGAAGTATTGTATGTTTAATATAATTACATGATTTTTAAAATTCAAATTTATGACATAAATATTGAATGGTATACAAAAATTTTCCAATATCTTGTCTAAGGCACTATCCACCATAATTCAAATTCTACTCAACGAAGGGTATTAAAACTAAAATCAATACCTTACTCATTTTACAATGGATTAATGTACATGAATATATATGAAATATTATATCTTATATTTTTGGAAAAATCATAAGTACAACTGGTCATTTAATAGCTTTAATAAGTCTTAAGAGGTGGTAACTCTCCAATAGATACCATAACATATAATATTCTTATGAAAAGCTATTATTGGCCTACCATTTTCAAGTATGGTTAAAAGCATGTACTGACATATTATGCATGGAATATATTAGTTATAATTTTAAAAATATATCATTTTCATTACAACTAGTGATAAAAATAAAACCATTTATAAATTATAGACTAAATTTTATGGGAGTAAAAAAATTCCTAATTCATCACTTGGTCAAAAATCTATTTTAACTACCATAGATTATTGCACTAGGTGGACTAAAGCTAAATTGATAAAGCATAGCTTAGTAGATAAACTGATAAAACAACTATATGATATTTAGCATCCCTATGTCTTTGGTATGTGACAATTAAACACCTTTCGACTCATAGAATGGGCATATGAAGAATATATATTACTTATTTTTTATCCCAATACTATCTATAGATAAATGGGGTAGAATAATAAAACAATAATGACCTATTTTATGTGTTAAAGAAAATAATAGGTAAAAGCCATAAATGATGGCATTCCTTATTTAAATATGTTTTATGGGTAAATAATATAGGATTCAAAAATTCCTTGAAGACATCTCCATACGTCTAGTATATGGAAAAAAAATCCAATCAACTTGATTTAACCTATGTATTATCATATACAATAATATGAAAGAGAATCAAAGACATTACATGAAAAATAGGAGACCATCTTCAAAACAGAGGATCTAAGGGAAAAATATTTTTAAAAAAATATTAGACATTAGGATGTAATGAAAATATGATTTGAAAATAGGGACACCAATAAGGCTTTATTAATTACAAATGTGATATTTTTGTGGGAAAAATGTCATGAGAAGAAAAGACAACATGATATGTTCCAACCCTTATGCTTGAGGCCATATCAAATTTCATATATTTTGGGAGAAGATACATTTAGGTTGATTTTTTTTGAAGGGTGGTGTTTAGAATCACTAGTAAACAAAGGAATCGAAACATTATTTTTATGCTTCTTTAACTGAACACCTCTAGTTTCACCCTACTAAATATTTCTTTGTTTTTTATGTGTATTTTTTTTAATTTCTATTTTTGGTCCCTTTGATGACTATGATAATTTTGTGTCTTGGTATAGGTATCCATTGAATACATGGCATTCTATGCACATTTAGTTAAATAAAGTGATGCTTAGAAATTATTTTCCACCTAGATTCATATGATAAATTAGAAACTTATACCAAAAATTACTTCTCTATAGTTATCTAGAAATAAGGATTAAGATTAAGAACCCAATTTAGAATTGATAAAATTAAAACAAAAAATAATTAAACAAGCTTACACAATTATTATGAAAGGTCATTTATTCCTTGATGTCCCTGATAAAAATAATGATAGGGGGAGGGGCGATGTGATAATAATAAAATTAATTATTGTAATTGGAAATGGTAAAAATATGTTAATTCCAATCTAAGTTTACTATAGTGATGCAAAACCTATTGAAATTATTTTTATTGATCCAAAAATTATATCCCATATAATATAAATAGAAGGTAAACTCTACTAGGGTTATGGAAGATTTTTGGTAGTAGAGAAAGGAATATAAATAATTAGAGATATCTCTATTAAAGATATGGATGCTTGGCTAGTAACAAATCTATGCCTATGTAAATATGTAATATATCTATTTAATAAAATTAATAGAACTATGTTTTTTAAGATAAAATTTATACTTAAAACCTTAGTCAAAAGTATCTTAATATTGATTAAAACATGAAATCTATGCCCTTAAATTTTTTATATTTCCCAAATAACACCCTTTGAAGGAATAAATTGATAACAAATGACATATACTTAGTATGGTACTTATTTCTTCGCTAGTTATTTTGATCCATTATAAATTGAGTGGGTAGATATCCATTTTTGGTATAAGCTTCATTTTATAATGTATTTTTACACAG
The DNA here is from genome assembly GCA_037957365.1 of Torreya grandis. NCBI lineage: Eukaryota > Viridiplantae > Streptophyta > Pinopsida > Cupressales > Taxaceae > Torreya > Torreya grandis. The sequence continues at coordinate 305,902 of JARHVA010000924.1, forward strand.
CTTCAAATGTGTAGCCATTTTTATGGAAGGTTGAGTAATTAGTGGTAGGTATTGCATGGCACCTTTGGGATCCATGTTTTTTAATTACATTATTTTAATTGTGTTGCACTTTTGCCATTTTTTAATAATGATCCTTGGGGTTTTTATTATCTGATCTATGTTTTAATCTATAGGACACTACCATTCAAATCAATACACTAGCTTCAATGTTAGTGTCTAATGTATACATTACTATTGTTCCATACCCTTTTCATCTTGTGATTTTCTTATGAAAGTCTGTATGGTTAATTTATTATCAGTTTTCACATGCCACGAGATCTTAATTTGAATGTAGAAGGCTCCATATATATACAAATGTAGGGCATAGTTTTCAATTACGAATCAAGCCTCTCAATAGACACATACATTATTTATTAAAAATATATTTAATCACACCATACATTGATTTACATAATGATGAATTTTGAAGCTTAAAAAAGGTTAAATTTCAATTGCATTGCTTGTACTAAGTGTTAAAGAAGGAGAAAGAGGATATAGTTGCACAATCACCATTACACACAAAAAAATAAGTGGGAGAACTACATGAAAGTTTGAGGCCCTCCTTGGAGTATATGGTTATGTAGTCATCACTTATCAACAACAAGGTTTCTAGGATTATCTCGACTCATGTTGTAACCCATTTTTATTGAGACATGTATTAAAGAGGAGATAACTAGGTTTTTGAGTTATTGAAAAACCTATAGAGGTTGTGAACATGATATGAAAAATTTAAAATAAAGGTGAAAAATAAACTAATAGGCAAAGGTATTCACTTATAAATAAAATGAATATTTTGTACTAGAAAATTTCATCGAGCCATAAGTAGAAGCATAGGTGCAAGTCTCCATAGGTTGACAATAGTGTCTAGGACTCTAGATATAATATTTAACAAATGTAATGAATGTACCTTGAGCTTTAACATACTTGATTACACCTATGCATAATTCAGATCTACCTATACATAAAAATTTTGATATCCCTTATTTGTATTGTAATTTTGAGAACATAAATTGGTATTGTATTTTATATATATAATAATTTTATAGACTCAGTATATTCTATTATTTTAATTTATTTAATTGGTCTGCTATGAAATATTTATTCATCCATTTGATAAGGATACTATACTGTGTAACCCATAACACTAGAATTTTAAATAAGTTAAATTTTTGGTGAACCTTTCCTCTATGATTTAATTGAATAAAATCCTAGTTTACTTTAGGGTTTATTCTTTCCATAATTTTTTCATATTATTTTTTTAGTTTTTTATGTTTGATTTTTATTGCACGGGTATATTATAATCTATGATTTTTATCTTTATTACTCTAGGCCTTGTACTCTTTCTTTTAGTCATATTTATATTTACAACACTAAATATGCATGATCATAGTAATACATTGATTATATTTTTCTCCCTTAGATATTATATTTAATATTTATGATGATCAATATATTTCTTATGAGGATATTATGGCTAGCCAAAATTTTAATACCAATCCTTCCTTTGTAGAAACTCATTACAATTATGAAAATGAAAATACCAATAATGTAAATGTAAACATTGATGAATATGGTGAAACTGATAGCATGATTTATTATTCCCCTTATGATTATGATTGTGATTCCATATATTTTGAATATGAATGTGAGTAACCTATATCTCCTATTTATCTTACATGTATTTATTTACAATCTAATGATTAGGTGATTGAAGAAAGACTAAATATACCATTTTTAGTGAATTACATAGCATTTAATGTTATAAAATGAACATGAATGAAAATATCATTCCAAATGTTAAAAATAACCATCTTTTATGCATAAATAACTCTAAATATTAGCCAATTATTAAGTGTACATAATTTTTATTTAATGATGAACATGTTATAAAGAATGAATGTTTACCTACTTTGAAAAAATATTGAAAATTTTACCAAAAGTTAAGATTGTATTCCTTAGATAATGAGAATGAAAATACTAAGTGTTTATCTCTCTATATATCGAAATGATAAAAATTCATGTACTACTTCTATCAATATCCTTCTAGGTTAGAAAAATTAAAATGATAATACTAGTCAAAGTAAGGTATATGCATGTTCTTCTTCTCTCAATCCAATTCAATATAAACATCAAATCATATTTTATAATAGTTTCCTCAATAAATAGTTTACCAAACCAACATTTATTGACCTAAAGGTTCACATGTTAGTTACACTAATTCTTGTTTCTCATATGACAATGATGTATCTAAACTAGAAAGTGACAATGCATCTTATATTCCCTTCTCTTTTGAGTTCAAAAATTAAAGTGAAACTTGCATTTTGTTCTTCCTATGATGATGTAAATAAAAAATTGAACATTTTCCTCTTTCTCCCTCCATTTTTTAATCTCAAAATCATGTTCCATTTTTAGATGAAGATAATGAAAATAAATCTAGTATTCCTATTACATATAATTAAAATTCCATTACTCTATCTCTTAGCCATGATAGTTGTATCAAATTTTGTGACATCCAAAATGATATAATTAACTCTATTGAATCATCATGTAATATGAATAATTATTTTACCAATGCTTTTCAATCACGTAGTTAACCTACCTTGGAGTGAAATGATAATTTTAAAGAGTCCATCATCCTATGTTTAAAATGGATGGTAAATTACTACCTATTAGTACATATTAAAACTCTATAACAACTCCTCATAGTGGCATTGTATTTATTATGATTACTATAGGATATATTCAAAGTAAAATAACAATTATTAAGTTACAAGTACTTTCACATGAGGCTACACTTCATGATAAAATTATATAGGATTAACCCCTTACACAAGATGTTTTTAATCATCCTTATCCCAAAAAAAATATTTATGCCTAAATTACCTTCATTCAATGGTAATAGAGACCCTAAAAATCACTTCAAATAATATGTACATTCCTTTGATCATTAGACAAAAATATGGATGCTTATTATTAAAATCCTTCCATATAAGTCTCACACAAGAGGCTATTAATTGGTTATATATCCCTCAAAATGGTTCTTTAAAAACTTTTAAGCAACTTTAAGACATAGTTTTATCCATTTTACATAAGCATTAACTACCTAAGTTACAATTGGAACATTTTTGAGGTGTAACACAACATGATGATGAGCCTATTCGATATTATACCATCTAATTTAAGGATACATTATATTCATTTAATTATACACCATAAGGATTAGAAGTGAAATTAATATTTATAAGGGAACTTATTTATCCACTTAAACAAAGATAATTGCATATGCCTTATGCGTAATTTTATGACTTATACATGGATGTGCATAAATATGCATGTGCACTAACAAACACCAATACCTAATCACCTGAATATTCACCTAAAGGAAAACATGTTACAATAAATTACTAAAAAATGAAGCAACAAACTAAGGAGGTCCATAAGCCATATCATATACCTTATTCTAAATCATAAGTTCATACTAAGGAAAAAATAGTAAAAAATTTACAAAAAAGAAAGTAATTCACATAGATAATACCTCTTATAGTTAAAATACATACCTTTCCTTATAGGTGGTTACTTTAGTTTGATAATTTAAGAGATAAAACACATGATATATTCCATAAAATATTTGATAAATAGTTTTTTACTCTTCCTACAAAGTTTTACCATCTACCAAAAATATTATAAAAGGTGAAAGGATAACCCTTTTTTAATTTCCATGGTATTAATGGGCATCACAGAAGGATTTTTTAGTTTAAATTAAAAGATTACACAAATTGTAGATAGTGGATATTTTAAATTTCAAAAATAGAAAATAAATTATCCTTCTCCCACTTATTCTAGAGTTCACTCTAAGAGTGTTGAGACATCCCATGCATCTCATACTAAGGAACACATAGTTAATATACCATTATAAAATCAAATTGATATAATAATTAATTCTCATAGGATACATCTATAATGATTGATATATCCCACACTGATCCTACCAACGAACCATTTTTTAATCAAGATCTTGTTAAATGCATACTTTGGTATAACATAAACCCAATTGTTATATAATACAATTATACTTCTACGCCTATTTTTAATATACAACACAAATGAATACCTAAACCAAGTCGTAATGTTATAAATGAAATTAGTATTGTTAATACTTATAAAGACACACCAAATATTGTGTCAGAATATAAATTAGAAGCACAACTTATACATGATCATTATAATTGAGCACTTTCATTCGCAATTAGATTCTATTATATATGATGATTTATTTATTCATCACTAAATAAAATAAAATAATTAATTATTAATACTTCACCATGAAATAAAATATCATGTTTCTAATATATTACATGCACATAATTAAAGTATTAAAAAAATAAACATAAAGTTAAATCCACTATGATCAAATATAAAGAATGGTACCATCATATATATATAAGTGACCAAAATTTTATACGATAAATTCAACCATACATAGGGTTCATATTCTTAGGTGTATAAAATTCATCATCACCATTGATCTCCAATAAGATCACACCTCTTGATGTCAAGCTCAAATATCTGACCTAGGACCATGATATTGAGACCACTCATGTAATTTATCTTCTAACAATCCTAGTTTATTTAGAGTTTGAGCATGCTAATTAATATTGGTTTATCAAAACCTACATCACCTCCATGAAACTTCTTTCTACAATAGACCACCTATCTAACTCAACAAACAATTCATCCCAATTAATAACCAGTGTATGGTATCTTTCCACTATTCTAGTCATGTGTTCAAATAAGGGTGAAAGGGCACCTACAATATCAAATAGTCTCTCTAAAAAACTATCACCCATAATATCTATAGGCACACTATATGTCATGGATTTCATGACATGGTCTACCATCATCAATCTAAGCAAGTTACAAATTAAATACAAACTACCAAATATCTTATAAGAAAAAAACATAATGATGTACTTACTTTTGGCTTTGGCAGTTTCCTCATCTGAAAGCTGAGGGCCTATAAGAGATCCCACACCTCTACCTCCTCCATTTTCACCCTATATTATAGGTACTACATTATTGATAAAATAATAATGGCAAAAAATAGTGGTTAATGGGCACCAAACCCCTACCATGTATAAACATTTGTGCATCCTACATCATCACCAACAACCAAAGGAACATGATCAGTTTACCTAATTGGAATGGTGTTATAATTTTAGTTATGGGGGTGGGCATATCATTTATCTTATGTTTATAAATAGCTATCCAATTCCATGGATAAGTATATGAAGGGAATCTATATATAATTCCAAACTATCTCAACACACAATCATATTAAAATTCATCATAAACACTAGGGAGATGATCAACTAACCACATGATACATTAACTCTACATAACTCACGATCATCCTCAATCCATATAATAAAGGTCTTATATGGACTCTAAAAAATATATGTGTGTGTGATAGTCAATTGAGTATCATGTGCTACTCCATAGTTGAATTTACCCTACTTTATGATAATACCCATTATGAAAAAATACCTATGAATGAGCCCATATAACTAGGGTTCCATCAATGGGTTATAAAAATTAGATGTGCTCATATGACCATACATTTATAAGTGTCACCACACCTAATATTCCACCCTATGTCTCTAAGCAAATTATGTACAAGTGGGCCACCATGGCATGCCCCAAAGAATACCTAGTACCCTACTGATCAATGTTATAAATAATATGATAATTATGGTAGGATATAATTACCCCAATACCATCCATATCCAAAAAATATTCCAAAAAATAAAAATGCATTTCTATAAGCATAGAACACCAGATTTGATAATGTCCTCCAAATGGACTATGTAGGAGGAATCTCCCTCATTTACTTAATGGCCATGTGTGTGTGTGTGTGTGTGTGTGTGTGTGTGTGTGTGTGTGTGTGTGTGTGTGTGTGTGTGTGTGTGTGTGTGTGTGTGTGTGTGTGTGTGTGTGTGTGTGTGTGTGTGTGTGTGTGTGTGTGTGTGTGTGTGTGTGTGTTTGTGTGTGTGTGTGTGTGTGTGTGTGTGTGTGTGTGTGTGTGTGTATGTATGGGATATTTGAATATAAATAATGATATCATCTCTTGATATTGGGGCCCTCTCCCCTATAATTGATAACCATAATATATGATAAACATCCTCTAATGTAATAGTAATCTCTATATTGGGAGTTAGAAAGTATAAGTATTAGCATTCAACCTCTTGGCTAATGCTATCATCAGATGAATATAATAATGAACCTACCATAACCAACCAACATGACCCAGTTTAATGTAATCAATAATGGTGCAATCTACATCCCCTAACCCAAAATTCAATAAAGTATATATATGCCTCACATATCTAAACTCATTAATATGAACATTCTTTTAAAAAAATAAATAAGAAAAAATTAATGTTAGTCATAAATTTCATAATAAATTAGAAACTAAAAATTACCAATCTAATAAAACATAGTTTGACATTAGTGTTAGATGTTACCATTGATTTCACATGGAATCATCAGACACTATGGTTAGAAACAATTTCCCACCATGAAGGGGTACAATTTTAAACTTTGCTTTGAGTCTTGCCTAGCCTTTTTATTGATCTTTTGTTAGGATTTATGTTGGTATATTGGTTAAACTTGGTCATAGCAAGGATGTATTCTCAATTTATTGTTATATTAAATTTTATTTCATGGTATAGGAGAGTGTGTCAAGCATCTAGTCTTGTAATTAGTCCTTTCATGAAGGTCTTAATTGAGTTTTGGAGAGATTAAGGTACTTTAGCAAATATTAATGTTACTTAAAAAGGTCAAGGTATGTTTACCCATGGTGGATCATTGTTATGTAGACCTCCAAATTGAAATAACTTTTTATGGTGTATGAATTATTTTAAAGGCATGATATTTAGGGTGAAAACATAATTATTTCATGTTTATTAAAAGTTAAGGTAAATTTGGATAAATTAGGGTAATGTTTATTTTTGAAAAATATAAATAATCAAGTGGTTTTTGGGGCCTCCAATTCATTTATAATACTTTTATACATTATTCATCCCTCAAACATGTTTACCTATGTCATTTCAATGTGAAAGGAGTGGTGGCACCCTCCAAAAATCAATAAACTAAGGTATAATGTATAAACACACTTGTCAAAGGCTTGTAAAGTGGTTTTTTCAATGTGCATATGGTAAGTTGATATCATAAAAAGTATGGTTTAAGGCATATTATATGTTTTTAGTGTCAAATCAGACTTGTGGAAACATTTTTAGATCTAAATAATGCAAAAAACATTTCATCTTCTTCGCGGACCCCTTTGTGAACTAGTGAAGGCCATTTTTAGGTGATCATTCAATGAAGAGGAAGAGGAGTTGGAACTAGTGTTATTGTGGGTGGATAAAATACCTTATTCATTCAATATTAAATTAATTATTTATAGGTTATAAGGGCTTAAATTTATGAACAATTGTTAACAAGTTAAGTAGCCCAAAACCCTCCTAAAACTCCATAAGCATGGTTTTTATTGTTCCTATGAGTTTTTAGATTAATAAATTAAATTGAATGATTTTTTGATATCCTAATTGGTATGACTATAAATATCACATCATCTTTCATCGTTAGTGGCATGCATGATTAGCTAAAAGGACAAAAATACAATGTTTTTAATGCTTCTTAAAGGTGATAGGCATGATTACTATTAGTTTGAGTGTTTGCTCAATTAAATTTATCTCCAAGAAACTTATATCAACCTGTAAATCCTCCTTTAATATTCCTTGGACCATATCCAATCATCAAATGTGCCAAAATTATGAGGGGAGAGATAATATCATTCATTCAAAAGAGTTGTTGCAAGTTACAATCTAAGGTAGACCTTCTTGAGGCCATGAAGAGATAAAAAAAAGGTTTTTAATGAAATAATAATATATAATATTGTCTTATATAATATTCCCACTTATATTTATATCCTTCCTCAAATTAAATTCATCATTCAAGGTTGTCTTCTTGAGCCAACTCATTGTGGCATGCTTTTAATGAGAGGATACACTCATGTAAGTAGACATTTCAAGTATGAAGAGGAATTGAGAACGTAAAAATGGTTTTAGTGTGGTCTATACATTCAAAATTAATTATAAAAAATAATGTAAACATTATAAATCATACATAAACCATCTGATTTCATAAAAATAACATCCAAGAGGTAATTTGAAGATGTTCTTGGCCTAACACAATCACATATAGTTTTGTCTATAGGATGGAATGAACATGGAAAAGTTTATAAGTGTAAATGAAACTAAAAGATCTCAAAATGTGTGTAATAACCCATGGTAATATTTAAAAACTTTTATATGATATGATAAACAATAGAAAAATCAATATAGTCAAGAAGGCTTAATTGAGAAGCTAATAAGCTTATCGAATGTAAAGGGAGTTTTATGTGAATTTGAAAATAAAATCCTAGGAAATTAATGATATTTTGATTTATCCTAATAATATATAATTAATAAATTATCTAATAAATATTTTCCAAGGTCTTCATGATAAATATTAAGAGAGAAAAAATGTACTCAATTATACTAGGGCTTAAGACATTTCAATGGGCAATTTAGGATTAAAAAGGACAAAATCAACATAGGGACACAAATATAACCTATTATATATATATTTACACTATAAATAATAATTATATATATTTTTAAGTCACATTTAAAGTCTCCATCATCTCAAAATAATGAATTGATGAAAGGATCAAACACTCGGTGGACTATGTGAAACCAAGAAGAAGATTAGGTATGTGAAGGAAACTTGAGATATTTCATAGAATATTATGATGTTTAAAATTTATATAAAGGTTAAATGAGGAATTAAAAAAATTTAAATTACTCAAAAACATATCATTGGTAACCTAAAATATAGATAATGTAGACCTAAAAGTCTTCAAACCTATAGGTCCGCATTCTCAAGAATAGAGAAATACCTTGCATGAGATGTGATGATGAAGACCAAGAAAGTGTGTTATAGTCAAAATTAAATGTTTTAAATGTATGAAGTGTAGGATAAAGACTAATAAATTATATAAATACTTTTTATTAACCTCAAAAAACATCAAACACAAAGAGCACCTTTAAGTCTGCTAAAACAACTCCTTTTGCAACCTTGTTTTCAAACAATCCAAAAAAGTATGCAATGATTTCTAAGGTTTAGTGTTTTTAATGGATATTAAGGTTAAATTTTGTATGTGGGAGACAATTTTAGGTTTTTATAATGCTTTTAAATTAATAAAAAATGACAAAAAAATATAAAACCTATTGTACAATCTAAAATGAACACATAATTAGGAGAAATTAGCATGATTAGAGGGTTTTGAAGGTTGATATTGAAAAAAATGATTGGAAGATTTTAGGTGAGTTTGGATAGACCTTAATTATGAATTATTTTGTTTTTAAACACTCTAAAACTATCTATATACATTTTTTAGCTCTTAGCCTACTCAAGGATGTATTTTTGCCAACTAGGGCTAAAAACCTTGAAACTTACTTAATTTGAATAATAACATATGAAATATCTTGTAAATTTCTCATATGAATTTTTTAAATGTTACCTAGATTATTTTTGTGGTTTTTAGGTGGTAATTTACATATTTTTAGGGTCTATAAGTCTGTAGGCTTCAATTAGGCCTAGTTAGTCCTAATTGGGAAAGGTGGACATTGATAAAGTGGACTAGTCTTAGGAGTTGGGACTTAAAATTTTGTTTGAATATGTAAGGAGAGAATGGGTAAATAAATATGTTCTTATATGTACTATAAGTTTTATTTATCTCTCAAACCAAGGAGCTTTGTACCAAAATAGGGCTATAAAGATTAGGCCTCCAAGAGAGCAAATAAGAAAACTATAAATAAAACTATAGAAAAGAGGTAGAGAGATGATTGAATTTGGATTTTAAATAGGTTTCTAGGGTATTTATACCCCAATAAGATGACTAGTCACTTAAATATCATTTCAAGAGGTAGTTTCAAGTACTTAAGGGTGAGTCACTAAGCCAAGCATAACTCTTATGCCACCTTACTCAAGTTGTAATTAAATGGAGCAACCACTTGTTGAATAAGAAATTAATAAATATAATTTATCAGTTTTTTATTTATTTTAACTTTTTCAATTATTTTTTCATAGCCATAATTGGCTATTGACACCTATCTTCCCTCTTCTTCCTTCTCCTATATGTATGCCTAATTTTGGCATTATTTGTAATCCTTCTATTGGATATGGCATATCCCTATCTAAATGAACACTTTTAATTTTCCTTTAAGATGAATAATGTTGAGTTATATCCTTATCTTATGCTTGTAACTAGCATATGTTCATGTTAGTTGATGAATTCTACTGATAATATGTTGATTCCTCTCATTTATCCTCATCATGTTTACCTCTTTCCAAGTGATGGTTTATCTTTATAGGTCATATGGAGTGAATATAAATATATTTACATGGATCGAAATTGGAAGCATTCATTAATTTATTTAGATAAATCTTGATCATTTCCCTTAGTCTATGCATTATGCTATAGCCTCTATGTAAAACACTCATGTTTAGAGACCCCATTCAAGTTGTGAAATTATATTAAGTTATGTTTCATGTTCTTAGTGCATAATAGGTAGGTGGAGGATACAAATGTGGTACATCAACCCCTAGTTTAGTTTATTTTTATTTCTCTCTCCCTTTTCTCTTGCAATCAATAGGCTTAGTTTGTAGATATTAAGTGATGCATCAAGGGATCTAGCCCTAATATAAAGGTTAAATCCAATTTATAGGTAAACCAATACCTATTATTGTTCCCATGATATCATTTACATGATAATTTATTAACAACCTCGTCAAGGGTGAAAATTTTGATGATAACAATTTTGGTACACTCGATGGGACAAGGATTGCATTCCATTAATGAGTTATTGATTCTTATCTTCAATTTATCAACCTTTAAAGGCATGAAATCAAGAATAAATGATGACTCTAAGTGAATATCAACTGGTATAAGTAGCCAAAGTATATGGAAATTACAAATTGGTAAGTATTCTCATCATTATTTTGGTCAAAATGCATACTCTATGTCTTCATATTCTTCATATCAGGTTGATGGAATTAGTGGCCTCACCCCAAGTGGCTCTCAAACAATAGAATTTAAAACTTACCATCTTTATCATTAGCCCTATATTTCCTCTCCCAATCCAACTCAACCTCTTTTGCATCTTACGTATCCCTCTAGTTAACCTTGTCAAAACTATGATAATCCTACTCAATTCCTATAAGAAATTCTATTAGAATATGGTATGCAAATTTGGGAGAATGATAGAGAAAAAGAGCTTGGACTAATTGTCCCTATCCCTTCCAATTAAAGTGAGATCATTAAAAAAAATAATGTTTTGACAATGTCTCAAGAATAAGTGGGTAGCTATTAAGAGAAGGAATCAACATATGCTTATTGATGAAGTTACAAAAATAAGAGGATTTATTAAATGTATAAAATATAGATTAGTACTTGAAGAGAGATAATAAATGCAATACATTCAGTCTTGTATGCCTTCTCCCACTCCAATTCAACCTTATTTTACTCCAAATCTAACCCAACTTACAACTTGTTATCAATAATTCCCATGCCTATGGAATATTCATATTTTCTTCCTAAAGAATCTCAAACCATTAAATCATGGAGATATTATTAGACTAATAACCTTGATTATGTCATGCCTAATCTTGATAAATAACCTTATACAATGGCTATCCAAAGTCAATAAAAATACAAGTTTATGGAGGTCAAGTCAAGAGATATCTCAATTTCCTCAAGTTCTTCACTTACCTTTCAAGTTGTACCTATCTGTGGAGTTCAAGACACATGAAATTTTGATAGAGTTATTGAGGAGTGGAAGGAGAAGAATGTAGAATATTCAACATAAGTCCCTTATCCATCTCTCCAAGAACATTAGAATCACCTTAGCACTCCCAAATTCCTAAGTTGAAATGACATTGTATTACATTTCAATCAAACCAAAGAAGTCTCTTACTCTCTCACCCCCTCATTTTATGAATGAGAACCAGTTACATTGAGTGAAAATTTTGAGTGTTCAATTGAGAAGGAGATCTTGTCAAGAAAGAACGATGAGGTGTTTGTCCTTGAGAGGCTTTATGAGGTTACAATTTTAGATAAAACTTAAGAAGATTTGGAATAGAGTGACTCTAGTGTATATTATGAAGAGATTGTCATTGGTATCCCCTTGGTGAAGAGAAGAGAAAATCACCTCTCAAATATGAGTAGAAGTCTCTACTTTCTATCCAACAATTGGATAACCCTCAAGATGTCACAAATGATTAAGTGGATCAATCTAGATGACATGGATTTAATGCTAATGAAGAAGAAGACAAATCAGGTTTAGATCATGAAAACCATGATAAACTATACCTTGAATGGGAATATGATCTTCCATTGTTCTTGAAGTTGGAAAAAAGACCAATATAGTTGTCATGGATTGAGTCTTGATGAAGGAAAAATTATGTCATAAGAGTTGATCAAGTTGCATCTAAGTATGACATGAGTCTTTATGAAGACACTTTGTTCCTTAGCTTTGTTGAACCTCATGAGCAAGATGTAGATTTAGAATAATTTAATGTGTCTTCTAGTGAGTAGTTGATATGGATTGAAGAATACAACTTGTAGCTATGTCAGGATATCATTGATTATTTTGAAGCATTTGAACAAATTTATATTCCTCAGGAGAATGATAAGAAATATATTAAGGTGGCATGTTTTCAAGTGACAAAGAATAATCTTTCTTTTGGGAGGAACTATAAAAATTTTGACCAAGTTTGGACTAAAAACCTATATCCCATGAGGAGAATGCTAAGATGATGGTCTTGGTCAATAAACATGGTGAAGAGATGATGGATAAAGATATTGGAGAGAACATCATGGTGCCTAATATTTTTAAATCCCATGAACAAGTTCAAGGAATTATTAAGGACATGTGGTAGTCCTACTTGGATATGTTCAAGTAATTTGAAGAGCTTGAGAAACATGAAGTTATTGATGAGAAATACAAAGTTCCTATCAAGCCAATATGTCTTGTACATCACCAAAAAGAGGTTTAAGTCCATGATTTAACAAGATATTATTAATATGATACTCTTCAAGATGATCAAGAGATGGATTTTAATGAGCCAATATAAGTTGAGGTTGTTGTTGCACTTACAAATTATAGTGTGATGAACTTGGAGCTTGTTGGCTAACAGATTTGTCTTTATCTAAAAATGTTTTATTTTGACTCCATACCCTTCTTATATCAAGAACAAATAAGTAAAAAAACAAATGGGTTAACAAGATATGATGAATATGATACTCTTCAAGATGATCAAGAGATGGAGTTTAATGAGCCAATAGAAGTTGAGGTTGTTGTTGTACTTACAAATTATAGTGTGATGAACTTGGAGCTTGTTGGCTAATAGATTTGTCTTTATCTAAAAATGTTATATTTTCAATCCATACCCTTTTTATTTCAAGAACAAATAAGTCAAATAACAAATGGGTGAACTATTAAGACTAGTTCCCCTCTAAATTAAGGTATAGCTCCCTTTAAGATTTTCAATGAATTCAAATACACTTTTAACCAAAAAGTGTTTTAAAGGTAAACTAACATCCACACATCATCATGTTATGAATGCAATATTTTATAACAGTGATGGAACATAGAATACATAGATTATATTTTCAATAAAAATCAAATAGATAAACATATATATTGTTGAACCAATAAAGGATAAAACACATATAATGAATTATCTAATGGGAGAGTAATTACTATATGAAATAAGATTCACACATAAAACCTAATTTTAAATACTCAAATGCACATATCTAAGTATGTAACAATTGATTCTTCCTTTTCAGTCATAGATGAAAAATGTTTCAGATAAACATCACATATATTGTCAATAATAGTGGTCCAGTTCTAAAATTTCTTAACTCCTTTTCTTTTCTATATCTCTATCTCTGTCACTTTAAAATATATATAGTTTCCCTCTTTAATCAATCTATCAAAATAAACTAGAGTTAAAGTAACTTTGACCCAAATGAGATTTTTTTTTTTTACAAATTCACTTATAGATCAAGTTTTGAATAGAAAAGTAACTGAATAACTAAATAAAAGAAACTATGTAAGTAAAATCATTGCTAAAGTGATGGATTAGGATCCCCATATTGGTTGTGTTCGGTTGGATAGACACGTTGAGATTTCCACTCCTAAAATTTTGTAACAAACTCTTAGATTTTTGAGAGAATGAGAATACTGACATGTTTTATTCTTGCTTTCCAGATTTTTTCTTCCCTTAAAAATTTTCCCATCTTCTCTACATGCTCTGGGAGTGTGCTGATGAAATGACAAAGAAGTGACTCTACCTTTGAAATCTGAGAGAAAATTTTAATTAATAAATTATCACTTTCTATAATGATGTTGATCTTTTCCTTAAAGGATTTAATCACAATATTGATGTCCTTTTCTAGTTTTCCATCATCTTTTATGTATTTGACATCAATACTCTATAGATCATGCTATAATGACTGAATGAATTTAGTTATCTCCTTGATCATTTTTATGATTTTGATTCACCCTTATCAGGATACTAAATTCCTCCATTCAATATTTTTCTTACTTACATATAATACATCTTCATCTAGTCCTATTAAATTCTTTTCTGACAAAAAATTTGTTACTCCATACTTTTGTACCCCATCAATCTGGGTCATCACACTCATCCATTTTCCTTCATCTTTTATCCAAAAATCATTTTGAGTCTTTAAATCTTCAAAAATAGTTGTGGTTAGATCATATAGATTCTTAAATTTATGAATGTATTCTATACCTTTATGAATTATGGCATCCAACCAATTATAAAATACCCTAGTAATCATTTTGATTCTATGTATTTGGTCTAACATCCTTTGATTAACAGGCGATTTTGGGTCAAAAGATAGGGGTAGTTGGGAAATTAGTTGTGGATATGGACTATGAATGGTGTTGATGTACTCTACCATTTACCACACTGTCTATTTTAACTCCCTTTTATCTTTTTCATCCTTCTAAGTTTTGTTGAATATACTTTTGGTGGATGCTTTGAGGTGATGCAAATCCATAGCATGTGATGTAGTCCCAAGATCTATCTTTTTAATTATAAAATCCTAAAATGTAGGATCTTAAACTTCCTCATTGGTTTTTGTCTAGGCTATTTTTGTATTCTAATTCCCTGTATTAGGGTTGATGTCTACCCTAGATGTTGTTTAAAACTTTTGGATTTAGGAGTTTTCCCTAAACACCTACTCACCATATCCTCAAAGGGTAAAGAAAATGGTACTATTTTCCTTTTGTTGCAGATTGATCTTTCCAACCACTTGGGTGCAGAGGCTAAGACTTATTTATCAAGATTTGGTTGATCAGAAGGTACATTTCAAGAAATCATTAGTTTGGTAGAATCAGAAGGAATCACTATCTATTGATCTGCACTAACCTCTTCCACCATTGGTGAATTAGATTCTTTATCGCCTTTGGCTTCTCCTGAATCTTCTTTAGAATTCAAATCCATAATTATGTTTTTAGAAATCTGACTCTTTCTCTTACTTTGGGTCCTTGATTTGTTATAAGGGCCTTCTTCGATTCTTTGATGACATGATCCCTTCCAATTTTTGCTTTAGAATTACTTGCATCATAGATAGTAATAAGTTGGTTAGAGGAGCTTATTAGGGATGCTGATTCAATTATTGATGTACATTATTTTGAATCTATGTTTTGAGCTCTCCATATTTTTTGCTCTCTCAACCATTTATCAGTTCTCCTTATCACTGGGAGGGTCTTAACCTCAATTCTATCTTCTTCATTTTTCTCCCAGTCAATTTCTAAAATAGGTGATTGTTTTGTCTATTTTAATTGTGGATCAGTCACCTATTATTCATTATAAAAGATTCCAAAAATGTCCATATTATAATTAAGAGTAATTATTTGTCCTAGGGTGAACCTAGACCACAATCTTCTTTTGACCTTGAATTCATCTGAATAATCCTCCCAATAATCTTATAGTTGAGGAATATGTGAAAACCTTATTCTAAGATCCAATTTATCCTTGGAAAAACCTTTGCTATCAAATTAAGATATAACCATGAAGTACTAAAAGTTGATTTTTTTAAGATCCAATTCTAAATTCAAAGCATCAGATGTTGACTTGCATAAATAACATCCAAGTTCAATAGGAAAAGATATACCATATTTATTTTTCATTGGGTATTTTTTATCTACATGTGATAATTACCTGTAGACTTCTATTAACACAAATTAGTCAAAAACATACCTAGGCAACCTCAAAGATTCACTGTCAAAACCCCCAACTCTGATATAAGTGAACTTGGAAAACTGAATGAAGAAACTACCATAAATGTTGATTAGTTGCGTAGATTCATCAAATAACCTTTTATTGATGTTGTTTGATGATTCAAAAGTCATTTTCCCAATAAAAACATCATTAACCCTAATATAATCCTCATATCAATTAAGCATTTGTAACTGTGAGTAATAAGCATAAATTTTGCTATCTTCAGCCAAGGGTGCATGAGGTAATCCTACCCATTATCTTGTAGACTATAGTCAATAGAAGAGATATGAAGACATATAAAACTCTTTATTTACCAAGCAATTACTTAAACATAGATGCAAACATCAGCTACAATTTATGCCCAATCCAAATATTACTCTCCTTAGAGGATCACCTATATGAAAACGTACATCCAATCTTCCCAATAATATGCATGAGCATTACCTTTTATTCTGTGTAGTAATACTATAATATCTTGTACTTATAGAATCATGTGATTTCTTGTTAATGGTTTGGGCAGTCTTGAACCCCCTTTTTCTAATTTCAAAAGCCAATTCCTTGCAATCACACTCTTATAAATTGCTTTCTTTAATGAAAAATAACCATAGGAAGAAGTGATACTGAGGTCAAAATATGGTTCCTTGGGAGGAATTCTCATCACAAACATTATAGTTTATCTAGTGATATGTAGTAAAACATTACCTTCTGTAGTCCTGATGCACCTATTCTAAGAATTCATATCTATTCATGCATTCAAGAACCAATTTGGGGCATTGTATAGCCATGGGAAAGGCCTCAACTTCAACCAAACCACTTTCTATTATATTTTGCATAATAGGATTTGACACAAGATTTCTAGCCCTTTCCTTAAAATCTTCCAAGTCATATTGGACCAGAGAGGTGTCCCCAATTTTAAGAGGAGAACATATGAGACTAGGACCATGCTCGTAATCAAGACATGTAGATTTCATGGTTACAGGTTAGAGGATAAGATTAAAAGAATTTTTTTTGAACTTCTTAAATAATATCCTGAACTCAAAAGAATTCTTATTTCTAACCAAGTAATGGAAATAACTTATAGCAAGAATAAAACTCACCTTAAATTTATCTGAAATCACTATGAATTTGAGCAATAAATATCTTATGCCACCTGTGTTGTTTTCCTTTGTATTGTCCAATATGCTTTTTTGCTAAATTTGAATTATTCTCTCTTGATATAGATATTAACCAGATCAAATAATGAAATTGAAACAATACGTGCTAAACATGCTTGATAAGACATGCACTCTGACATATACATTAATGGAAAGCATTTTTTATACATGATTTTGATGAGTAATGATTATCTATAACCTTGTGAAAATTAAAAAATTTCTACTTTATAATGAGTTTTGGATATATTCTCCTCTAGATCTCCCACTAGTTTTAACTTAGAGAAAGCTTCGAGGCAAGATGAGAGTATAGTCATTGAACCATTGAACCTTTGAAATTTTAAAAATATGGTTCAATTTTGGGGTTCAATGATATGAGATGAACTACACAGACCGACCAATAGTCATATCATCTTTCCAAAAACTTTTAAATTTGAAACTTTGAATTGTTGAACTTTTGAACTCCACTATGAAGGTTCAAACATTAGGTTCAAGTGGTAGGTTCAAATGGTATGTTCAATGACACATTAATTTATAAAATGGAACTAAGTGCACATGACTATTTACAAAACATCAAGTATTGAACTTTTGAACTCCAAAAAAGGGTTCAAGTTCAATCGAAAGGTTCAAAATCATAATTGAAATACACAAAGGGACAAACAGTTCACTTTGAGAAACTTTGAACCATTAAATCTATTGAACCATTAAACTTATTAAAATATTGAACTCTGAGAAAGGTTCAAGTTCAAAGGTTAAATTATTTTAAAAATTCACAAATAAAAGGTGATAATCGAGTGAAATTATTTTATGGTAAAATTCACAAAGAAATGAATAAGGGTGACTCAAAAGGTAACATTGGTTCTGACTGGGGACTACATTTTATGACAAAATGCAGAGAACTCAGAAACTTTGGTTACGTATAAAATAAGAAACAAAGATGAAAGAAAAGGAGAAAGACAAACCAAAAAGAGGGAAAGGAAAACAAAAAACATGAAAATAAAGGAAAGGCTATGTATAAAATAGGAGACACCTATTTCATAGTCGATACAGCTTAAGATCCTATCCATTATAGGATAGGGGTAAAATAGCTCCATCTAGATATTCCAATCTAAAAGAATTAGGACCAATTACCTAATGAATTTTGAAAGGTCCTTTCCAAAGTGAATCAAATTTTCCATGTGCTCCTTTAGGTTCTCTCCTTCTATCCCATAGTAATACTTCATCTCCTTCCATGAACTTTTTAGGTCTAGTTTTCTGATCAAAAATATTTTTAACCCTGGTTTGATGAGTAGTAATCCGATCGAATAGTTCATTCCTCTCCTCTTCAATTTTACTTAAGTACATAACTCTTTTCTCTAAAGAATCTTGAAAGTACTAATCTTCAATAACATTTTGTAAATTAGCTACAGATAGTTCTAGAGGTAATGATAATTGTGCTCCTATCCCATAAACCAGCTCAAAAGGTGCCATTCCTATTGCTCTTTTTGGGGTTACCCTATTATCCCAAAGTACATCATACAGTTTATTATGCCAATCTCTAGGTTTATCACTCACCAATTTCTTCATGATGGACATCAAATTTTTATTACCAGACTCTGCTTGTCCATTCCCTTGAGGGCAATAATCTGATGATTGAGAAAGAGAGACACTATGTTCATAGCAGACTGAAGTAAGTTCTATTGAAGAAAAAATGGTAACATTATCTACCACAATATTTTGAGGAAAACCAAAACCTACCAGTATATTTTCTTTGAGAAAATTACATACCACTTTTGAAGTGGTTCTCTTCACAGGGGCTGCTTCAACCCATTTCATAAAATAATCAGTTGCTATTAAAATATGTGTATGAACGACACTTGAAGGATGTGAAAGAGGCCCAATAAAGTCTAATCCCCATTGTTTGAAAGGTTCTTCAATAATGGTAGGCCTCATAGGTAATGTTTCAAGTTGTGGTCTTCCTAAAAATAATTTGCATTTTTCACAATTAGCCACCCATTTATATGCATCTTTGAACATACCTAGCGAATAATAACAATTTCTAATGATTTTGAAGGCTGTGATCAAAGAAGAGAAATGTCTACCATAGGCTTCATTATGAAAAACTTATAATATTTTGGATTGTTTTTCTTTATCTACACACCTCATAAAGGTTCCATCTAATCCCTTTTTGTATAGGACATCACCCCAAATCACATATTTTACTGATTTTAACTTTAGATTTATTTTCTCCTTCAAGGATAAGTGACTACGACAATATCCATAAGTAATATAGTGTGCCATGTTTAGGAACCATGGATCTTGTAAGCTCACCAATAAGATAGTAGGAAGTTCTTTTTCTTCTTTACTTCTAGCTATCAATTTACACAAACCTTGACCTTTAACTAATTTAGTTGGCTTAATCTCTAGGTCATATTCTTGTATTTTAGCAACCCATGTTGCTCTATTGTTCATCCCAACCTCTTTTTGAGTCAGGATGCTTATCACAACTGAACCAGGAATAAATACAAGTAAATACAAATGAACTATATAATATCTAAATTGTTTAACAGCCTTTACTATAGCAAAAGCTTGTTTTTCAGCTAAAGAATATTTAAGTTCATACTTCTTGAGAGGGACACTCATAAAGGCTATTGGGGCTTCTATATTTACTTCATTTTTATATAACAAGATACCAAACATGGTATGTTCTGAAGCATAATAGTAAATAACAAAATCTTGTTAGAAATTAGGATTTACCAAAGTAGGTGTTTATCTAATTACCTCTTTAATATCTTCAAATGCTTTCTTAGCAACTTCATTCCATCTGAATTCTTATTTTTCACTCATCATTCTCACAATATGTTTTGTAATCTCAGCAAAATTAGGAATTAACCTTCTAAGAAAATTAATCATGGCCAAAGAAAGACTTAACTCCAGTCATATTAGAAGGAAGTATTAGTTGTTGTATTACTCTAACTCTTTCTGGGTCAATTTTGATTCCACTTTTTGAAACTAGGTGTCCCAATAACTTCCCTTCTGTAACATATAAAACTGACTTCTTAGGGTTAAGAGATATCCTATGAATCTGGAATCTTTATAAAATAGTCTCCAGATCCTTCAAATGATCCTCTCTTTTTTTAGAGAAAATAGTCAAATCATCAAGATAAATGACAATAATTATATCTTTCAAATATTTAAAGGATGAATCCATCACCCATTGAAAATTTGCACCAGTATTAATCAAATTGAAGGGCATACAGTTATAAGAAAAAGTTCCTCAAGGTGTAGTGAGAGTAGTTTTATGTTGGTCAACTATAGCCATGCTTATCTGATTATACCCTGAGAACCCATCTAACATGGACATCATTTTTGACCTAGCAATAGTTTTTAAGATGTGATCCATCATAGGTAAGGGATAATTATCTTTTAAACTGCTAGGTTCAAATTCTTGAAGTCAACATAGATTCTTATTTCTCCATTCTTTTTGTGTACTGGAATAATATTTGCCACCCAGGTGGAGTGATGAATTGGATAAATAATCCTAACCTTCAAAATATTGTCAATATCCTTAAAGATATCCTCAAAAAAGTTTGGGTTGTAATTTCTTAGCTTCTATCTGAATGGAATTGCATTTTCTTTCAAAGGAATATGATGTTGAAACTATCCACGTCTAAAATATTTAAGGTCATCATAACACCAAGCAAAGACATCCTTATACTTAATCAATAGATTAATGAATTAATTTTTCTTGTCTAGTGAACAACACCTACCAATGGAGATCTATTTAGGGTTAGTCTCACTTCTAATATTGATTTTGTCATAATCCTCCATTTTGTTAGGATTCTGGACAAGTTTGCTTTTAGTATATTCATCTCGTCTAGTGAACAAATGTTCTAAAGAGACTAATCCTTTAGGGATTTTGTTTCCTTTTAATTGAATTACATCATATTTTGGATCGATCCCTAGTCAAGATTGACTTCTTTAGATTCTATTTCAGAACCTTGAAATTAAGTCCCCAAGAACATATCAGCATCCTCTAAAAATTTTCTAATCTATTTATTACTCTCAAAAACTTGCCAATTTTTTGCATTATCTGTGACATTAGGACAATAGACTAGTTCTATTCTATATGAATCCATTTTGAAATTAGGGTGTGGGAGAAGAAGAGAAGCTAATACTTCTAGAGAATCTACCTGAGTGTTCTAGTCTCTAGGAATTGCTTCAATAGAAAAGGCATTAATACATTCTATCTCATCCCAAACTCTATTTCTATAATGTCTTAATCTATCATTTTTAACTAAAAAAATGCCTCTCACTTGTTTGATAATTAATTTATCATCTCTTCTTGCCTTGAGTATTTTTACACCCTTTCCTTTAGCTTCATTTAACCTAAGCAATAAAGCTTCATATTTTGTAGTGTTATTAGTGTTTTTAAATTATAGTTTGAAAGAGTAAGGAAAAGTTTCACCTTCAGGTGAAATCAACACAACTCCTTCTGAACCAGTGGTATCACAATTGCCATCAAATTCCATGGTCCATAGATCATCTGAATGAATATACTTTGGGATATATTCTTCCTTTAAACCTTTAGAAGAGAAAATAATTACGAAATTCACATTCTTCAAATAGAATCTGAGACCTAGGATCATCAGAAGGATAAACCATAAACTTACATTTAGGTTCAGGTTCTAGCTTAAATTTCTACTTTCCCATTAGAATTGTAGCTTCTAACTAATCCAATTTAATCTTCCCTCTGAAATCTTTGCAAAAATTCCTCCTCAACAACATCCCATAACTAGCAGGGACATCCACTACCAAAATAGACAACTTCACCTTTTTATCAAGATAGGCTGCAAGAGCAACTCATGCATCTTTAATTTATCTGAGCAAAGAAATTTGTTTTCCATCCATGGAATAATATCTACCAAATGTTTTTGTAAGAGATAATCCTAAGGCTTTAGCTATAGAAGAAGGCATTATATTATCAGAAGCACCTGAGTCTATGATACAATTGTTGAGTTTATCACCATTTATGAACAATAAAACATAAAATGGGTTGGGTTTCATATCAACCATATAGGGAGTATCATTAGATGAATTAAGGGTTATGCTAGAAGTATGAGTGTGTGATTCAGGTGGAGAAGTAAATAATTGGGCAAAGGGAGACTCAATGTTAATGTTTAATTGACTTTCAAGTTCAACTTATGTAGGACCATTTTTGACGTATTTAACCAATTTATCAAGTTCTTTGGGTTTTAACCTATGGTATTTAGCAGGGGATATTTGAATATTTGTAAACTTAAAAAATTCTAAAATATCAAAATAAGTCTCACAATCATTTCTATGTAACAATTTACTTTCTTGTGTCTTAACATTAGAAGTTTTAGTAAAAGGTTCCTTACCTTTAACGGGCACTTCTTGAGTATTAGAAAACTTAAGATTCTTTTGACTTCTAGTAAGCACAACATATGAAGGATATTCAATAGTAACAAATATTACACCTCCTCTTTCTAAATCTAAATTATATTCTAGGAAGTGTATTTCAGAGTCACCAGGTCTCTTAAAGCTCCTTTCTTCTTCAGTAATCTCCCCTAAGACATCTTGAGTAGTAGTCATTTTAGTATATCTAAGCTTCTTTGGATAAGAATTTACATCATTATCAGTAGTCAAATGAAAGACACGCATGTTATTTCTTCTAGGAGGGGCTTCAATAGTCAATCTTGGTTGTGTTGATGCAAGTGGTAATGTCTTACCAATATTTGCTTATTGATTTCTTCTGCCAATATCTTGATATGATTATTGGAATGAAGTACTAGTCTTTAGTAATTATCTTTTAAGGTAAATCATATCATTTACTAGTATTTAAACCATAGGATCTATAGAGGATGAGGGATGAGCATTAGGTACTTAGACTTATTTCTTCCATTTTTCAGCCATAATAAGATCATCCTCTATCTCAATTGCCAATGATTGTGTGTCTGTTAAATTGACAATTTCACCTCTTCTAAGATGAAAACTTATATCAAGAGGCATAGAATTAATAAAGAAGAATTTTTTATTCTCAGTAGTCGTTCTTTTAGAAATAAGAATCTTGTGCACAATTCTATTAAATTTGGCTATAAATTCCCTCATGGGTTCATGTATCTCCTTCTTGAGCTGAGTCAATTGAGCAAGAAGGGAATGCTCATTTTCTATGCTTTTGAACCTATTTTCAAATTTAGTTTTCATATAATTCCATTTTATGATCGAGGAATTAGTTAGATGATAAAACCATTATGTTGTAATACCAGTTAGAGTTTACACAAAAATCCTTATGGCTACATCTTGATATTACATGCCTAACACACCACATGCCTCTACCAAGGCACTAAGATGTTCTTCCAGTGATTTTCTTCCATATCCATTAAATTTGGGTAAATTTTCCCTTGAATTTTTAGGCAAAGGATTTGGGTTGGCCCCTAAATTTAGAGGTCATATGGCTGCACCCCAAGGTTGGGCCATTGGAAGAAAACTTATGATAGAAGGAAAGATAGTACTAGAAAGAGTTAAGTCTTGATAGCTAGAGGATGTAGAGAGTTTAGGAGGGATAAGAGTTTTATTTATAGATTTTCTAACATGGGTAGAAATATAAGGAAAATTTAAGCTTTGCAATGTTTGAAAAGTGGAATCCTCAATTCTTTCTCTTTTCAAAGACCTTGTGTATCTTCTAGAATCCATCTTATGATATTATAATTATTAAATTCACAATTCAGGGGGGGTTTAATTCCTTTGTTTTTTTTCTTACCTCCTTCTTTGCCTGAGTAATATCAATATCATATTATCAACCAATTCTTCTTCTTTTTCTAATATTCTTCTTGTTATCCTATAATCATCAATATTTTGACGAGAATGCCAAGCAAGAGTATTTAACTGACTAATAATATCTTCCTATTCATCTTGAAAACCAAGATTAGGTTGAAAAATAGGAATTATATTTTCATGTGGAAGTACCATTTTTGCCTCATATTAAGGTGACTAATCTTTCAATAAAGATTTCAATTTTGATCCCCAGTGGAGTCACAAAAAACTATTGGCTAACAGATTTGTATTTATCTAAAAATGTTTTATTTTGACTCCATACCCTTCTTATTTCAAGAATAAATAAGTTAAACAACAAATGGGTGAACTATTAAGACTAGTTCCCCTCTAAATTAAGGTACAAATCCCTTTAAGATTTTCAATGAATTCAAATATTCATATGCACTTTTAACCAGAAAGTGTTTTAAAGGTAACTAACATCCACACATCATCATGTTATGAATGAGAGATTTTATAACAATGATGGATAATAGAATACACATATTCTATTTTCAATAACAATAAAATAGATAAACATATATATTTTTGAACCAGTAAAGGATAAAACACATATAATGAATTGTCTAACGGGAGAGTAATTACTATATGAAAGAAGATTTCACATAGAAAACCTAATTTCAAATACTCAAACACGTAGATCTAAGTATGCAGTAATTGATTCTCCTTTTCATTCATAGATGAAAAATGTTTTAGACAAACATCACATATATTGTCAACAATAGTGGTCTAGTTCTAAAATTTCTTAACTCCTTTTCTTTTCTATATCTCTATCTCCGTCATTTTCAAATATATATAGTTTCCCTCTTTAATCAATCTTTCAAACTAAACCAGAGTTAAAGTAACTCTGACCCATATGAGATTTAGTTTTTTTACAAATTCACTTAAAGGTCAAGTTTTGAATAGAAAAGTAATTGAATAACTAAATAAAAGAAACTATGTAAGTAAAATAATTGCTAAAGTGATGGATTAGGATCTCCAAATTTTCTATGTTTGGTTGGATAGACACATTGAACTTTCTACTCCTGAAATGTTGTAACAAAATCTTGGATTTTTATGAGACTAGAAATATTAATGTGTTTTATTCTTGCTTTCCAGATGTTTTCTTCCCTTCAAAATTTTCCCATCTTCTCTACATGTTCCGGGAGTGTGTCGATGCAATGACAAAGAAGTGACTCTACCTTTAAAATTTGAGAGAAATTCTTAGTTAATAAATTATCACTTTATTTAATGATGTTGATCTTTTCCTTAAAGGATTAAATCACAATATTGATGTCCTTTTTTGGTTGTCCATCATCTTTTATGTATTTGACATCATTACTCTGTAGATCATGCTATAATGACTAAGAATTTAGTTATTTCCTTTATCATTTTTGTGATTTTGATTTTCCCTTGTCGCGATACTAAATTCCTCCAGTCAATCTTTTTCTTACTTACATATAATACATCTTCATCCAATCTTATTAAATTATTTTATGACAGAAACTTTGTTATTCCATACTTTTGTACTTCATCAATCTGGTTCATCACACTCTCCATTTTCCTTCATCTTTTATCCACAAAGTGTTCTGAGTCTTCAAATATTCAACAGTAATTATGGTTAGATCATATACATTATTTATTTTATGAATGTATTATGTGCCTTTCTAAATGATGGCATCTAACCAATTATCAAATACCTTGGTAACCATTTTGCTTCTATGTATTTGCTAACATCCTTTGATTGACAAGTGATTTTGGGTCAAAAGATAAGGGTAGTTCGGCAATTGGTTGTGGATCTAGACTATGAATGGCATCAATGTACTTTGCCATTGAGCACACAATCTATTTTAACTCCCTTTTATATTTTTCATCCTTCTAAGTTCTGTTAACTATCCTTTTGGTGGATGCTTTGAGGTGATGCACATCTGTGACACATGATGCAGTCCCAAGATCTATCTTTTCAATTATAAAACCCTAAACTATAGGATCTTGAACTTCTTCATTGGTTCTTGGCTGGGCTATTTCTACATTCCAATTCCCTATATTAGGGTTGACATCTACCATGGATGTTGTTTTTAACTTTTTAGATTTAAGAGTTTTTATTAAACACTACTCACCATATCCTCCAATGGTAAAAAAAATGGTACTATTTTCCTTTTGTTGTTGATTGAGCTTTCCAGCCACTTGGGTGTAGAGGCCAAGACTTATTTATCAAGATTTGGTTAATCAGAATGTACATTTAAATCAATCATCAGTTTGGTAGAATAAGAAGGAATCATTATTTGTTGATCTACACTAACCTCTTCCATCATTGGTGAATTAGATTTTTTATCACCTTTGGCTTTTCCTAAATCTTCTTTAAAATTCAAATCCATAATTACTTTATCATAAATTTGACTCTTTCTCTTGCTTTAGGTCCTTGATCTGGTGGCACGAGGAGGTATATTAGTTATAAGGGCCTTCTCATATTCTTTGATGACAAGATCCCTTCTAGTTTTTGCTCTAGAAGTACCTACATCACAGATAGCAATAAGCTAGTTAGAGGAGCTTATTAGGGATGGTGATCTAATTATTGTTGTACATTACTTGGAATCTATGTTTTGAGATCTCCCTATATTTTTCTCTCTCAACCATTTCTCAATTCTCCTTATCACTGGGAGGGTCTTAACCTTAATTCTATCTTCTTCATTTTTCTCTAAGTTAATTTCTAGAATAGGTGATTATTTTATCTATTTGAATTGTGGATTAATCACCTATTCTTCATTATCAAAGATGATAGAAATGTCCATATTTAAATTAAGATTAATTATTTGTCCTAGGGATAACCTGGACCATAGTCTTCTTCTGACCTTGAATTCATCTGAACAATCCTCCCAGTAATCTTCCAATTGAGGAGTATGTGAAAACCCTATTCTAAGATCCTAGTTATCCCTAGAAAAAAAATTGTTGTCAAATTGTGATTTGATCATGAAGTACTAAAAATTGAATTTTTAAGATCTAATTCTAAATTCAAAGCATTAGATGTTGACTTGCATGAATAACATCCAACTTTGATAGGAAAAGATATACCAAATTTATTTTTCATTATTAATTTTTTATCTACATGTTTTAATTACCTACAGACTTCTATTAACACAAATTGGTCAAAAACATACCTAAGTAACCTCAAAGGTTCACCATTAAAACCCCCAAATCTGATATAAGTGAACTTGGAAAACTAAAATAAGAAACTACCACAAATGTTGATTAGTTGCATATCTTCATTAGATAACCCTTTATTGAATTTGTTTGATAATTCAAAAGTAATTTTCCAAATAAAAACATCATTAACCCTCTTGTAATCCTCATAGCAGTGATGCATTTATAATTGTGAGTAATAATCATAAATTTTGTTGTCTTCGACCAAGGGTGCATGAGGTAATCCTACCCATTGTCTTGTAGATGCCAGGCAATAGAAGAGGTATGAAGACATATAAAACTCTTTATTTACCAAACAATTACTTAAACCCAGATGCAAACATTTAGCTACAATTTGTGCCCAATCCAAATATTACTCTCCTTGGAGGATTACCTATATGAAAAATTACATCCAGTCTTCCCAATAATATGCATGAGCATTGCCCTTTAGCTTGTGTAGTAATACTATAATATCTTGTACTTATAGAATCATGTGATTTCTTGTTAATGGTCTGGGTAGTCTTAAACCCCCTTTTTGTAATTTCAAAAGCCAATTCCTTGCAATCATGCTCTTATAAATTGCTTTCTTTAATGAAAAATAACCATAGGAAGAAGTGATACTTAGGTCAGAATATGGTTCCTTGAGAGGAATTCTCATAAAAAAAATTAGGGTTTGTCTATTGATATGTAGTAAAACATTACCATCTATAATCCTAATGCACCTATTCTGTGTTTCATATCTATTCATGCATTCAAGAACTAATTTAGGGCATTGTATAGCCATGGGAAAGGTTGCAGCTTCAACCAAACCACTTTCTACTATCTTTTGCATTATAGGATTTGACACAATATTTCTAGCCCTTTCCTTAAAATCTTCCAAGTCATATTAGACCAAAGAGGTTTCCCCAATTTTAGGAGGAGAACATATGAGACCAGGACCATGCTCGTAATTGATACATGTATAGTTCATGGTTATAGGTTGGAGGATATGATGAAAAGAAAAAGTTTTGAACTTCTAAATTAATACCATGAACTCAAAATAATTCTTCTTTCCAACCAAGTAATGGAAAAAAATTATAGTAAGAATATAACTCACCTTAAATTTATCTAAAATCACTATGAATTTGAGTAACAAATATCTTATACCACTAGTGTTGTTCTCCTTTATATCCTCTAGTATGGCTTGTTTGCTAGCTTTGAATTATTCTCTTGATATAGATATTAACTAGATCAAATAATTATACCAAAATAATATATTCTAAACATGCTTGATAAGACACACACTCTAACATATGCATTAATGGTGAGCATTTTTTTACGTGTGATTTTGATGAGTAATGATTATCTGTAACCTCATAAAAATTCAATTTTTTTTGCTTTATAATGAGTTTTAGATATATTCTCCTCTAAATCTCCCACTAATTTTAACTTAGAGAAATCCTCAAGGTGAGATGACAGTATAGTCATTAAAACATTGACCCATTGAACTTTTGAAAATGTGGTTGAATTTCAGGGTTCAATGATATGAGATGAACTACACAGACTGACCAATAGTCATATGATCTTTCTAGAAACTTTGAACTTTGAAACTTTGACCCATTGAACTTTTGAACTCCAATGTATAGGTTAAAACATTAGGTTCAATTGGTAGGTTAAAATGGTAGGTTTAATGATACATTAATTTATACAAGGGAACTGAGTGAACACAACTCTTTACAAAACATCGAGTATTAAAATTTTGAACTATTGAACTTTTGAACTTTAAAAAATGGTTGAAGTTTAACTGAGAGGTTCAAAATCATAATTGAAATACATAAAGGGACAAATAGTTCACTTTGATAAAATTTGAACCATTGAATCTATTAAACCATTAAACTTATTGATTACTTGAACTCTGAGAAAGGTTCAAGTTCAAAGGTTTAATTCTATTAAAAATTCACATATAAAAGGTGATAAGTGGGTGAACTTATTTTATGTCAAAATTCATAAAAATTTGAATAAGGGTGACTCAA
The DNA here is from genome assembly GCA_037957365.1 of Torreya grandis. Classification (NCBI taxonomy): domain Eukaryota; kingdom Viridiplantae; phylum Streptophyta; class Pinopsida; order Cupressales; family Taxaceae; genus Torreya; species Torreya grandis. The sequence continues at coordinate 335,519 of JARHVA010000924.1, forward strand.
AAGGTAATAAAGCTCTTTCACAGTACCAAGTATGGACAATAATATGTGGTAAGAGTTGAAGAAAAACAATATTTTGTGTTCATTGGGTACATGTTTATTTTTTTTCTCCATTTTAAGTTAATACAAATACAATGGTGATCAATAAAGGAGCTACCAAAGCAAGAATAAGGCATGACCAATAGCTTGTACACCATTCTTTTTCATCACTTGAAGGTGACCTAAGATTTTTCCTTTTGATCCAAGAGGATCAGACCTCAAAAGTTAGTTGTACATAGTATTTTATTGTTTTTTCTTCCCTAATTTATTCTTATCATAGTGTGTGTTTTTTGGTGTGTTTGATTTTTGTCTTTTTATGTGTGTTGGTGAAGGTAATTATCTATTTCATTTTTATCATGAGGTTTATAGTCAAGTGTTAAAACAAGTCATGTTTGTGTTGGTCTAAGATGACTCCATAGACAAATGAAGGTAATAAGGAAATCATTATAGATTCATATCAAGAATGTAATCGTATGAAGTCACCAAATATGTGATAAAAAAGTTTATACCATGAAGTGGTATAGTTTTAAACTTTGCTTCTAGTCTTTCCTAGCCTTGTTATTGATATTTTGTTAGGTTTTATCTTGGTCTATTGGTTAAAATTGGTCATATTAAACATTTATTGTCAAGTTCTTGTCATCTTAAGGTATATTTCATATTCTAGGAGAGTGTTTCAAGAGTTTAGTCTTGTCATTAGTCCTTTTATGAAGGTCTTATTTGAGTTTTGGAGAGATTAGGGTACTTTATACAAGTTTAATATTACTTTGTAAAGGTCAAGGTATGTTGACCCAAGGTGAATAATTGGTATGTTGACCTCCAAAGTGATATAATATATTTTTGTGGGTGAATACTTCTATAGGAATTATATGGTAGGCTAAAAACATCATTATTTCATGTCTAGAAAAAGTTAAGGTAAATTTGGAGAAATTAAGGTAATGTTTACTTTTACAAAATATGAATAGTCAAGTGTATTTTTGGGTCTCAAACACATTTATAAGTATTTTAAAACTTATTAATCCCTCACACATGTTCACCTAGGTCATTTGAATGTGCAAGGAGTGATGGGACTCTCCATAGATCAAGAAACTAAATTATAACATATAAACACACTTGCCAAAGTTTTGTAAAGCATTTTTTCAACATGGAGATGGTCATTTGATATCATAAATTCATGTTTTTATGCCTCTTAGATGTTTTCAATGTTAAATAAAACTTTTTTAAGAATTAGGAGATGTAAATAATACAAAAAACATTTGATCTTCTCCATCTTACACTAGTGAAGGCCATTTTTAGGTGCTCCTTCCAAGAAGAGGAAGAACAGTTGTAACTAGTGATATTAGGATTTTATAGGGTCCCTTATTTCCTCCATATTCCATTCATTATTTATATATTAAAGGGACTTAAATTTATGAACAATAATTAACATGTTAAGCAACCCAAAACCCTCCTAAAACTCCACATGTAGGTATTTTTCTTATTCCAATGAGTTTATAAATTAATCTATTAAAATTAATGATCTTTGGATATCCCTAGGGTTTTAATATACCTATCACATCAACCTTCATCATTAGTGGCAATGTGAATATCTAGAAGGACAAAAATGTATTGTTTTTATTGCTTCTTGAAGGTGATAGGCATGATTCTTGTTAGTTTGAGTATTTGTTCACTTCAAGTGATCTCTAACCAACTTATATCACTTTAACTCCTCTTATCATCCTCCTTAGACCATATATAAGCATCAAATGAGCCAAAAAATTCAAAAGGGTTGTTGTAGGTTATAGTCTAAGTTAGTCCTCTTTGAGGCCATGGAGACATTAAAAATGTTTAAAATGCACTAGGAAGCTATAATATGGTCTTGTCTAATATTAACACCCTTCTCTTTATATCCTTCCTCAACTTTTGTTCATCATCCAAGATGATCTTATTGAGCCAACTCATTGTGGAATGCTTTTAATGAGAGGATATGGTCATGTAATCAGACATTTCAAGCATGAAGAAGCAATTGAGAAGCCAACAATGGTTTTTTTTTTGGGGTCTATCATTTGGAAATGACTTATCACAAAGCATGAAAACAATCCACACCAACTATAAACCATTTGAGTTCATCAAAAGAACATCCAAGAGGTAGTTTGAAGATGTTCTAGGCCTAACACAGTCACCTACAGGCATGACTATAGGATGAAATGAACAAAGAAAAGTTTGTAAGTATAAATGAGACTCAAATACCTCACAACATGTGTAAGATCCCATGCGAATATTTATTTATTTAATAATGTTATGATAAAAAAAGAGAAATATCAAGATAGTCAAGAAGGCCTAATTGAGAAGCTAACATACTTTTAGAATCTAAAGGGAGTTTGCTATGCTTTTGAAGTTGTAATCCCAAGAAATTAATGGGATATTGTTTTATCTAGATAATAAATAATTCATATAAATTGAATAAATACTTTAAGTAAACTTGTCCAAGGTCTTCATGAGCACTCTTATGAGAGTAAACATGCACTTAGCTATTCATAGGTAGTTTGGTAGGTCTTAAGACATTTCAATGGGTAATTTGGGATTGAAAAGTATAAAATGAACATAGGGACACAAATATAACCTCTTAAATATCTAATTCCACTCTCCCTAATAGGGATAAATATGTCTAGATCATAGTTCAAATCTCCATCATCTAAAAAAAGGGAATGCATGAAAGGACCAAACATTCATTAGACTATGTAAAACCAAGAAGAAGACTAGGTAAGTGAAGGAAACTTGAGATATTTAAAGTAATATTGTGATCTTGAAAATTGATCTAAAGGTTCAAGGAGGAAGTTAAAAGATTTAAATAACCTAAAAACATATAATCAATCACCTAAAAGATAGAGAATGTAGACCTAAAAAAGATAAAGAACATAATTAAATTTTGGAAAGGTATATGAAGGGTAGGATAAAGAGGAATCAATGAAATAAATACTTCTTGAAAATCAACCAATATCAAACACAAATAGCACCTTCATGTCTCTTAAAACAACTCTTTTACAACCATGTTTTTAAAGAATCCAAGAAAGTATGCAATGATTTGAAAATTTTGGTGTTTTGAATGGATATTAAGGTAAATTTATGGATATTAGAGACCATGGATGGTTTTTATAATGATTTTAAGTTAATAAAAAACCATAAAAACACCCATAGCCTATTTTACAGTCTAAAATACACATAAAATTAGGAGAAACTGGCATGATTGGAGGGTTTTGGAGGTTGAAATTGAAAAAATAATGATTGGAATAATTGAGGGGAGTTTTAAAATACCTGAAATAGGATTTATTTTGGTTTTAAAAAATCTAAAAATCTTTCAAGGTATTTTTTAGCTCTCGACTACTCAGGTTTGCATTTTTGCCAACTAGGGATAAAAAAAATTACAACTCATCTAATTTGAATTCTAACCCATGAAATATCTTGATAATTTATCATAATACATGTTTTTATTTTCCATTAAAGGTTTATTTTGGTTTTTAGGTGTTAATGTATGGATTTATATGGTCTATAGTATGGCAGGCTTGCATTAGGCCTAATTAGGCACAATTGGGAAATGTGGGTATTGAGAAAGTGGATTTGCCTTGAGATTTGGGACTTAAAATTTTTATTAAGTATATAAGGGGATAATGGGTACCCAAATATGCTCCTATTTTTCTTGTAAATTTTCTATATCTATTAAACCAAGGATATTTTCACCAAAACATGACAATAAGGATTAGGCCTCCAAGAGAGTAAATGGGAGAGATATAAAGAAAAATACATAATAGAGGTGGAGAGATTGTTTATTATGGATTTTAAATAGGTTTAAAAGTTATTTATAACCTAATAATATTAATTTTCACTTCATTATCTCTTCAAGAGTCTATTTCAAGTGATCAAGGGTGAGTCATTAAGTAAAGCATAAGTCCTACGCCACCTTGCTTAATTTGTTTGAAGAGGAACTTCATAACTATCCTTTGGTAGGTTTTTATTAATTTTAACTTAGTTGATTATTTCTTCATATCCATAGTTGTCTCTTGACACCTCTCTTCCTTCTCTCTCTCTCTTCTTCCTTCTCCTATATGTATGTTTGATTTTGGCATTATTTGGAATCATTTTGTCAAATATGGCATAGCCATATATAAATGAACAATTGTACTTTGACTTTGATATGATTAAATTTTAGTTATATCCTTCTCTAATGATTAAAAATAGTGTATGTTCATGTTATTTGATGAATGCTAGTCATAGCATGCTACTTATTATCATTTGTCCTTGTCATGTTTACCTCTTTGAAAGTGATGGGTTATCTTTTCAAGTCATATGGATTGAATATAATTATATTTTCATGTATTTAAATTGAAATCATTAATTAATGACTTTAGAGACTTCTTGATCAACTCCCTTAGGCTATGCATTATTTTATAGCCTCTATGTGAAACATTCATGTTTAGAGACCCCATTCAAGTTTTACAATTATATTTAGTTATGGTTCATTTTCTGAGTGCATAATATGTAGGTAGAGGAGACAAATTTGGTGCATCACCTCCCTAGTTTAGTTTATTTTTAGTTCTCTCTCCATTTTTTATTTGAAGCAATAGGCTTATTTTGTAGTTTTTAAGTGATGCTTAAATGGATCTAGCCCTAATATAGAGGTTAAATCCACTTTTTAGGTCACCCACAACCTAGGATTGTTCTCATTCTATCACTTAAGTAAGGAGGATTGAGAAACCTTCTCAACAGTGCAAATTTATTATGATAACATCTATGATCAAAATATGGATGATATTTTTGACAACTACATGATACCATATGAAATGTTTACACTAGTGTCCATTGATAATTTCAACACTCGAAATAGGCTAGAAATTTTTTAAGAAAAATGAAAAACATAGAACTGAGAAAAAATGTTTACTTACTAATTTTTCCAAATCATTTCCTCCCAAAATGAATCACATTACATCAAATAACATTAGATGAACCAATATCCATCAAGGCATTATAGAAAATAGTTTTATAGAAATAAAATTATAAAAGCTAAAAATCAAAAAGGAATTGTTCTCATTCTATCACTTAAGTAAGGAGGATTGAGAAACCTTCTCAAGGGTGAAAATTTTTATGATAACATCTATGATCAAAATAAGGATGATATTTTTGACAACTACATTATACCATATGAAATGATTACACTAGTGTCCATTGATAATTTCAACACTCAAAATAGCCTAGAATTTTAAAAAAAAAATCAAAAACATGGAACTGAGAAAAAATGTTTACTTACTAATTTTTCCAAATCATTTCCTCCCAAAATGAATCACATTACATCGAATAACATTAGATGAACCAATATCCATCAAGGCATTATAGTAAATAGTTCTATAGAAATAAAATTATAAAAGCTAAAAATTGAAAAGGAAATATTTTAATTTTAAATATATATAGTTCTTGAATTTTTAATTGTCACTCACTTATGAAAAATAATATTTGATATCTTGATAACTATGTATCCAAATTTTAAAAAATGTGAATTATATTGGGCTATATACAATGATCAATTCTACACTATACTAATATCATGTTAAATTTTTACAAATTTAAAAATGCCTAATTATTTTATAGTTCATAATATGGCACAAAATCTATGTGAAAAATATAAATTTTTCATAAATATATATAAAATTTACCAATTATCAATTTACTATGACAAAACACTAATGCATAATAGAATTCTATATGTTGGGCACATATACAATTTGGTATATTATTCTTTAGAGATTAAGAAACTACCATCATCTATCTCCCTCACCTCAAAAGGGGGGAATATAAATGGGGGAATGTGAAAATGCATGACTCCACATATATATAGTTCACATAATGGGACATAGTTTACATGATTTAGCTATACACTTGGGTCAAAATATTATACATTTGGCACTTATTTATATAGATTTAGGATATATTTTTTCATATTTGTGACAAATATTATACATAGATATATATCTGAGGTTACATGCTAATAGATACTTCATATTGACATATACTATAGGTGCATATGATATAGAAGTACACAAAAAATTTACAAGATATGTATTCAAAGTAATACTTCAATTCATAATATACATGATAGGGGGAACGAATGGATTTATTTCCTTCTCTCATTTATGAATCTAAACTATTTTATTTCTCCATATTACATATATAGCTTATTTTACCAATATGCACTGATTCATCCAAATTTTCAAATTAAAAACTCAAAATACCTACCAAGAAGCACTAATATTTTTCCAAAAATCATGAATTTTACAACCAAGAATCATTTTAACCTTTATCTATCTACATTAGTTGGCTCCCTCAAGTAGCATGGTCAAGATTCAATACCCTCAAAGGCCTAGTAATGCTCTCTCTATCTAGGTTTAGATGGTTATACCACTTAAACTTGGATATATTATCTAGTTTATATCTACCCTTAAGATGTACATTTGAGGTTCAATACCTTTGATTACCTAGCATCAATATCCTTATACCCTCCAATCCTCCTTTTTAAGAAGCATATCTAAGATGCAACACACCTGACCACTTTTATAATTATTCATTTTAATGGGTAGGAAATTGATAGGGTCCCATGTCCCTTGCTACTTATCCATCCTTTATGGTGGGGACAACACTCTCAATACATCACTATGCAACACATTTATAGGTGTATTACTTTCATGTTATTTATTTTTCTTGATACTTTAAATACTTCTCATTTTCATATCATATACACTAATTATGTAATGTGATTTTGGTTTTAGGATAGGAGATACAAAGTAAAGTTATAACTATCATGAATCCAAGGGTTATCTTCACACCAAGGTATGAAATTAATTTAATTGTATGTTAGTTTCATATACTTACCATATTAAAGTGGGAGGGATGTAGATACCCATATTTGGTATAAGCTTTATTTTATAATGTCTTTTTTCATAGCTTTAGATGTACAACCCTTTTTACAAAAGGTTGAGTACTTAGTGGCATGGTCTTACATGGGCCCTTTTGTATCCATGGATTTTAACTACATTTTGTATTGTTTTGTTACATTATTTGTAGTGTGTTTCACTTTTTCCACCTTGTGATAGGGATCCCTAAATTTTTAATCTATGTTTAATGATTTAATCTATCAAACATTATTATAACCTCAAGACACTAATGTAGACACTTGTGTCCAAAGTCTATGATAGTGTCCTTCAGAATCCTTTCCTCTATTCTTGTAAATTTCATCTTATGAATATTTGTGAATGTCTCTATGGTTTTCTTATTTTTGATTTCAATGCACCACTAAGTCTTAATTAGAATTAAAAAACTTCCCTATATATACAAAGTTAGGGCATAATTTTCAATCACCAACTAAGAATCTCAATTAACACATATTTTTTAATCAAAAGATATTGAATCACACCTATTGATGCCTCTAGATGTATCACAAGTGCTATCAGTATATAAATAACACTTCTTATTTTAGAATTTATGGAATTCAAAGCATGAGTAGTAGGTTATGGTGATCTTGTTACTTGTGGTGAAAAAGGGGAAAAGTAGTAAGTTGTTCTACAATATTTATATTGATTGGTGGTTGGGAGCCATCATGGCCAATATAAGTGAAATATAAGATATATGCACTATTATTAGTGAATTTGTGATCAATTTAAAAACTAAACACTAATCTAAATGAATATTTATAGTGAAGATCAAACTAAAGTGATTTGACTAAAGAAAAGGCAAAAGGAAGGGTAGGGCAAAAAAAAGGTATTTTGATTTTTAGTGTAAACATTATGAAAAAGCTTAGATTTTATCAAGACATACATTCAAACTAATACATGACATGAAATAACTATAGCACAAATCCCACCATGTACCAGGAAAATATCTAAGGAAAAGAAAGAATAATACAAATGAGAAACTACGTTCAATTTATAGATTTACTTCACAAGCAAATTGCATTAGCACATCTACAAGAGAAGTGAGGGAAGTGAAATGAACCTAAAATATTGCAATTAAACTATCATAAGCGCAAGTTAACAACTATGCATTCATATATGCACATCAAGAATCAATGAAAACCATTCAAATCTGAAATCCAAATAGATAGTTGATAAAGTAGCTATAATAATAAACACACAAACAAATATTGGGAAATATTTTTAGAATTCCTTGCTTGTATTAATCTCTTAAATTTTACATAAAGCCTTTTTACCAAAAATTTCTCTCTTTACAAAATGGTAATACTATATTTTATAAGATGATAATGTAGTACACCAGTCATCCATGAGATTATAAATGTACAAAGGTAAGGACATTTATCCTTTTTACAAAGTTCTAAAATGCATTCCTCTTTCTAAAGTGGACTAACCTATAGGAAACATGCTAAAATCCTAGCACATCCCTTTACAAAGAGAATATTCTACTTTTGAATATTATAAAATTTCTTAATAAATAGAATATTATTAGCTAGCAAGTGGGCCCTATGTTGAATAACTCTCTTGCTAATCATGAAGGATCTTCACAAGATTTTGATGTTGTTCACTAACTAGCCTTAACTTGACATCTAGCTGTAAGAGGCATTCATCCTTTTTGTCAACCAAGTCAACAAAATCTCTATCATTCTTGGCCATTGCTTCTTTTCTACTTCTTACCTCAATAATTTTCTCCTTTATAGTTACTATCATGCCCATGGCCCTAATATTTTCAATCCCAAAATGGCCCTGACTCTTAATCCTAGCCTCTTGCATAACCAAGGTGACCCTATGCTTGTACTCATCATCTAAAATGATGCCCAGGGAGCTAAGTGTGGTATGTTTGGTAAGCATGGTTCCAAAAAGCTACTCAATTCTATTTATCAACTCTTTATCATCCCTTAGAACCCTCTTCAAGTTCTTAAACCAAGTACTTAGACCCTAGATATTGTCAATAATTATTCCCATAATTGTATTCAAATGGGCTAGGCTAATGGTCCTGAAGCCAAGAATCTGGTCCTCCACCAGTATGTTGATTAGTTCATTGATTTTGTCACTTGAATTCTACCATTGGGATATTGAACCCTTGTTCACTACATCTAGATGGACCAATAAACTTTTCCTTATCTTCATTTCCTTTAAGGAATTAAACATTTCATGAAAATATACCTCAAAAATCTTTATAATTTCTTTAATAATTAAGAAGATAACATGTGTCTCAAGATTTTATTTTTCCCTCTACAGGTTCTCTATCTTTTGATAGAGGCCTTTGATGATTGATTTTAGTTGGGCTGAATGAGAATCAACTAGTCCAACTATGTCTTCTTCATGGATTGGGTGTTCACTAGGTGCTCAACCTCCAACTAGAGTTAAGCATATAAAAGGTTCAACTCTTTGAAAAGTGAACTCCTCATTCCCAACCATGGTCTTCTATGTAGTCATTCTCTTTAGGCCTGCTATCTCTAGATTGAATTACATAGTTATTGATGACTCTAAGATATTTGGAGGTTCTAGTACCTCCATCTATGTGCTACCTGAGGATCCAAGGGTTTCTACCCAAGTTCTACTTGACCCCCCAAGGGTGGTCATCCTTCATTCCTCATCTTCTTTCATTAGAGCCACTATCCATAGCTTCAACTCATCATGAATAGTGATGTTAACTATCAAGGTCATGGCCCATGAATACTGTGATGTTGGAATCTTTTGCATATTCTAATTAATGAACCATTCAAGGATGATGGGCCCATGAATGAGATTTTCTATAATGAAATTGATTAGATATTCACATAGAATGATTTTATATATCATAAAATAAACAAATAGGAGAGATCACACAATGATAATTGATAACAAAGTAGAATACTAGATAATATAGAAAAGCCACTTTGAGGGGACAACCTCCAAAACAATGCACTAATAGTATAATACTTAACATAATGAATAAAGACTAATCATTACCTCCTATATATAATCTACTTATCCAAGGTTATTCCATAGGCCAACCTAACTAAGAACATAGAGAAATGTAACAAGTAAATAAAATAGGTATGTAAGCTACAAGTTAGTCACACATATCCTTAGAAATACCAATGGTTAAGGGCATAACAAGCCACTCCCCTTCAAAATAATGTTGTCCTCAATGTTGTGACAACTCTGGATTCTATTTCACAATTTTTTCATCCTCCCAAGTGGCATCTACACATGGTAGATTCTTCCATTTGATTAGGTACTATATAATTTCTCTAGAATGTAGTTGCTTGGTACACCTTTGAAGGATTGCCTTAGCATTAAGAAAAACCATACCTTCCTCATCTAATTCTAGTAATTATTTTTGAATGGAAAGTCTATGTCCAATGAATTTATTTAGGCATGATACATGAAATACTAGATATATGTGAGTGGATGAAGGAAACTCTAACTTGCAGGCCACATTGTCAATTTTCTATAAGATCTGATAAGGCCCATAATACTTAGGGGATAACTTGTTATCCTTTTTTGTTGCTTTAATGACATATATTTATATGGATGTAAGTGAACAAAGACCCAATCACCAATGTCAAAATTACTCCCACTTCTATTTTGATCATCTTGTTGTTTCATGTGATTTTGGGCCATAGCTAAATTTTAACACAAACTTGCAAGGACCTCTTATTGATGGTGAATATGTTCTTCAAATACATGAACCTTAGGATGGAACTTTAAGGCTAAAGTGATGGATGGAGGGTGGCATCCATATAGTCCCATAAAAGGAGACATTTTTGAAAAACTATGAATAGAAATATTATACCATCATTCATCAAGTGGTAGCCAATGAACCCATTTATCCTGTTTATTTGAAACAAAACAATAGAGACATCCTTCTAGACATTTGTTGACTACCTTGGTTTATCCAGTAGATTAAGGATGATAAGATGAACTATGAGCCAATTGGGTGGCCAAAAATGTAAATAACTTAGTCCAAAAATTAGTAGTAAAAATGGGATCACTATCACTAGCAATGATCTTAGGGGTCCCATATAGTTTCTAAACTATATTGAGAAAAGCAACAGCTACTATACTAACAACAAATGGCTAGGACAATGAACAAAAATGAGCATAATTATTAAGATGATCTACAACAACCATGATAACATTTTGACCCTCAGATCTTTTTAAAAATGTAATGAAATCCATATATACCTCTTCCTAACACTGGTTAGGGATGGAGAAAGGATGTAAAAGACCTAGGGTTTTGATGGTTTCACCTTTGTTTTGTTGATAGATCATACATTCAGCCACATATTTTTGGACATCCCCCTTAAGACCTTCCCAAAAAAATTATCGCTTGATTCTGTGATATGTTTTCAAAAATCTTGAATGACCCCCAATTGGAGTTACATGAAGTTCTTGAAGGATTTTTTGTTTAAGAAGAGAATTCTTATATAGGTATAATATGTCTTTATAACATAATGCATTACCTTTCCATGTGAATTTTTCAAATCCACCTAAACTTTGCTAAAGATTTTGAATCAAATCATAGGTAGTACAATCATGTTACCATTCTAATCATGATTCCTCTAGCCAATCTTCCTACAAAATGGTTATGATACATATCAATGCCTCAACTGATTCATCTTTTCTAGATATCACATCTACCACCACATTATCCTTGCTTTTTTTTAGACTATTTCAAAATCATAGCCTAATACCTTAGTTAACCATTTCTATTTTTCTTTAGATGACAACAGTTGTTCTAAAAATATTTGAGACTATCATGATCAGTCTTTACCTAAAAGTGATAACTCATCAAATAAGGTCTCAATTGTTTGAATACATGCAAAATGGCCATCACTTCCTTCTCATAGATGGGCTTGTGTTGATTTTTACCCTTTAGTTGATGACTTTCAAATGTAAGTGGTCTACCTTCTTATATTATTATAGCACCCATATCATACCTAGATGCATCACATTCAACCACAAAAGTTCTATAAAAATTAGGAGTGGCCAATACTTGAGTAGTGCACATATACAATTTCAATTATTCAAATGCTTAGGTAGCTACATAAATCCACTAAAAAGAGTCTTTCTTTAACAAAGAGGTGAGTGGGGATAAAATACTACCATAATTTTTGACAAACCTGTGATAGTAACCAGTAAGTCCCAAAAATCCCTAGAGTTTCTCGAGTGTCTTAGGAATTTCCAAGTCCATCATTTCTTGGATTTTTTTATGATCCACTTTCACTCCTTCATAAGAAACCAAATGACACAAATATTTAATGTCACCAACCCCAAAAGTACATTGGGAAGGTTTGTCATATAATTTATTTTGTTCCAAAATGGAGAGTACCTATTTTACATATTACAAATGGTCTTCCATATTTTTACTATAAATGAGGATATCATCATAGAGTACCAGAACAAATTTCTTCAAAAATGGTTTAAAAATAGTATTCATCAAACTCTGAAAAGTAGATGGTGCATTTGTTAAACCAAAAGGCATAACCAAAAACCCATAATGGTCCTCATGAGTTTTGAAAGCATTTTTGGGTATGTATTCATCATGGATATAGATTTGATGATACTCAAAATGTAGATCTAAATTGGTAAAATAAAGACAACCATTTAATTCATCTAGCAAATCAACAATGATAGGAATCAGAAACTTATCTTTGATAGTATACTTGTTGAGTTCTCTATTGTCAAGGCACATCCTCTAGGTGTTATCTTTCTTTCTCACCATGATAACTAGTAAAGAGTATTCACTTTGGCTATGGAAAATGATTCTTGCATCCAACATCTCTTGTACCATCTTTTCAATTCACTTTTTTGAGCATAGGGATACTTATATGTCTTAATGTTGGGTGGTGTACTACCAAGAATAAGTGTGATAGCATGATCATGCATGCCGTTAGGTGGAAGTCCTTTTGGCATGTCTCCAAAAATGATAGAGTGAACATCAATTATTTGTTATAGATTAAGAGGTGGAGATGTTTGAGTTGGTTATACATCTATAGAAAACAAGCAAGCTACAAATACCTCAACATGATTATGGATAATCTTTGTCATTTAATTGGAGCTAACAAGTTATGGAGATTTAGCATTTAATCCTCTTAGCTTAAATGTTCTTTCTCTAGAATGGAAATACATGAATAATTATTAAAAATTCATCTCAATAGTGCCCAAAGTGGTGAGCCACTTGACTCCTAGAACAATACTAGATCCACCCATGGGAATAGAAAACATAAGAGAATATAAGAAGTAATTCCCCATGGATAGCTTAATACTATGGAATTTACTTGAATAGCTAATAATACCACCATCTGCAATCATACCATGAAATTTTAGAGCTAGATAAATAAAATAGTTTAAATGAGCAACCAACTTACTATGGATGAAGTTGTGTGTGATCCCAAAATCAATCAATATAGTGACCTATTTCTTAAGGAAACTCATCACCTTAAGAGTTTTGGGAAACCTAATACCTGAAAGGGCATGACAAGAAATAGTAGGCTAAGAGCCTTTAGATTCCTCCTCAAGAACTTTTGCATCTTCATCATGTACTTTTGCATCATCTTCATCATCATTGACACCTTCAATGTAAAACAACTTATTTTCAGCACAATGATGGTCTTTTCTCCATTTGTTGTCACAACCATAACACAAACCTTTGTCTTGTTTCTCCATAATTTATCATTGTGATAATTTGGTGGGCTATAGAGATGATGGTCCAGGAAAGTTATGATCATGACCAATAGTGAAAGTTTTCCTTTTGACCATCTCTTTTTCTTCTATCATGCATGCCTTAGGGATAACTTATTCTATAGATGTTGGGTTAAACATTCAAACCTTGAATTGGATGCTATCTTTGAGGCCACCCAAAAATAGATCAATCAAATTTTCCTTAGTGATATTTTTCACCCATAAAGAGAGATTATAAAACTAATGAATACAATCCTTTATAGTTATTGTTTGACACAACATGGCTAATTGGTTGAAATAGTTATCAGAGACATTATATTGATAATGAGTTGACAACTCCTTAGATAAAATAGTCCACGTAACATGAGTACCATTCTTTTTCTTTTGAGCACATAACCGGTGATACTAAATGAATTGCTTAGGTTCCAAATATAGGGATGCCACTATCACCCTTTGAGAACTAGGGGTTTGATGTAGCTCAAATATATTCTAAATTTTGTTAATCCAAGTGAGAGGATAATTACCATCAAACTTACACATGTCCACTTTTGACAACATTAGTTTTATACCAGCATGGGAGTTGTTGAGAGGAGGATTTGAATGATGAAGTAGAGGGTTATTAGGCTGAAATTGAGATGTAAGGGCAGCCAATTGCCTAGTGATATGTTGTAATTCATTGTAAGCCCCATTAATCTCTCCATGCATCCTTAGAACATCAGCTTAGACTACAATAAAGTCATCATGCCTCACCAAATTCTTTATGTCTGCTTGAAGCTAAAAAATCACCAAATCTAATGTTCTAGAATCCATGTTGTCAATAAGAGTCTTAGGAGTTTATTTCCCCCTTTTCTTCCTTGAGTACCTGGACCTACCATATACGAACCCTAGGAGGGTTTTGACCCCCAAAAAGATATACTAGGAAATGGTACCATTATAATCACCTTGTTAAGACAAATCTAAGGACTGCCTTTGTGCACTAGGGTAAAAACTTTGGTACCAAAAAAGTGTACCGATAGAATATACCATTACGATCATCTCACTAAGATTAATCCAATGATGGAAATTATGCAAGAGGAAATTTCAAGTTATGTTTTTTCACTATCACCGCTCCCAAAATCCATGCCTCACTAGATTTGAAAAAAAAATGTCATAAAAAACTTTCCCAAATCGAAGCTTTGATACCACTTATAATAAAATTACTTAGATACTCACATATAATGACTTTATATAACATATAATAAGAAAATATGAGACATCACAAAATGATAATTGATAGTAGAATAGAATACTGGTTAATATAGCAAAGCCACTTTGAGGCGGCAACCTCCACAAAAAATCACTAATAGCAGAATACTTAACATAATGAATAAAGACTAACCACTACCTCTTATATATATTCTACTTAGCCAATGTTATTCCATAGGCTGACCTAACTAAGAACATAGAGAAATTTAATAAGTAAATAAAAGAGGTATGTAAGCCACAAGTCAGCCACACAGATCCCTAGACACACTAATGGTTAAGGGCATAACATTTTCATCACTGAATAAGTTAACCTCACTCAAAGGATGGGTGAAGGTTATCCTTGGATTTTTATTTGTAACTATGACCAATGTCAACTCAACCTTCCTCTTATGCAAGGGTACAACTAGAACTAGGCTTAAATCTATCTCCTTCCCTTATTGATATTCTACTTCCTCAACTTGGGATGGGGGATCCTCAATTTATTCCTCTTCTTCATCTAGCCCATATTCCTCAACAAACACTTGAAATTCATCCTCCAATATCTCCCCAAGACTTAGTGTAATCATGTCAATGAAATCAATTAGGGACTCTAGCCTTTCAGGTTGGGCTAATGATGAGGCCCCTCACCAGGTCTTTCTTCTAATTTGTCCTTCCTAGGTCCTTATAAAACTGCTGCTTGAGGTTTTTATTATAGCTAATATATAGGGGGTCTAAAATAGGGTCCAAGAAACAAGTGGTATTATAGGGGCTCCATATACCATATTTTTCATCTTTAGCTAGCCTAGGCTCAAGCCTGATATTATGTTTCTTTAACTTGGCCAATACTTCTATGAAATTGGTGGCCTTGATATACATCATGTCATGAACACCAAGACTATGTTTATAGGGTTAATTAACTATTTTTTATTTCAAATGTTTTGTGACCCTATCATGAGGGTCCCACTACCTCAAACCATCTAATTTTAATTTGAAGGAGTATCTGTATTTGGTGATGACATCCAAATGCTCCAAATTCTATAGTATAGTCTTGTTGATGGTCAAAGGAAAGGGTTGAAGGTGTCCTTTCATTTTATTCTTGCACACACCATCTATGCCATGGAAAATTTAGTATGCAACATCTTGTTATGACAATTTGGTTGGCACATGGACTGGTAGTTTGAGTGGCTGAACTAAGGTCCCTTTTATTCTTATAACCATGCAATTTGGATATAACCAAATGTCTACAATCAAATGCACATACTTCTTGACTAGAGTGATAACTATGCCCATGTGGTCCCTGTAATAGCTTCTACCAAATTTGGATATACATAATCATAAATAAATTGTACATTGTCTATTTTTGAATATGTGCAATTTAGAATAGTGATGGGAAATATTGTGTCTCCCATTAGGTGACCAATTCTTTATGTCATGGATATTGGTGGTGGCCAAGAGGGCATCTAAAAGATAGGACATCATGAAGAAGTGGCTGCTAGTTTTTTTTATCATGGCTAAAAATGGTTATTTCAAATAAATGTTGATCATCTCACCTACTAGGGGAGTGAGTATTTTGTTACCATGAAATACACATAGGACACCTAGATTTTATTAACATGTGTGGTGGAAGGAGCTCTAGATAATCTATTCAATAAGGTCATGATTACTATGATCCGTTCCCTAAATTGAATAATTGGGATATTCTTGGTGGGGAATTGGATAAAGTAGATTCCCATCAGCATCCATGGGGCAAGGATAGAATTCAAATCATTCTTACTAGTCCATGCTCTAATTATAGGTAAGTCTACTTGGGGATTGCATAGCTTGTAGTAGATTTCAAATGTAAGAGGGGAAATATATGATAGTTTTTTGAAAGTATGTTCATGAACTATCCAATCTTGATCAATTTTATAGTCTATGAAAATGGGGGAAATAACATCAATATAATACAATACCTCAATTTTTGTAGCAGCATAGTGAAGACTAGTCATCTGGATGGAGACTAGGTTTTTGTTCCTTTAGAGGATTAAGGAATTCTTCTATTATTCCCTTATGATGGCTCACATCTCTTTAATAGTCCAAAAAATCTTAGACCAATTTTTGTTTCCTATGTTTAATGCTACAATGTCAAAGTTAATATCTTGAATACTATTCCCTCATTATCTGAAGCTAAATACAACTCTATGCCATCCCTTTGTTGTTGCCTTTGCATTGCCATGACTATGAAACCTTAAAACGGCTCACTTATGGTCTTCAAGTAGACTTTATATTATTTTTATCTTACTTAGATAATAATTGGACTCTTTTTATCTCGATTGTGATTTATTAGAATTCAAATTAGGGCTTTTTGTGGAGGCCAAGGCTTCTTTTCATCTTCAATGGTGATGACAGCTTGGACTTGGGCTAATTCATGCCTTGGATTTGATTAAGACCCTTGCCTTTATACCTTTTCCTTTTCATGCACATAAAATCTTTGATTTTTTTTTTTTTTTTTTTATGTGGTACCTAGGTGGCATCTATATGGTAGCTTTCATAACATTTTTCATAAATGCTTTAAAGGAACTAGTTATTGTCCTTTAAAATCCATCTTTTTCTTTATGGCATTAGATCTTTTCTTGGGGATAAATGCAAACTATTGATCATTATCCTAGGGGTTACATTTTATTGATTGTCTTCATATTGAGATCCCTAGTTATGCCACTTAGCACTTTTATGGGCCTTTGGGGCTCCGTATTCCTTTAGTGATTGTACACTCTCAATGTGTTAGTCTAGTAGGGATTTGGGGTCTCATTAAATATTCTCTATCGATTATGCTCTATTAGATCATTCAGTCCTGATCAATCACATACTGTTGACCATGATCTAATTGAATGCATTCCATTGGTTTGATGGATCAAAGGCTTTAGATTCATTAGATCTTCTTCACTCTATCTGATTAATCTTTATGATGAAGCATATGTCATTGATCTTGTAAAGCACACAAATGTTAATTATCATTGGGATACAAAAGGGACTAAGGCTAAACACTTTAGACTAAATTTTATTTTGTGTTAATAAGCATGACATAATATTTATGTTAAAATATTTAGGCTAAGTTTTAGGACACACATAAAGGGGACCTGAATAATAAGTGGACTAAAATGTAAGGTTTTATTGTGTTGATAAACATGATAAACTTTAGGTTAAAACTTTTAATCTATGTTTTGTGTCATGAGGAATCCTCATTTAAAATAAATCACAATATAAGTTTTTGGCCTAAGGTTTATTCTATTTAAATAAATGCAATTGGAACCTTCGGGTAAAGACTTAGATAAAGTCTATGTTTTCAAACATTAAACCACAAGATCATTTTATTATTAAAGTTTGAAGACCCTAATTATTTTTTATTTTCCAATAAGGGGGGTCCATTGAATTTTCAACACAAGTGGTAATATTTAGCAATGTTTTAAATCATATTCTTATGTCTAAGTAAATTAATTGATGAGCTTAAATTTGATGGCCTCATAGAAATCAATTATATCCCTGCGTGTGTCAAATGACATTCATGAAGACATCAAATTTAAGTTCATGAATATCATTAGGTCCATAGATCTTGGATATAACATGCTCCATCTAATCATTTGGTCTTAACCAAATGTAGAACATTGATCATGATTTGAGCAAATGCATATCATTGGTACCTATAATTAGGAAGAGGATTGAGTTAGCCCATGGATCAATGTGTATGAAAATTAAGCTAAGTTAAAGGACTAAGTATTCAAAGCATAAAAAATGTATTTCTTCACATATTATAGTCA
This sequence comes from Torreya grandis, assembly GCA_037957365.1. Taxonomy (NCBI): domain Eukaryota; kingdom Viridiplantae; phylum Streptophyta; class Pinopsida; order Cupressales; family Taxaceae; genus Torreya; species Torreya grandis. Next base: position 354,237 of record JARHVA010000924.1, read on the forward strand.
TAACCAAAGGTTTTGGCCTAATTTTTATTAGATTTAATTAATATAATAATCCTTAGCGTAAAAACTTAGGTTAAGTCTAAGTTTTAATGCACTAGGCCCTTTTAACTCTAAGCTTGAATACAAGAGTGCCACATAGTGACTCCATGGGACTCTTCAGCTTTTGACTTCATTTGACCCTAGGAAGGGTTTGTAGATCATTGATCAAGATCTGGGTTCCTAAGATGGTGACACTTGTCATCCTCATGGGGTTTATTTTTGTCTTTAGCATTTTAACATCATGTTTGCTTTGTTAGATCTATTATAGGTGAGTAACCATGGACCATTAATCTTGAGGATGATCATGCACTATATGATCATTTATCCCACTTAAGCATCCATCATTGATCATAATATAAGTATATGCACATCATTAGTTCGATGGATCAAGGCTTTGGAATCATCAGGCTTCCTTTGCTATATTCGATCATTTTTGATAATGAAGCAAGAGTTGTAGATCCTGCATAGAGGCAAGATGCTTTAGTTAGGGCTCATGTCAATATAGGAACCTAGGCTAAAGTTTGAAGACTAAGGTCTCATTCATGTTAATAAACATGAACATGTCCTTAGGACTAAGACTTTAGGTTAAGTATGTAACAAAAGAGACCACGTGATGAAAAGAATAGGACCAAGTTAGGAACATAAAGGACCCTATAAACATAAACATTGGAACTTGTTAAAATAAAGAGAACAAAAGGGGGAAATATAAATGGACCAAGCATAATATTTTAGGCTAAGGTTTGGTCATGTTAAAATACATGACCATGCCTTAGTATAAAAATTAGGCTTAAATCTAAAGTAAGTTCAGAAATGTTCCCACTAAATTTACTCCTATCAAATTTAAATTTGAACCAAGGGTCTAAGCTAGGATTTTTTTAAGGAGGGCTTCAGAACATGAATCCAATTATAATCCCTCACTGACTAAAGGTTGGTAAGAGCTTGAATTGGGATAAAACTATGAAAATCCCCAAGATGATCCATTATTAAGATCTCCATGAAACCTATAACTTAAGACATGAGGGCCAACTTTTAGCAACATTAGGCATAGGTAAAGCAAAAACATGAACAAATGGGCCAAATTATCAGGTGTGGATGATCTTAAAATTCTAATAATGTGAAAAATATTAAGATTTTGGTGTTAAGGTTCAAAATATACACAAGGGTTCCTATTTTCCATAAATGGGGGTATGTTGAACTTAACAACACCTTACATTGATTTATATAACACTAGATTTTGAAGCATTATAAAAGGTGAAATTTCATATGCATTTATTTTACCAAGGGTTAAAATAAGAGAAATAGCATATAGTTAAAAAAATTCCATTACACACACACACACACACACACACACACACACACACACACACACACACACACACACACACACACACACACACACACACACACACACACACACACACACACACACACACCCACCCACACCCCCCATAAGTATGATAAATAAATGTAAGTATAACTCCCTCTTTCAAGTATATGGCTATGTAGGTTGAACTTAAAAACATCAAGGTTTTTAAGGTTACCTTGAATCACATGTTAAACTCTTTTTATTTATAAAAATGTGTGTAAGTGGAAATAACTAGGGTTTTTATTTATATATAGTTGTAAAAGGTTTATGCATATAACATAAATAAAATAACATGAATGTGATAAAATATCGTAACATGCATAGACAATCACTTCTTAATTTGGTGAATAATTTTTATATAACCATTACATTGAGCCATAGAAAGAATAATCGATGCAAGTGTTTGCATGTCAATGGTAGTGTTTAGGCATCCGATATAGAATTTCTAGAATGTGACAAATGGACATTTAGCTTCAACCTACCTAATTCTACCTATACACAAATCAAATCTACCTACACATCTATAATCAAGCTAAGTATTATCCCTTCTTTGTATTTCAATTATTATAATATCAATTAGTATTGTAGTTTATATAGTTAGTAATTATCTAAATTTATTATATTGTGTAATTTGAAATAATTTAATTGTTCTACTCTATAATAGGTTTATTAATCCATTTCATTAGGCTATTATTCCCTTTAACCCCTAATTCAATAGTTTAGAGGGTTAAACAAAGTATTAAATAAGAGATTCTAAGTTCTCCAAATAATCAAGATTATTTTTGTAGTGACTCATAATTTTTATTACCAACCCACCCAAGTAATTTACCAAAGAAATAAAGGTTATAGATTTATATCTACCAAAATTATAAAGACTATATAAGGATTTAAAATATGAAAAATAAATTATAAAATTATTCTTAGACAAGTTACTAGACTACTTATTTTTAAAAGATTGAGTTTCATCGTTTCAAAAATTCACATGTTACTTATTTGAAATAATAGAAATGAATATTTGTTGCATTTAAATTTGAGTGGGTCTTAGATTTTAATTTTATTAATTTAGTCTCAAGTGTTATTTTATTCATCAATTTTTATTGATTTAATATTTAAAAGTTACCTTTATGGTTTTTTCATAGCTTTACTAACTTCCTAGTGCCCATATGATAATAAATGTAAAAAAGACCTTGAGTGATGTTTCCATTATTCTTAGTGAAGTAGGAGAAATCTAAGTGGTATATTCCCACATCATTAGTCACTGAGCTAATTTTACACAATTCTATCAAGCCAGTGGTTCAAATATATTGGATTTATGATGACCATGTGTTCTCATCCCATGAACTTGGAACCTCCTATAACCATTTGATTACAATTTCCTTTTATTTACAAGAGACAATGAAGGTGCTACATGTATACATAAATGCTCTAAACACAAAAATATTTTATTTTTCTCTCCTAATAATTTATTTCATGTCATTTATAATTGTCTTTGATTGATTAATTTTTATTGGGGTAAAAATAAAGGTTATTAAAATAGGGTGTCCTAGATTTAACTAATTTTAATTAATAAGTTTGTTTGATTTCATGAATATTGTTAAAAATCCTTAGAATTTATTTTACATCAATTATTATTTTCTCTTATAATAATTTTGTGTTGCATGAAGAGATGACATTGAAGTCACAAGCATCAATTAACACAATAAATTATAAATATTTGTGTTGAGTCCCTTGTTTGAAATTAGTGATAATAAAAACTCTCATAGGTTTAGGGAGGGAGTTGAAAAATAGTGTCCATCTTAGATATTTGAAACATAATAATTATAATTATTTTTACTATTTATTTAAAATACATGACATAGATTGTAGTGATGTAGAAAAAGAGAATACATGGAATATCAAGAGTTCATATTGCATAAGTTAGTGGTGAAACTAGAAGTGTTTCTATGTAGAAGATTGATTAGATACATTTATCAAATATATGAAGTGAATGATGGGATTATTTTCCTAAATGTAATAATTATTGGAGACAAAACATGATTTTCTACTACAAAAATGCTAAGAGTACCAAAAATTATTCTCATTTATGCTAATGAGTTGATTTTAACTTGGCAGGTGAGACACAAAGTATATGTCATACTAATAAAATGGAGTTAAAATCCCATTTCATGGAGAAAAAATAAATATAAGTCATATTTTATGTGAGTCTTAAAGTTTATTATCAAGGAGGATATGGTTTTATTGAAAATTTTGTTTGCCAGGATCTTATTAGTTCATGTTAATGTTTCTTGGGCACCATTATTACATAACCTTCTCAAGAAGGAAAACAATAAAAATTATGGTAATTTAATTTCATATTAACTCCTCAAATCTTTCAAATAATGAAATTAAGGTTAAATGTTTCATATGGATTCATTAATAACTATTTTTTTATGTTATATATTGTCATTAAATCTTAGTTTTTCTAATCCATAGTCTCTATTAGACAATAAGCCTATCCATGTTGTTTGATTTATTTTGTATAATCAATCCCACCATCATAAATAACCCAAAATTTATAATTAATTTATTTATATTATTTATGAATCCATATAAAATTAAAGATAATATCACACTCATGATAGAAGGAGATATGATATAATTAAATGTATATCCCATGTATGAACCTGACCATATTGTTATCATGCAAATTTCTTATCAATTTTCTACCAATTTTATCCTAATTTCAAAAAATAAAAACAAGTAAATGATTCTAAAAGTTCCCATGTCTATTAAAGAGGATGGTTTTAAACATTTTTTCATGTGGAAAAATAGAGGAGAGTATCTAATCACATATTATTTTGAAGATAAAATTTATTTGAAAGGGGTCCTTTGGGAAAAGTGTATAATTGTCTAAACTCCATTTGATACAAGGCCAATACAATATATAAGAACTAGCCTTAACTAAAACATTATATTTTCATGTATGTAGTAGAAAATCAAGAAAAAAATTTAAAAAATTATGAGGTTTAGAAGGGTATTTATTTTAAAACTCTAAAATAAATGGATAATTTGAGGTTGAGAGAAAGTTAGGATGTTCAAGCTCCTATAATGAATGATGAAATAGAAAAATCAAAATATGGATCTTACCAAGATGTTGATTTTGTACCATATTTGATTCAAATAAGTATCCATATATCTACCCAACTTGTATGTGTTAGTTAATTTAATATTTTTAATAATTCTCCAATTTCCAATTGGTTAAAGAAAGTTTAATTGCATAATAGTTTGTCAAGAATAGCTAATTTAGTTACTAATATTGTTCCTTATATTCCATTTGACTTAACCCTTTTTGTTAATTATAGTTAATTTGATACATCCCCTATGTTTTTTGATAGTTCACTTGACCTAGTAACATTTTGTGTTCCCTATTTATTTGATTCAAATATTATTGTTGTTCCATGTTAATCTAGCTCATTCTCAGAGTCAATACAATTATCTCCTACTTGTGAGAATGTGGTTAGAGATTTAGTGTAAATTATTAATTATTAAAACTTGATGTTGTTGAAGGCATCCCAAATCCATATCATTAGTATTATAAATAAAAAATATAATACGAATGAATGATATAAGATAATGTTAAAATTCTTATTACCAAATATCATGAGCTATAGTTGAAATATGAATACAAAAAGTAAAATAAAGGAGTGGAGTTAAAGAATAAATGGCCACCCAAACTCAAATTTTGGTCAAATTTTCTATAATAAAAAACCCTACCACTCTCTATGATGAAAAAAATGAAGTTGTCACTCATGACTAAAGATTATGAAAGGCATACAAAAAGTATTTTAGAATTACAGAATGAATTGAAGAAAGTAAAAGGTAGCTCCAAAGATTTTATTTCGATTAAAATATCCATTTAGAAGGTGTTTTCTAATACTGAGTCTAATTTTATTGAATTTTTTTTTAAGGTTTCTTAAGTTATCAAGAAAAACTATCTTAGGGAAATTTAATGTAGAAAAAATTAAAAAGTAGTAGGACTAAATTATTGAAGGTAAATGGAATGGTTGATACCATTTAAAATTACCAAAAGAATAATGGATTATATTATCTTTGAATCAAATATGGTTCTATATTTTTTGAACCACCATTCATAGGGACTGAATTTTATAAGTGAAAAGTTAGAGGTAATGATCATTATATTAGAATTTTTTGTTGATAAAACTTGGGAACTATTTTTTTTAATTATTTCCCCTTTTTGGGATAAATAAGTAAAATGTGTTTCGAATGGAATGTTTGAGTATGCAGTCAAAAATGTACTTAATACTATAAAATCAAAGGTCCCCACCTAGCAAAAAGTCCAATCTCATATAATAGAAGGTTATGTTATTTATTGTAAGGAAAAGGGGGAATTACACTTATGATAATAGGAGATGATGAAAAAATAATAACAGAGATCAAAATGGACCTTATAGATGTTGAAAATATATTTGGAAATAATTGGATTATGGATGTGGCCTATGTTGAATAATGTTTCCAAAAATATAGAAACTAATTAGATTATTTAACACCAAGGGAATGTTGAAGTTATAGTTGTTAAATTTTAGTGTTTAGGTAACTCGGTGGCATTCAAGAGTAGATAATAGATGTTTTTTTTTTTAAAAATGGTTATTTAATATCCTAGTCAGTTATATTTAATATGATCTAAAAAATAATACATTTTTCATTAATTTATGTTTAGACAATTTTAATTTATAAAATATATTAGAGCTTTGATTTTATGTTCATATTATTATAATAAATATGGTAAAGGATAAGTGGAAATAGAAATATTATTTTGGTGCTTTTAAATGTTATTTTTAAATTAAATTTGGTGCATTTATTTTTTGTTGAAGCTTCTCATTATAATTTACCTCATTATTTTGTACTAAATTTGAATTATACTATTTTAGATAGGTTAATGAGAAAGTAATCATTAAGTGAAATTATATTATGTTAGCTAATCACCATTTGAACATTTTTTAATTTTGTTGACAATTGATCAAAAAATATTTTTTAGAATAACATTTAAGTTATTTGGGATAATATTGTTGGACTAAGTAATAATCACAACTTTGAATAACACCAAATTTCATAAATTTGAGCTTTTGATATTTTTTATAGAATATTGGTTTATTTATCAAGGAAGATCTAAATTCGTAAAGTAAAGTACACTTTTTATGAATAATAACTTGTATTTTTAAAGTGTAATCTCAATTATTAACTTATTATGAAAATGAGAGAAGTTTAGTTGCCAATATAAAGGAATGGAAATATTATTTATTTTTTATTTAAACACCCTTAGTTGCAAATATATTGAGTAAAATAATACTAATTATATGATATATATCATAATATGTAGGAACTTTTGATGTAGTTTTAGATGATTCCCTGAAGTCAAATAATGCAATTCATAAACTGGGAGCTTCGACACATGATAACATGGAATGATTTTTATCAAATTTGGTAATAAATGATTTTTAATAATAATTATAAAACTTGTTGTGTAAAATTAGATTGTATTAAATATGGCATAAATCACATGAACTGATTTGAAACTTAATATATTTAGGCATAATGTTCAAAATCTTGAATATGTTCAAGTTTTGAATGATTTTAAATATTTTTAAAAACTTGTTAGAGCTTTAAATTTGTATAAATTTTAAATTTTAAATATGATTTTAAATGAGTTAAAACTTTAAAATTCAAATTGATTCAAATTATGTTTTCAAACTTAGTAACCTCATGTTGTAAATTTAATTTTTTTTTAAAAATAATTCAACTAATAAGAATTTTAACTTGGTTAAGCACATTTTTACTAATTTATATTTCAAATTTAAATTAGAAATATTTTTATACTTGTTTAGATTTAAAATTTAATGTTTAAATAAATTTATTTTATTTTTTTAAAAATTAAATTTTAAATTTGAATTTATAAATATGTTAAAAGGGAAAGTACCAAAGAGGAAAAAATTGATTAAAATCAAATGTGTAAGACTATAATTATGACTATCAAACTAACTATATGGATGTATGAGGTCATTGGGAATCAAGAATAGGGATCCAAATCTACCTAAGATAAGGCCACACTATCTAAACAAGGTTGGCCTATGTTGGCATCTATATGTTGCACCAATGTATAGTAGGGTTTTAGATCTCTGTGTAAATTTGGATCAGTGTCCCTTCACATGTAGGTTATTTATGTGTGATATAGGTTATTTGATTCACTATGGAAGCCGTTGTATCCTTATTCATCACTCTAAACCCTAGCTCAATATAGCATGTGGGATGAACCAAATAAATTGGAAAAAGGGATTGGTGGTTAAAGTTGTGATTGACCTCAACAACCTATGTGTTTAACATTACCTACATAACAATACTCTAAAAAGTGACCCAAATACTTGTAGTTCTCACAATTTACATTGATGTATGTAAAATTCTAGAGTAATGTTATATTCTAGTGAAATACTCATGTAAGTATGTGATTCAAAAATGGCTTATGACCCTATAGGTGTATTCAAACTTAGATCATGGTTAATTAGGCTATATGGACTCAAATTTGGGAACAATAGGAATTTTCCTCTCAATGTGTAGTTAGATATTTTAGTAATATTCAACCATATGATCCTCTAGTGAATAAAAATTATAAAAAGTTGTTTTATATTGATATTTTTGGAAATTTATAAAATGGGACTTATGAGGCATGTGGTATGACCCATTATGTGGATTTGAATTTGAATAATTAGACATCATTTAAAGGGAGGACACAGTTGATAGAATAAAACACTACCAAAAAGAGGGATAGTTTTAAATGAGTGACATTATATAAGAAGCATAAAAAACTAACATATAAGTGTGAATAAATCAAAGAATGAGATTAATTATAAATGGTAAATAGGAATATTTAGAATAATAATATTCTCAAGGGTAAGGGTCATTTGCATAGAGGTAGATAAATAGAGGCTTAGAGTCATGAAACTAGGCATGAGCTAATCATGTATAAGACAATGGTAAAAAGTGAATTATATTATAAATCAATATTAATTTATGTCTCTATATTTATCTCCCTTCTATTCTAGTAATTGAAGAACCCGAGGAGGAAAAACCAGAGGAGGAAGATGGAACTGAGAGCTGGGACACCAACTCTTGTAATGATGAAGAAGGATCTGAGGAAATTGAAAAAGAAAAAGTTAATACAGAGGAGGATTCTACTATTAGAACAGAGGAGACGGAGGAAAACCAGAAAGTGTCAGAGGATGATTTTGTTTAGGAAGATCCTGGTGAGGACCCAACTTCTAAGAATGAGAAGGAAATTTCTGTCCAGGATGATATTCAAAATATGGAGAAGGAAATTCAAACTGGAATCAATGAGCGGGAACAAAAGAGTCAAGAAGAATTCTTTGAAGAAGCAAGGATTAGCCCCAATAAAAAGTCTAAGGATTGGAGAGGGAAGAATCAGAATGAAGAAATTCACACTCCTATGACCTGGGTTAACTGTAAAGCTGAGTCTTCTTCCCAATTTGATTCCTGGTTGTGTAGGGAGATCATTGATCTCAAGATAAAAGTGGAAACATTGGAAGATTCTCTGAAAGCTGCTTGGAACAAAGTAAACAACATGGAAAATTAGTTAAGCGAGATCCCTGTCAAGCTCAAAGCTTATGAAAACAACCTCTGGGAACTAATAAAGGATAACATAAAGAAAATGGAGGAAGTAACATCCAACATCTGTGTAGCTGCTATCAATATAGGTAAATGAGCCAATGAGGAGACCAAAGCACTAGAGGGTCCCAGCAAAAGGACAAGGCAAAGTTCCAGAAAGAAAGATACACAAAAAGGAGCTTTGCTGGAGGCTACCACCCAGGAAACTGCTTTGAAAGGAAAAGAAGCCATGAACTTGATATTGGAACTGGATGACTAATCTAGTCCTTCTTGTTGGTTTAGAAACTGGTACTGATCTTTGTTCTCCTTTTGTTATCTTTTGTTTGTTATGCTACCAGATTTCTGTTTCTGGGTTTTGACTGGATGTGTCTCTAATGGTTTCAGGTCCATTTAAAACCTATTTTGGCTACTTCTTAGTAGTGTTTTTTAGGCGATGCCTATGGGCTTAGACGTTCTTTATTTTGCTTTCTATTACAGGGTTTCGGGGCCCCTTCAAAACCTATTTTCACCTCAATCTAAAACTATACCTAAACTTACCTATGAATAAAAGTATTGAATGTAGGCCATGTGTTGAATTATGCATCATTCAAAATTACAATTTGAAACATGTATAAATATGAAAGTAAATACAATAAAAAATCATATATCAAACAAAAATTAAAAAATCCATATGTTTGGGTATGCAAACCGTTGTGTTTTCTGGTGCAAAACTAGTGACTGTAGAGAGTAAGGCCCTTGGAGATTTCTTTGTTGAAAAACTTATATTAGACTATCCATGCCCAAATACTAATTTAAAAGAGTGTGTGATTAATAACTCAAGGTGTGATTGACTCAATAATTGTATACCCAAGGTATTATAGTATCTTTTAATCCATGTATTAATTACAATATATCATTATAGTGCAAAATTGGTGCAAAAAGGTAAATCAACCACTACAGATGGAATAATATTCATTTATATTGAAAAATTAGGAAAAATTAGTGAAAACATCATGATTTTAGTTTGATTTATAAAACATATATAATGACATGGATTTTCATTCCTTTTATGAAAACTTGTGCAAAATAGAGTGAGGAGGTGGTCATGTGTCGCACACACGCCCACAATCTAGTATATGGGAGTATATTGATTCTATAATTAAGTAATATCAATTGATTTTTTTATTAAAAAAATTGTTTGATAAATTATAACACTTGACATGAATGATTCCCCCAATATGATAAAATTAGGAGATAAACATGAGTATTCATCTGAAATAATTTTGGAAACATATTTCAAACTTCCTTATTACTAACTATGATTATATGACATTCTATAAAATATTGTTATTTGACTATTGTGATGAAAACACACTAGCATGGACATGGTTTTATTGTTACCTTGTCCAAATTGAGAATTTATATCTAAAAATTATTTCTAATAAAAATCTTGGTATGACTTTTGATCAACATAGAAAAAAGATTCTTTTCCTATGTGTGTAGTGAACTATTTTAGCTTAGTCTCTAAGACAGGATACTGTGTATTCCCCATATTTTAAGGTGATATGTAAACCCTACATAATATATTAGTTAAAAATAATAAATCTATGTAAATTATATTATATAAAATATTTAAATATGGAGTAACAAGGATAACATTGGAGAGCATAACATCATTATAGATAAACTAATCAATATAATAATGTGAGATGCATGTAGAACTAATAATGCATAGTTTTATGTTAAGATAGATGTTATAAATTCATTCCATGATGAATAATAATAATTTTTTGAGCACTTAAAAATGATATAAAACAAATCAAGGTGGATGCATGATATTAATCATGACATCAAAAAGCTAGGAAGATGCATGATATCCATCATGGCATCAAATAATTGAGCAAAAAAGAGTCATGGTCATGATATGCACAAAAATAGTACACACAAAAACATACAAGAAATGGAAAATTCCAAAGGGCCACATACAATGTAAATTCTAAAATATCACTCACATGCATACAATTACATAGTGAGGATAATCAAAATAATTAAGGACATGTTCAAATGTCCACAATCCAAACAAGTTGAATACACATAAAAATTAAATAAAGAAATAAAACATAAAAATAATGCATGAATAAGTGAATTTTATCTACATGGTAAACTTGGTAACATCATTATATTCATAAAATCAAGTATCTAGTAGGACATCAATATGAAAGTAAGAAGAATAATGATATATTTTATGCAATGTATTAAAATGAAGTATGTACAATAGGTGTATTCATAAAAAAAAAAAAGACAATCATAAGATGATTATTCCATTGAGCTTAATTATATGAAAAAAGTTTATGAAGGTCCATGATTAGTATGAATCTAAAAAGTAGAGCCTATGTTTACTAGGACAAGTCTATTGGAATTATACAGCAACACAGTGCATGACTCTGTGCGTTGGAGTGGTTATTTATATGTAAAATTTATGGGTATAAGATAATATCACCACCTAAAACTACATATATAAGTGACAACCTTTATGTTTTTTAACCCACTCAAGTACACATGTGAATCATATTTAATATAAATTGTATATATATAAATATTTCATATACTGAGTATAAATTAACTGATGTAGATTAACTACATATATCATGCATAGGTCTTGATATTTAATTTTATGTAAAATTTTAGATTTTTTATATTTTTTGAATATATGAAAATTGAAAAATGAAAATATTAATAAATGACTCCATCAATAGCCTCATAATCAATAGGTCTTGTATATATCATATGAAGGATGACCTCTCATGAATCGAAAATATCATGCCACTATAAAATAAATAATCTCAACTCAGAATCTAAAAATTAATTTAGATCTATAATAGAGGTGTCATTTCCATGATGATTATATATATCATGTTGTGCATGTTATTTAACATGGTGAACGCTAAGAATCTTCAGAACCCATAATGGATGGTATGAACTGTTCTTTGTGAAACACAGTTAGTGTTTTGTAATATCAATCTAGGTTGTGCTAGAGTATAAAATGGGTCTTGGAATTGGTGATAAATCATTGATTAAGTTTATTTTTAATGATAAGTCTTCTTATAAATCTAACCACTTGATTCTAAAGTTTATAAGTGTGTTAAACCTTTTGAGATTGTTCAACTAAAATCTATCATGTAAGAACACTAATGTTTAGTTTGAGGGGGAATTCATATGGAATATTATGAATTATGATGACCACATTGGTAAATATATATTTAAAACATATAATAAATATATAAGTAATTATGTACTAACATGTGTTTTGGCATGCCACCAACATTCTAGACTCACCTCTCTTGAAAGGAGATTCCAAGGAATATCCTCAAGGTTTTTGTCTACCAAGTCACAGTGTACTAATCTTCACTTAGCTAGATATTGTGATGATTCCAATTCAAGGGTCATGTGCTAGTAATGGATTATCTTATACAAATCATTAAATTTTTAGCCCCATGATCTTGCTGCCATAAACAATCAATGGATAGATTTGAATGTGAAAATGAAGTTGATTTAAAACATGTGTTTATTCCATTGCTTTTAAAAATTCAAAAATTCAATAATAATAATGGGTGAAATTTATTGAAATAAAGTTATCCATTAAAAAGGATAGCAATCAAACCCTAGATCTAACCACTAGCTAAAAAATTAATAAAAAGTGCAGAATAGGGGATAAAGAAAATTAATCATGTTGCAATGCCACTAAATTTGTAATTGCTTGAAGGAATAAAACCCATAAATAGATCCACCATATAGCTAGTAATCACAAAACCATGAGTAAGGATTAGTGCCAAAGTCTTAGGATCATGCTATGAAGAAGGAAACCATAACCACCATATATATGTGCATGTTACAAATAATAAACTTCACAACTTATATAAAATAATGTCTACTTGAGTAGCATAAATTTGATTTTGTAGTCTTTCATTTGAGTATAAAATTTAGTAGCATCAATCCATATAAATAAGAGAGGGGAAAGAAATTAACTACAAAGGAAAAATAAATGATTGATTTAATGTCTCCTCCACTTAGAATCAACAAGAGCCAGCCCTTTAATATGACCATGGGTTGGTTATTTATAAGAAATTTGGTAGGTAGAGAGAAATAATTTCCCCCAAAAAACAAAATAACTTTAATTTAAATCTCCCTTTCACTTTTCCCCCCAAAATTAATCTCCTTCCACTTTAGCTCCATTCACACCTCCAAAATAATAAGAAAACAAGATACTCTTTGGCATCGGTGAATAAAGGTGACTTTTAAGTTAATTAAAATACACAAATGTGAGCATATTATTATTAGAATATGATTTCCAAAAATTATCCATGTCACATGGACTGCACTGGAACCAACTTCTTGATGTCACAAATGCTTTTCAAATTGGCCTCCCAGTTTGCAAGATATGGACAAAAACACCCCCCAGGTCATTTTAAATCATCTAAGTGGGAAAATATTCAAGATTGAACAAAAACAAATTCTTAAAAAATTAATAAAAATGGATAAATTAATTAATTAATTTTAATTGATAATATTATATTAATTTAATATTAATTTTAAATCTTTAATATAATCAATTAAAATTAAGTTAAATTAAATTAAATTAAAATTAATATTGAAGAAAAAATTTAATAAAAATTATAAAAAAAAATAACTTTTTTAATATTAAAACAAAAATACTAAAGTAATAAAAAATGGGGGGGATGTATCCCACCCCCAACACTATTCATGAAAAGGGTAGGGGGAATGGTTGCCCCTTACATATCTACATTACTAGAGGTCCAAGGGAGGACTGGGTCATCCCTTCAACCTGTAGGAATATGGATCCATAGGGGTTGGCTACTCCTAGGGTAAAAACAAAAAGGAACACAAAAAAATTAAGACCTCCTCCATTACACTTTCCATGTGCGGGGGATAAAAATAAATATTTTATTACAAACTCCAATCTTTTTAAATCATTTTATTTTTTAAAATATATTTTTTGGATTTTTAAATAAAATTAGAAAATTAGTTTTTAAATGGTTTTCCAAATAAATCAAATCCACTATGTCACAAAATAGGCCATCTCAAATTTGATAAATGAAGGTCAAGGGGGCACTTTTGGGAAAAGTACAAAACATGAAAGTTCTTCATAGGGGTGATACCCACCCATTGAAAGCAACCTTAGGCCCCCATGATGCACATATATTAATTTTTTTTTGTAAAACAAGGTAGGTAAATGCAAGAGGGTGACTAACCAAGAAAGACTTCAAATGCAAGTTAGGAGGTCAAGACATTATTTTTATTCTAAGTGTAAAATATAAAGTTGACTCACACATACATAGTATTTCCAACATTGGTAATTTCAAGTCTTCGTTTAACATACAAAATTAAGATGGACAACTAAGGTAAGTGGTAGTGTTGAGACCCACGAACCGTCAGCTCATGTGAGAGTATATCAAAAGGCCAAAAAAAATTCCTAATTGTTGGAATAATTAGGACATGTTCTGCAAGAAAATACAAATGGTGACTCTATTAGAAAATACTCGTGACTATTTTAAAATGATAGAAACATGTCTATAAACCTAGATTCTCTTGTTGAGACTACACATGGAACATGGATGGATTCGAGAGAGGAGAAGAAGGGAGCAACTAAAATATCAAATCAAACATTCTAATTGATGGGGTGTTTTCTTGTGAGTTAATTTACCAATTCTTAAAACTTTTAAATACTAGTTAATATAGGTCAAGTTATTAGGTTAGTGAATCCTACCTTAAAATTTTTACTTGAATATTTCTCCACTACCAAACACACATACATAGCCCTAATAGAACTATGTCTAATCCCACTCTAGGCCTTACTCCACTATCAAATAGGATGGAAATTATGTGGTGGAGTTGTTTAAATCAACTAGAGTTAAGTTTTTAATAAAATTACTCTTTTATTTTCTTTTCTTGATTGATCTTTTTTATTTATTGTTTAACAATTTGATTTTGGGTTGGGGACACTTGTAATAAGCAAAAGTTAAGACTATAGATTTTTAACCCTATATCTTCCTCATAACAAGTTCATCCAAGCAAACCCATAAACCATTAATATGTGAAATTTTGTGGTTGGATTAGAGAGAATGTATTCATTGACCAAATAATTTTACCTAAATTAACCCAAATAAAAAAATTAATAACACATATGATAGCTAAACCTTTGAAACTGATTTAGAAATAGAATCTAAAATTATAAACTACTCAAAGTGTTTATGCAACAAAAACATCATTTGATCCACCTATGCAACTGACTCATATTCTTGTTTGTTTTGACCAATAGGGTAATCTATTGATAAAAACAAGAGGGCCAGACTAAAAAGAAGCAAACAATGAGGTTATGCCAACAACAAAAGTGAGAAAAAAACAAAGCAAACTAAACTAACAACATAGTAGGAATGAAATTCAAAACAAAGCAAGAAAGGGAAAGAGAAAGTATTTATAGAGGTTTTCAAGAAAATGCATGCTTTAAACTAGTTAGACACCTATTTATTTAGGATTTTATGAATATTGGTGGAGATCCTACCAAGGAAGATGATGCATATATTTACATCTATGTTGTCCTCTTTGATAAAATACACTATCCCATAATGATTTATCTATGTTGTTTTCATATGATCTAAGTAAAATAGGAGTGTAAAATTTTACATTATTTTTGTATCTAGATTTTAGAAAGCATGAGGGATAGGGGTGACAAATATGTCTTCCCAAACTTGGAATTGAGACAAGGAATATGGATGAAGACCAATACTTACAAAAATGTGTTGATCATCCAAACTGATAAAGACTTCCTCTTCATTATAAGAATTTTATGGATTGATTAGTGAATACTTTTAAATGTAAATGCATACCTATATAACATCTTTTCTATTTCCTTTTCCATCTAGAAGGCATAGGAATGGTTCAAGTTCATCCCATACTAGAGACCTCTTAAATTTATCATCAGTTTCCCAAGTATCTATAGAGTCAATATAAATTACATAAGTCCAATCTTGCCTCTCCCTTGGTTTCATTATTTTATTTAGGCCATGATCTTGTTTATATTCTCCTTTGACTACCTTTTTTGCTGAGAGTAATGGTTAATTGATATCGACTAGTTTGAAGGCTAGACTGAACTAAGGAGAGAGATAAATCATTTTGAGTTCTTCAACCTCATTTTATTCAATAAAATATCCAACTTCATATTGGTTTTCTTGTTTTCAACACAATTAAAGAATTTTATCTTGGATTTTTTCACTTCTATTTCTCTCTAATGATAATAGGCAAGCCACACTACTACCATTGAGTTATTATTCATCTTAGATCAATTTGTTAAATGTAAGAGTAGTAGTAGAGGGTAAGATTTATTTATATGAATAGCATGCATCTTCCCCATCTAATATATCCAAATCCTCTAATTGTTATTCTAGCTGATTGTAAGATATGTCACTTTGTTCACCTTGTGTGAGTAGTTCTCTATCAATTTATTTTTTAGTCATTAATATGCCTTTAACATCATTATTTATTCATATTCAGAGTCATCATCACCACTGATATAGCCTTAAAATAATGGATCAAAATTATTAAATGGGACATTCCCAAATATATGATCAACTCATATCAATAACATAGCCAAGTTCATAGACTCAAAATGGTCAAATAGAGTATCCATATTCATATATTAGATTATGTATTCCCTATTGATTATTTATTGCAATAGATAATATTTTATTAGTAAAAAAACCCAAATATTTTCAATCACTAAGATAAAAAGAAGTGTCTTATTGATTATATACAAAATCAACTAATTCGTATGCATTAAAAGAGTAGTCATAGATCTCATTTATCATAAGAAGTCTTGGCTAGGTGAAGGTTTGGGGTAATGATTTGTTATGAGATACATATACCTTGAAGGATTTTAGGCAAAAATACCTTGTTGTTCCAAAGAGTAAGATGGGTAGGCACCAAATACTTAAGTCGTTGACTATTGGTCAATATTTATAGCCTCTTGGTAGACCAATGCTAAGGATGAAAGAGAGGATAAATTCCTATAAATAAACATGAAAATTAGAGGATCTAAGTAATTGATATATAATCTACTAGTTTAACTCTCCATTTCCAATAAATAATCCTTCAACCTAGTATATAGCCACTAGAATCTATGGTTGAATGCATTAGTTAACTCATTAGGCTAATTCTAAACTATGACAAATTGATAGAACAAGATAGAAAGGTCAATGGGCACACTAAAATTGTTGAGAAATAGATTTTCAAAGATGGGCCAAGTGGTGATGAACCATTATAGTAGACCAAGGTACCAATAATTGATTGTTTCATCTAATGAGAAAGGGAATAGGTGACAAGCCACATCCTTGTGCTGAATCTATTTTATGATAATGGATTCTTTAAAAGACTATATGTGTTCCTTGGAAGTATTGACCCCACTATTAATATAATTTACATAGAGTTTGTGGGGATTTCAAGGCAAGTCATGAGAAGTTCTTGTAACATTCACTAGACATATACATCCTCCTAGACAAGACAAGGCCATCAAAGGACTAAGATAATCAAATTTTTTAGTTCAAGAGGTTGGAAAATAGCCAAATAAATCTATAAAAATATAATACAAGTCTAAAATATTAATAATATCCCTCCTTTTAGTGCCAATCTATTGACATGCATTTTGGCATGTTGTCTACATTCTAATCTCACCTCATGGCTTGCCTTTCTTGAAAAGATATTCTAAGAAATATCTACCAAGTCAAAAGATGTTGAAATTAAATTAGATAGGGATTATGATTGTTACAATTCAAGGGGCTTGTGTTATTACTAGATTATCTTAAACAATTTATTGTATTTTTAGTCCCATAAATCTTATTGCCATAAATAATAAATAGATAGATTTGAATGTTTAAATAAAATTGATTTAAAATATGTGTTTATTCTATTGCATCCAAGAATTCAATAATACAATAATAATAATGGGTAAAATTTCTTACAATCAAGATAGACATTAAAATGAATTACATTAAAACCATAGATCTAAGCACTAGCTAAAAGATTAATAAAAATGATAGAAAGAGAGGGGAAAAGGAGAAATAAATCATGTTGAAATTATACCAAAATTGTAATCACTTGAAGGAATAAAACCCACAAACTGATCCACCATCTATCCAGTACTCACACAACCACAAGTAGGGATTAGTTATAAAGTCTAAGGATCACGTTATGAAGAAGGAAACCACAACCATCATATACACATGCATATTAAAAATAACAAACTTCAAAACTCATATTAATATAAATGTTTGCTTGAGTAGAATAAATTTGAGTTTAAAATATTTTAGTTGAGTACAAAATATGGCAGCATCCCTCTAGAGAAATAAGAGAAGGGATAAAAATGAACTATGAAAGAAAAATAAAAGACCAGTTCAATGTCTCCTCCACTTAGAATCAACAAGAGTTAGCCCTTTGAAATGGCCATGAGCTAGATATTTGTATGAAATTTGGTAGGTAGAGGAAAATAATTTCCTCCCAAAACCAAAATCACTTTAATTTAAATATTTATTGTGCTTTTCCCCCAAAAGCAAGCTCCTTCCATTTTATCTCCATTCACACCTAAAAAATAGAATAAAAAAGTTAATTTTTGGCTTGGGAAAATAAAAGTGACTTCTAAGTTAATTAAAATGCAATTTTTATATAAATGCAAGTATCTTTTGATTTGTATATGATTTCTAAAAATTTACCACATCATGTAGACTGCACCAGAACTGGCTTCCTAACATCGTAGATAGTTTTTAAAATGGCCTCCTAGTTTGCAAGATATGGATAAAACCATTCCCTATGTCATTTTAAATCCCTGGAGTGGGAAAATAATAATGATTAAATAAAAAAATTAATTTTAAACAAAAATTAATAAAAATGAATAAATATAATAAATTAATTTTAATTTATTAATATTACATTAAATTAATATTAATTTTAAATCTTTAATATAATTAATTAAAATTAAATTAAATAAAAATTAATATTGAAAACAAAATTTAATAAAAATAATTAAAAATTAAAATAACTAAAAACTTTTTTAATCTTAAACAAAAACAAAATAATAAAAAAAATATGGGTGGGAGGGGATAGATCGCACCCCCCAACACTATTCATCAAAAGGTCATGGGAAGCACTTGGGCCCCATGGATCCACATTCATATGTGTCTGAGGGATAGCAAGGATGTCCCTTAGACTTGAAATAATGCAAATCCATGGGGTGGGTGGGGGGTTAAGCACCCCCTTCCACTTTGGTGTCCCCAAAATTTTACACTTGGAAAATTTTTGTTAGCCCTATTAATTTTTTTGTCTTTTATTCTATGTGATTTAATTAGCCTTGAAAAAAATTAGTCCCTTAAATAAGACTTATACTTAATAAGTTTTCATTATAATTTACTTCATTCACAAATTTGCTTCAAATTGATCCAGAAGGTTAGAAAATGTTTGCTTAGGTCATCATCATAAAACCCATTTCTCCACATTTTTAAGAGATTAAAAAAATTAAGTGCTTGGGTTCATATCTAGGGTAACTTATGTTCCCAAAGTTACTTTAATTATTCCCTTTGAAGTAATTTATCATCACAAACCTAAATTACACCATCTAGTTCAAATCAGAATTGTGTAGTGACTTTACTTTTTATAAAAAGCTAAGTAAAGTAGTTTTGTAAACCTATAAAGAACTAATCAAAATATTCTAGGGTTTCAAAGTTATTTCACTTTGTTAAAGTCATAATTAAAATAAATTAAGTTTTACAAGTCCAATGTATTCACAAGCTTAGATCAAATCAAGATTTTAGAGTTACTTGACTTTGTAGACTAAAACTAAGCTAAGTAGTTTATGAAACCTGACAATAATCAAAATGCTTATGAGTCCAATATCACATGTGTCACTTATTTGTCATTAATGCATGGGATAATATAATAAAATTACACCTCATTTCCTACCTAGCTTTCAAGTTGTCTAACCTCGCTACTACCCTTGTGAATCTTGAGTGACACTATTTGCACTTCTAGAGTAATTTTAGAGCAAAATCTTCACAACCCATTTGTAGTCAAGGTATTTATATTGTTTTCACTTTGTATTTAGGTTTACATCTTGTGTTTTTATCTCATTTTTCCCTCTAGTAAGTTTTCATGCACTATTTTGAAATATTTTATGTCATTTTTAAATTTGTTTACAATTGTTTATCTTTTTTTTTGCACGCATAGGTGTTGTTAAAACTTTTAAATTCTTAAAAAATGCTTGACTTCTGATAACCTCAAACAAAAACCCAAAACATTAAATTTTTCTACAAATATTTATCATTTGACCTAGGGAATTGCTTGCTTAGATTTTAAACAACTACTTACTTTCCCTAAGTTTTGATTACTCATTACTTCTATTTCATCAAGTTTTCCAACCCATGTAACTTACTCAAAGAAATCTGGTAACTTTCCCAAAGACACTCAGAGTTGTAAATGTTTCCTGCTTACACATGTTTTTAACCCTACACACTTGAGAAGGTGAAAATATATGGTAAGAAGATGGAGAATGAACTACTAAGAATGGAAATAGAAGAGAAAATTAGTTGCCAAATCAGATGATGTAGCCATTTAGTTCATGATGTCTCAACATATCAAGTATAAATAAAAGTGTAGATTAGAAGTTCATGAATTAGAATGATTTTTGTTACTTCTCTTCTTAACAACTTCTATTTTATTCAAAAATGTATTTTAATTAATCTTGTTTTAAGTTGTTACTTTGTATGTAATGTTACTTAGAGAATTTACTTGTAAAATTAAGTTGTTGTGTAAAGTGTAAGACTTAAGTAACTTGGCTAGATGTCATTACTTGAAGTTATTTTGTAAAAACAAATTACTTGAGAAAAATTTTCACATCATGTAAGGAAATTGTATTCAATATAAACAATGAAACCAAGAAACACTACATGTCATTAGTCAATGTTGACACATAGGAGAAATTTTAGGAGGATGTCTCTCAATGGTTTTTAGAATTTAGCATAGCACATGGGAATTCAAAGAATTATCTCCTAGTTTATTTTGATATTTGAAATAGTATAATTAAAATTGAATGCCTACGTGTCAATGGATGGTAATTTTTGAAAAGTAATTGTAACTATTATGCAAGAAATTTTAAGCAATCTAAAACTTTGTGTTTAGATTTCTCTATATTTTTTGTATGAACTTCATTCAAAGTGAATAAAAATAAAGCTTATTTTTGAGTAAATTTACATCTAAGGAGATATTTTGGTACATTTGTGAAGATTAAAATTGTAAACTTTGTGTTATCCTTAAATCTAAGCATGAATTCTAGTTTTTCTTAATCATTTGTTGAAAGAATTATCATATCTTATATGTTTATTTTCTTTGTATGGAAACAATAAGCTATGTAAAACTACTTGTTATGAAGTATAAATTATTTATTCTCACCTATTCTATTCATTTCATTCTCTATTTCTTAGAATTTATTTAGATATTCTCTGAATTAGTTGCTTACTTGCTACAAAATCACACTGTTATGGTTCATGAACTTTATGATTAAATTAATACCCCCAAAAAAGATAACTTGTACATATCCTATGAATAATTTGTATAAACTATTAGTAACTAAACATGTGAATAGTTAGAATAGATAAGAATAATCATATGGGACCTTCACTATTAAATGAAGGGGATTTAATCTCATGTATACTTAGGTACTTTTGCTAGCCTATAAAATATCTAGCCAATAGTTTTTGGCACTCCACTAGGGAAACACAAACTTGACTTAACTAGAGATAAATTTGATTATCCACTCAAGAATAAGATAGACACAAACTAGTGATTAGTTCTCCAAAATTTCATGTTTTATACACCACTACATAAAAATAAAGATGCAAATTAAAGGCATGCTTATGTTTAAAAATGAATGCTTTATGAAGATAGATTTACTCATCTAGAATAAATGATTTGCTTATCTTGAATCATTGCATGTCAAAGGAAATGGTTTATTCATCTTGAGTCACTGCATGTCAAGTAATCTCTCGTGAAGTTCTTGTTTATAAATATTAAGTAACTTAAACAAATCCTTAGAGAAGCATAAACACTTCAAACTAGAAAATCAACCTTTCACATGGGCAAGAAGAGATCAAGGCCAAATAGATTTATTTCAATTTTAAGATTGGTTTAATTTCAAGTTTCCTCCCCAAATTATAATAAGAAGAGTTAGTCTTTCACCTATGACACAAGTTTTAACCCATGTGGATCAACTACAACATAATTCTTTAGGAATAATCCAACCTACTAATCCTTAATTCCATAGTCCAAAAAGAATAGTGTAATAACTTCATGTCCCTTTCAGGGTAGTGATTGGCCCATTGAATTTAACTCCTCCCTTCCATGACTTGACTAAGGGATCAATAAATAACTTTCCTAAGTTCACAGGGGATGGAAAATAGAGTCTAGATGAACACTTAGTTGCTTTCAGTTAGGCTCTTCATTGAAACCTTACATGACATAGCTATAAAATGGTTTTACCATTTGGGTCCTAGCACCATAACTAATTGGGCCACTATGCATGAGCAATTTGAAAAAAAGTTTAAAGATATTAAAGACTCACACATATTGATCACCTAATTAACTCAGATTAAAAAAAAAACACATGAACACTTGCAATATTTCATTACTAAATTTAATAGACTACTCTAAAAAAACCTTAGATTTCTCAACCCACTAGTGATAACCAAAAGTGTCAATGCTCAGTTACCAAAGGTTAGTTATTAGGTACATAAAGCATGTCCTATTGATTTATCAATAAATCAAAACATTGCTATAGAGGTTGAAGATGACCTTATAATGGCTAGAAAGATTAAGAAGACAACTTCCAAGGTGGACGTTTTTACTTTGACTACACCAAAAACTATTACAGATCCCCTATTATAGAAATTAGTTAATGACTTAATATAGGTTAAAATGTAAATTACTCAAGGTGCTCATATTAATCCTATCAAGAATACACCTACACATAATTTTAATAATCAAAACTGGAATTGTATTTATAGACCTCCATAAATATAGAAAATTGAAGATGCTCCAAAAACTCACATTAAAATGAATGAAGATCATATGGATGTTGATATTGATCAAATATTTTCTAATGAAGATGACTTTGTATATCTTGATGACAACTCCAACATAGGCTACCTTGAATATCAATCAGAAAGTGATTATGAAAAAATGCTTGAAGAAGATCATGGTCACTCTTTTGTAGTGTTTATAAGGTCACAAACTCAATAAGATGGTGAAAATTCTTTCAAAAAATAAGGGAAGGAAAAATAATATTCCAAGTTAGGTGTTAGCATTTTCAAAAGAGGTAGTCCTTTGCCTACTTCTCTTAATTCAAAATATAAAAATGTAGCATATTATTCTCAACCTCAAAATCCAACCACTCATACTTATAAAGCTAATCTTAATTTTTCTACATCTATCCCTTCTTTTGAAATTATTTACCACATCAAAAAAACTAAGATTCAAATATCATAAGATGAATACCTGAGGTCTTATCTAGATCAACTGAATAGACTAGTTAAGTAAATTTAAAGCAAAGGATCAAACAATACAACAAATGCTTCAAAAGGTATCTTGCCTACTCCCAAATAGGTCTCTTTCCAAAAAAAATAACACAACTACTTCTCACATATCTACTTCCACATCCAAAATATTTGAGCCATTACATGTGTTACTCTTGATCAATAGGTTCAAGTTGAATAATTGTATCTTGGATTTTAGAGCTTCTAGTAATTTCATGCTAGTCAAAGTAGTCAATGCCCATAGTTTCACTCTAACTAAGTCAATAGGTAGATGCTAATGGAAAACCAAGTTCCCTTGATTGGACAAATTAAAGATGCTCAAGATATCCTGGTAGATTTTTCAAATAAAAGGCTTAAAATGACAATTTTGGTAACAAATACTCATATTTATTATGGGATGTTATTGAGAAAAACTTTTGCAAAGATCTAGGTGGAGAAGACAAGATGGATTGGTCATGTGCTCATATTATAATCAAATGTGTAAATCAAAAAATTGAACCTAAGAATAAATCCAAGTATACAGTTTTGAAGTTAGATGATCCAAGATCATAAATTATTTTTGAGGAATCAAATCATGGAATCTAGTACCTTGAATTGGGCAAAGACATGCAAGAACCAGAGATACAAGAAGAAAAAGGAAAAATATGGACACTAGAATTTAATGGCCACTATTTTTATCTTAATTTGGGTGATGAGGTTTTATTGATATCACTATATGATAAGAGATATCCGTATTCTTACAATATTATGTTTGAAAATAGTAACAACATCATAGAGTATGAAGCATTGTTGTTAGGATTAGAATAAGAAAAATAAAAAGGAGTGATATTTTTAAAATCACAAGAAGACATTGAGTTGATTATAAATCAAATTAATGGACAATACTAGGTGAAGAAAGATAAGATGAGTCACTACTGTGATTGAGTTCTAAGTGCAACAATAGATTTTATAGCCTTTTCAATGAATTTTATTTCTCATGTCAGAACTCTAGAGCTAATTCTCTTGTTGTTATTACATCTTTGCTCAAGGAAAATTAGCATCCCATACTTTTTCAATAAAGTGACTAGAGTAGAGATGGTTTTTCATCCAAAGGTTCTAGATAACATCAATTAGTGGCAAGTCTTGAATGATGATAAATAAATAGTTTCTTTCCTTGAGTGGCAAGATAATTTTTAAGAACTATATTTTGAAGGAAGTAGTTCACTTCCACACCAGACAATAAAAGGTAATACTAACTCTGAACATGATGATAATGAATATGTGATTCAATTGAAGGGTAATAAAATCCCAAAAGGGTTAGTTTCTTTATAAGAAACTTTTGATAAGCATGATCAATTTCTAAATAAAAATAAAGAGTATGGCGAGAGTTCTTCTCCATAAGTACAATAGGTTAATTTGGGCACTGAGGAAGAGCCCAAGATGGTTAACATTAGGAAATGTTGTTTCCAAGATGAAAAATAAGAATTAATTAAGCTTCTAAAGAAATATATTTATGTTTTTTCTTGGTCCTACAAAGACCTTAAGACCTTTTATCCAAAAGAGGTACACAATTACATTCCTCTCCAACTATAATTAAAACCTTTCAAGAAAAAGTTTTTCCATCATAACCCAACAATATTAGACACTATCTTTTCTAAAATATAGATACTACTTGATGCTAAGATTATTTATCTTATTCATCATTCATAATGGTTATCTAACATTGTCCCAATAAGAGATAATAATGGAGAAATACATTTGTATGTTTATTTCCATAATCTCAATCAATCTTCTTTGAAAGATAACTATATGTTGCCCATCATGGATCATACCTTACAAGTAGTTACAAGCTCATAAATTTTATCCATGTTAGATGGATATTTTAGGATATAATCAGATAAAAGTGGTGGAAGAAGATAATTACAAGACATCTTTCAAAACACCATGGGGGAAATTTGCTTATTAGAAGATGCTCTTTAGATTTGTTAATGTTGGCATAAATTTTCAATGAGAAATGGATCAAACATTTGCACATTCAAAAAACAAGAGTATAGTTGTATATCTTGATGACTTGATAGTATTATCTAAGAAGAGAGGTAATCATATGGCTAATTTAGAACAAGTTCTCATCCAATGCAAGAAACATGGGATCTCATTGAATCCTAAGAAATCAATATTTGTTGTGACTGAAGGGAACCTTCTTGGTCAAATCATCTCAAAGGAACTAATGAATATTGATCCATAAAGAGTGAAATACATTCAAAGTCTACCTATGACTACATTAAAGAAAGATGTAAATTCATTCTTTGGTAAGGTTAACTTCCTCAGAAGGCTCATTCCTAACTTTACTGAGTTAACTCACCACATTTATAACATGATGAAAAAGAATAAACATTTAAAGTAGAATGATGAAGGTAAGATGGCATTTGAAAAGATTAAAGTAGCCATAACTCAAGCTCCAATGATGGTTTCTCCTAATTTAATAAGGAATTTATTCTCTATTATTATTCTTCTAAGCATACCATTTCAGCCATACTTCTCTAAAAGAATGATGAAAATATTGAATCTCCTAAAGATATCATGAGCTAGCCATTCAAAAATTATGAACTAAAGTATACATAGAGGGAGAAACATGTTTTTGATGTAGTTAAAGCATTTAAATCCTTCAGGTAATATATCTTGTCATCACACACTATAGTATATGTACCTAACACTATAGTGAAATCTATTATAACATAGCAAGAGCTAGGATTACTAACAGGTACCTAGCTAACTAAGGTTTAAGATTCTGATCCAAATGTCTAACCAATAAAGATACTAAGAGGAAGAGGCTTACACTAACTAATGAAAAAAAGTAAACTAGATAACATAGATACATTGGTGTCTTTGTTTTAAGATGAACCAGATGAAAGTTTGCCCATGTTTCTTTCTATTGATCTTATTAATTAATGGTACAATGAGATTGCTTTCCTCCTAACTTATGGAGAATGTCCAACTTATCTTACACGTAAGGGAAAATAGACCATCAAGATAAATTCAAAAGATTATGTCCTTTGGGACAATGGTTGATATAAAAGAGGCATTGATGGTGTCTTCCTCCATTATGTGGACAAAGAAAAAGAAAAAAGAGACTACTAGAATAGTTTCATGATAGAGAATTTGGAGGTCATTTTTTAGCATGAGTTACAACACATAAAATCCTATGAGTATGGTACTATTGGCCCACTCTTTTCTAGGATACTCTGGATTGGGTTTCTAAATGTCAAGCATGTCAACATTTTGTGGGATGTTTAATGTTGTCATCATTGCCTTTAAAACTAGTCATAATCAATGAACCATTCCACTAGTGGGGCATAAATTTTGTTGGCATGTTGAATCCATTTTCAAATGCTAGCCATTGTTATGTTTTAACCACCATTGATTACTTCAACAAGTGGGTAGAATCCATTCTTGTCAAGCATGCCACTTCTGAAGTTATATGTGATTTTATCAAAGAAATCATTGCAGTGAGGTTTGGTGTTACTCACAAGATAGTAATAGATAATGCATCTAACTTTTATTTAGTTAAGCTAACTCATTTTTGTTATTTACACAATATAGTATTAGTCTACCCTTAAAATTGCTATCCTTAGGTGAATGGGCAAGCTAAATTAAGTAACAAAAACTTGATGACTATCATTCATAAGCTAGTGGATGATAATCAACTTACTTGGCACAAGAAGCTATTTGATGCATTACGACCTGATAGAATCACTCCAAAGAAGGCCATTGACATGTCACCATTCAAATAGTTGTATGGGACAAATATTAAAATACCCATCACCATAGAGTTTCCTGCTTTACAATTGTCTAAGGACATTGAAGACACATCTTATTATGATTTACTTGATAAGAGAATTATGTTTTAATCTGAGATAAAATAAGTTTGTTCTTAAGTTGTTGACCATTTAATTGATCATTAGATGAAAGTGAATAAGATTTTTGATAAAAAGGATCGAGAAAGAAAGTTTGAAGTTAGTGACCTAGTCTTACTATGGGATAAATGAAATGAACCAAAAGAGATGCACGACAAGTTTAATTCATTATGGAAAGGACCTTTAAAAATAAATAATGTTTATAGAAAATATAGCTTCATCCTAGCTTATCAGAATGGAATTGAACTATTATTACTTTATAATGGGTAACACTTGAAGCTTTACAAAAATTTAGTAAGGTAACACCTGTATGTATATAAATAAGACCTCAATTTTTTTTTTGTACATTTTTATTTTATTTTTATATTTAATTTTTTTGAGGTTTTTCATGATTGAGTTTTACATGACTCCATACCCAATAGACAAGACTCAAAACCATAAATACTAGGATCTCATCCTTTTTTCATTCTTTCTAATAGAAACAAAGATGTCCTCAATCGGAGCCAGCTGGTGTCCCCAAAATTTCACACTTGGAAATTTTGTGTTAACCCTCAAATGAAAATTTTAACTTTTACTTTAATGAAAACCTCAAATTTTAATCTATCCTAAAAATAAACATAAACTAAGGCATAACATGTAGAGGTCAACTATGATCAAAATTATTTACCATCCACTTTAAATATAATACATCTTATACACACAAAAATGTTTTCACATCTAATATAATAAAATATTGGACCATCATGGAATGAACATGTGCATTTGTTTCACCATTTTCTATACTTTATGGGTTTGATTTTTCCTATAATATATTAAGTGGTGGTATTAGTCAAGAGCACCATATAATTTACTATTAAAATGTGGATATTATTTTATAGACTTTCCCTCCCTTATATTTAGTTTGTTAGATTGAGCGTGAAGAAACTCATTAGCATTGAATTGTCCTCCCTTTTTTGTTCTCTATTTTTTTTCCTTGATAAAGTGTCATTATACGTAAAGTGTTATTTTTAATAAAGTATTATTCTAGTGGTGTTATTAATATAGTGTTGTTCTTGATAAAGTGATATTCTCTCTATAATGTTTTCTAGATAAAATGTTTCAAAATGTGATTACATAATAGTGTCTTACCTTTTTAAATTTTATATCCATGTATATTAAATCCTTACGGACACCGAAACATAAGTTTAATTTCCTAAAAAACAATAAAATTTGCATGTTATATCTTATATATACAAATATGCTTTTCATAATCATTTTCAAAAGTTTTTTTTTGAAACATACATTTTTAATTTTTTTAAATTTATTTTGAATATAATGTGGGAAAAATATTATGTTACATTTATCTTCATTTTATTGATGAATTTTTTTTCTCCATTAAATGTTATCATTGATAAACTTTAATACTCGATATTTTTTTATTATTGATAAAGTGATGTTTTAATTAAAAACTTATTCATGATATAGTGATGCTATCGATAAATTCTTGTTCGTGATAAAGTGTTATTATCGATAGATCATTGTTCTCAATAAAAGCTTATTGATAAAATGATGTTATTTATATAACTATATTATTAATATAATGATGATATCATCACAACGGATAATATTAAATACACATTGACATTCCAAGTGTATTTCATAACAATATTTATTACTAATGAATAAATAATACACCAAAACATAGTTTAGCAATAAGTTTATAGTCATACAAAATCATCAAATTTAATACACATTTATACTAAATGATTTATTAATTCAAAACTAATCATATGGTTACAAATTATCTATGCACTTACATATGGTTTGAATTTATTTAAAATCATAAAATTTCTAGATGGTGAAATTTTATTGAATATTTAATAAGCATGATAATGTTTTGAGATCTAGTCTAGGATGGGAAGAAAAAATATCATTATCCATGAGATAATCATCAAGATTTCTATTATTTCTCCTTAGGTCATTTAAGGCCTCATTTTTTAGTAGCTCTCTGATTCCTTGGTCATATCCGTGTTTCATGTTGGTTTCATATATTTTTTTAATTTTTTTTTATTTTATTTTTACTATGTTTGAGTTTGTTGTGGATCCCATAGGTTTATTGGGAAAATGCCAGGTATGCATGCATAAAACTTATTTAATATTCTTATGCTAAGTAACATGGAATGGATTACTATGGCCAATCTTACATAGTGAATTATTGAAGGATTGGAATGGTGGTTATGTAATTGAAACATAAAATTTTAATAAATATTATTATTCTTTGAGTCATCCTACTGAGAATTCAAAAGCAAAAAATATTAGGAAATCCTTTCATGATGTTTTATGAGATCAATTAGTTATCTATTGCATTAAATAACCCAAATTTGTCTCAAGAGGATATGGAGTGGATAAATAAAAGAAAGGGTAAAGAAATTAAAAAGGATGAGAAGACATTTATCCCCTTTCCTTCTCTAAAATCATAACCCTAGTTCCAAATTAAATAATGAAAAAAGTGTTAATAAGGGAGTAATCTAGGTTTAAAATGAATTTTTCTAGTACTTAAATAAAAATTTTCTCTTGTTTAGACATTTATTTAATGAATACATAAATGGTATCAGGGGAATAATTTAGGGATTTGTGTTAACTATTTTAAAATAATTCATAGATTGATTTTTTAATGTAATTTAGGACCTTTAATATTCAAATTCAACTCATAATTAAAACTTTTTGGAACATTGAGAATTTTTTATTTCATGTCATTTCTTGAAATGTAGAGATGGACTAGGGTGAGTTTTCTTTTTCCAACAACCATATATAGATTGCATTTAAGAACACCCCCATAAATATTTGACATTTTTTTTTCCAAAAGTTATTAAGTGTTTTTGTGAAATATTTAATTTGGAATAAAATAGGTTTACACTCACTTATATGTATTATCATGTTTTTATTTCCTAATCTCAACCAATCTATATTCTTAAATTATAGTTTTTAAATTAAAAAAAAACTTTTTCTAGTGTCCTATTTTTGGGCTTATATATTTAAATGATTGATCTAATTTTAATAAATATGGACATGCTAGAAAATAAAACCATTGGTTACTTCCAAGTTGAATATAATGGTTGAATTAATCATTTAAGATGTTATTTTGAAATTAAAAAGGGGAAAAGTAATTTTTTATAGTCCCTCTTTTTCCCCTTATAATGAGACTAAACATGGAGGATATTATTCATCGTTAAAATGTAGTTATATCTTTTCAAGACAAAATAATTCCTATTTTTATTGCTATGGAAAAATAAAATATAATAAGAAAACGTATTTATATAGAATATGAAATAATATTTACAAATAATCCATGTGATTTACTTATTTTTTATAATTCCCTATATATTATTAGTAAAAATATAATAAAACTCTTAGAAAAATGATTTATTACAAAATAATCTAGTGTTACTCAAGATAAAAATGAACTCCCACCTACATATAATCCTAAAATGTTATTTATTATAAGGATCCTATAAAATAAGAAAAGGTAGAAGACCATTCTAAATCTAACACATGTATAATATTTCAGTTCAAAAAGTGGCTTGGGGATATAAACAAAGGTTGTAAGTATAGGAGGTTGTAATATATTTATAAGGGTAATTTACACACATAATATTAATCTTATAACCTAATTAGATCCAAGATGGAAAAGAACAAGCTATAGAGATAATCAAATATAGTAAAATTCCATTAGGAGGTAACCATTGAGTATTTATTCTAAGGATTATATAAGTGTATTTTTTTAGTAACTATTACATATATAATATAAGGGTTGTATCCATGATGTGTAAAAAAATATCATGAAAATATATTAATTCATTAATAAACATGTAGTAATATAAGCACATATAAAAATAAAATGAACCAACTTGATATATCTACTAAAGTACAATAGATAAAGTATAGGGTTAGGAATAGTTATCTTCAAATATTTGCATACTAAAATCTCTTGGATTGTAAAACTTAGATGGGAGATAGTTTTATGTGAATTATAGGTGGGAATAATAATACATAAGTAGATTAAAAAAAATTTAATCTAAATATTAGGTGTACCTCATTAGTTCAACTTCTCTCCTTGATATCTAAAAGTCCTTATACTAACTTGTATTTATTTAGTGTAAGCTCCTAATCCAGAGTCCTTTTAATTCATGATTATATTATCATGAATGAGTGGAGCTAATTGTATGTCTATATTTTGAAGAATAATAATTAAGAACACCATAAATTCATATCAAAATCATTAATTTAAAATTTCATATTTAGTCTATGTCATCAACTTGGTTGATGGCATATAAACTATTTATAGTATAAATAGTATGTCATTAGCCCAATTGATGACATTGGCCATAGCATGAGAAATGTATGTCATAATTAGGTGGGCTAATGTATTTGGGTAAAGGAATATAAATGTGAAAAAAATATGCAAAATATATTATCACCAACTAACTTGAGATTTTTCCAAAAGAACTTGGAGCCACCTATTTTGAGATACCAAAATAATTAATAATATAGTAAGATTTAAAAGATAAAACACATTAAATATTTCTTATATAATCTCTTATATTATTTTATTTGAAAAATATTTAGTCTCTTCATTTCAAAATTTACATGTTCCCTATTCAAATTAATAAAAATGGGGGGTTTTGTTGCATATAATTTTGAGTGGGTCTTAAATTTAAATTTTAATCATTTACTCTACAGTTTAATTTTATTTGTAGTTTTTTTATTTTTAAAACCTGGTAAACTTTTTAATGTGACCGATGGTGCTGGCTAGACACACATAATACCAGTACCATGGGGCAGGAGGAGACTAGAACTTGAGACCAGTAGAGCCACACCAGAAATACTTAGCCAACTAGGCTAGGGTCCTAACAATTTTATTTGTAGTGTTTGATTTATTTATATTTAAATTTAATTTTGTATCTTGCATGTATCACCCTTTTTATCACTAAAATCATGGATCCTATGTTTACTAGGGATTCTAGTATTCTATTTTAATCATGTTTGGGCTTATTTTATTTGTTGATTTGATTGAGAAGGGTCCTTATGTTGTTGAAATCATAATTATATATATTTTTTTATTTGAACTAAGTCTAAACTTAAAATGTTCATTATAGACACTTAGTCAAAAAGAGTTTTAAATAAAGGCTTCATTGATATAAATGTCTAATTTTTTAAAATCTGATCGGTCTTAGTCTATTTTAGATCATGGCTCTAAATTTCATTAAAATATTTCCATTTTTTAGACCATTTCACCTCAAGATATTTACATATTATCTAACTAATTTAGGGTCCTTTTATCTTTTTCTAGAGATAATTAAATCTAATTCTAATTCATTTTTAGTTAAAGTAATTAAGGGTTTATATTTATTTAGTTTTTTTATTAGTCATTTCATTTGTATTGGACTTAATAGGATGTATGTTGGACATGTGGGGTTATTTTATCAATTGGATTTATCTACAACTCAACCCATTTCTAATTCCTTTTGAATTAAAATGAATTTATGATTATTTGTATTCATTCTTAGTTTTAGTCATTTTTTTATGTTAGGTTTAACTGGCTTTAATTTCAATAAAATGTCTATCTATATTTGTTTATTTTACTACATATTACTTTTGTTTTGTTCTTATTTTAGTATTTTTTATCAAAGTTTAAATTCAAAATATAATGTATATTTTATTTTTTTATTTTGTAGGCCAATGGGCACTTCTTAACCTATGAGTCCTAGATAATCCCAAAGCTATCAAGTGTTAATCACTCACTTCTTTGGGCCCTTCTAAGACTTAGTCATTTTTATTTCAAGTCCTCAAAATCCTGAGTAAGTGGTATGAGAACACATGGTTGAATCCTAGGGAATGGGTCCCCACTTCCCCAAGACCTTTCAATCTTCTAAGGCCAACCTTAGACCTCTTGGATTCCTAGGATGTAAATAAGTGTCATAATCCCCACTACTCACTTCTGTAACTTATAGACATATGAGCCCAAAACTTTAATATTTTAGATGTGTGGGATCACACCATGTGGTGTAATCCCACTTCACCATGGCCCTGAGACTTTATATATAATTATGATCAATATCTAAGATCCTATAATCTTAAGATCATGCCATGTGTTACAATCTTATTTCTCCACTCCCTAGGATGGTTTGTATGTCTCAAAACCCCTAGTGAGGCCCTACATGAGTGAGATATTGGCATACATCAAGATCTCACCTCATTAAGACTATAAAGGTTATCATCCTAAGTGGATGATAAATTAGGCTTTGGATGTGTGAATAACTACTGTGTGGTTTGAACATTCCAATTAGATGACATGATGGCACTAACATCAACATTGAATGAGCTTAAATTTGATGGTCATATAGCCCATCAAGACTATAAAAAATTATAATTATTGTTAGACTAAAGTGTTTCAATATAATTAATTCTTTTTATTTTGGGTCCAATTCATCCCTTAATTATCTTAAAACTAACTTGGTTTATATTATTTTAGCTTTATACCTAGTCATTTTATCTTCAAAATGGTTAATTCTGGCTATGTCTTTGGTAAAAGGACCCTTTTTAATATCTAATTAGTCGATTTTTTTCCTTTCATTTTAATAATTTTTTGTTGAATTAAATTCTAATGGTTAACTTTATGTTTAAATTCTAATAGTTAGTTACTTTACTACAGGTTTAGATTGAATGAGGAGTTTTCACCTATCAATATCATAGGGATTCACTTCTATAGATCACCTTAGATAAAGAGATACCTATAATACCCTAGGTGAAGTGGGATCATGCCACATGGTAGCATCCCACTTCGCCATGCCCCCAAGTTGATTAGGATAATCAGGTACATAGGAGATTAAGTGCCTAGGATGACACCATGTAGTAAAATATTAGGGTTCTAG
The DNA here is from genome assembly GCA_037957365.1 of Torreya grandis. Classification (NCBI taxonomy): domain Eukaryota; kingdom Viridiplantae; phylum Streptophyta; class Pinopsida; order Cupressales; family Taxaceae; genus Torreya; species Torreya grandis. The sequence goes on from JARHVA010000924.1 coordinate 388,741, forward strand.
TGTATTCATAACACATTAAACATAAATTCAAGACTGATATACTCTAGATGAGAGAAATCTTTCAAATTTTTCATATTTCATAACACTTTGGCCATGTATAAGTCAAAAAGGCATGGTGTCCTCAATTTAGTAGTAGAATAATGAAAGACTACCACCTAGATAGGCCCTAACATATCATGGAAATGGTAGATATCATAAGTAGTGAAATCAACCATGTGGAGTATTAATTACAATGAAGATACATGGACCTACATGAAAAGGATCAGAGATTAATTTTAATGGTTATCTTTCTTATCTAGGTCATCAAAGTCCATAAATCAAATTACAAGTCTAATAAAATCTAAATGATAAAATGTTATCTTGTCCTATAGTGTCAAGAGAGACCATGGAATGTATTTTATTAGTCAATTCAAATAGTGGTTTTAGCCAAGTGATGATGTGATCAAGTTGAATTCAAGATCAAGAAAACATAAACCAAAAAAGGATATATAAACACCTTAATCAGGCATGATTATCACAATGTATAATATGGCCAACTAGGCATTCCTATAGATTTGAATGACTATTGGCTACACAATTTTAATTTGAGAATGTAAAATAAAAATTAATTCTTGACCAAACATGCTCCTTATTTCATGGACTATGACCAATCAAGTGATTTGACGAGTGTCAGACTAGATGGAGCCACCCATGTTTAATTTAATGATTATTTGGTGTGGTCTTGGTCTTGACTTAATTTTGATTGGGATCTAATATAATTTAGATATTATCTAGACACATTCCATTGAATGTTTGTAACCACCCCATCGTGGGTGGATTAAATCACTCCATAGGCTTGAATTTCTTATAAAAGCCTACTTTTTCATTTTATAGTGGTTGGTCCATTTAGTATTAAAATCTACTATAGAGGAACATATCCTTTTTTCCTACTTTTTATTTAGTTAGTTTTTCCTTTCTTACATGAATCAAGGTTATTTGAGGATATCTCTATAATTTTCCTAAGTATTGATTAGTTCTAGATCTATGCTTCATGAAATATTTGTTATCTATTAAGCTTTATGAGTATTATTCATTATATAAGCACATATATAGTGAATTTGTTTCCCTATTTCATATATCCACTTCATCCTCATAATCCTGCACCACCTATATCTCATGGTTGTGTCATACTATCCAAATAGAGACTAGTTTCTCAAAGGATTAGTCTAATCAATAGGGCCAGAGTTTTTTTCTCTACAAACTAGACCCATTTTATATTTCTCCCTACCCTCTCTCTCTTTTAACCTTATTTTAACTCTTTTATATTATCTTGAAATTATTTTGAATTGTAGTTAGTTATTCATGTCTTTTTTTGGATGGATGTTATTTATTATACTAGTCTTCTTTTATGTATTGTTAAATCTAGATAAAATATAAGTGACAATCAACAAGGACATTCAATGATGAATTTAAACAAGCTAGTTATTATAGGTATAATAGACCAAGTTTCACTCATAAGTCTCAAAATGTATTCTAAATGGGCTCATTTTATGGAATAACTTGCATAAGCCAACTATGGTATCTAGTTCACCATGACCTGGTAGATAAATACCTTGGTAAAGTTGCTACTGAGTCTACTTATTTTTAGGAGAGGTGGAAGGGAAATTATTAATCCTCACCAGTTAAGTCTTTCCTCACCTCTTTTCCTCTTAGAGTTGGTGTGATGTGCCAAGTAGACCATCAATAAAATAAAATTATAATAAGGGTATGAATAGGATAATATTTCATGTTTATGTTTGATTTTGGTCTTATTTCCTTCCTTTAAACCCACCTATGGAATTAGCTTGTGTTAGTGGAAGTTTTTTACTTATGAACATTCCAAGACCTACTCATGAATTTCCTAAGAACCCTAATAATTTTTTTTCAAAGTATAGACATGGTGGGATTCAAACAACTTAAGATCACATCTAGGAATTTAAAGAGTCCATAATCATAACCCAAATCTAATATGAGGATGTTTCTTGCCACATATTCCCATATTACCTGGATAAATATGCTTACCATTAGCACTTGGGATTTCCAAATGGATACTTCACCTCATGGGCTATGCTCGAAAATTTATTTTTCAAGAATTTTAGTGTGCTTATTGAACCTACTACATTTTACTATAAATTTGATAAATATTTAAGGGATTCCAATGAACCCATGAGTTCATTAAAAAATCATTTTCACCAACTTTGCAAGAGGTTAAAAGACCCATTCTAATAAATAGAGGTGGTGTCTATTAATGTTTATCTCAGAGCATTGGATCCCTTAAATTTTATAATCATTCAAAGGAGCTCATCTACACTCACATCCTTGGCATCCACTTAAAAATAAGAGGCATTCATAATTAAAAAATAAATGATGTCATATACTTATGGTGATGACTAGCTTTGTTTGTTAAGACATTTAGGTGTTTACACAAAAATGCTCATACTTATATACCTATAAGTTAAATTAAAAACTAGTTTGTGCCTTATAATCAAGTATTTCCTTAATATTGTGTCCAATTTGATCCCCTGATGATAAATGACAACACTATGTTTGATTTAAATGCCTATAATTATGATTATTCTATAAATGATTAGTAATTTTTTTTACATTGTGTTAGTTATCAATATTATTTTGGTACTTTTATTGATCAAGTTTCATTTTTAGGAGGTACTCAGCCAACAAATACATGGGATGACTTATGATACTACATTCTCAAGTTTAAAAATCAAATTCTATGAATGCATAAATGAGAGAAGTGATAAAATCATCATATTAACTAAGAATGTCCAATTTAGTAGGAAGGACTAGTCCTTAAGAGTATTGATGAGGATGAGTCTGATGATGAAGAAATAAAAGTCATCTCAAGTGAGTTTTCCATATTATTATCTAAGTAACAAAGAGTCATGTTTAGAAGAATAAGTATTAGACACTTATTTCAATTAGTCTATAGATGAAATAGAAGAATTCAAACAAATGGATGAAGAAGATGCATGTTATGCATCTTAAATATCCATATCATATGTTATTTCTTATATATTTAGTGAATTATTTCAATATTATTAAAAAGCAGGTTGTAGTAGATTGACCCCCATATCTTTATTAACAATAGAGGAATTAGAAGAGATCCATGTAGTTGTCTTCACATCTAAAATATTAAAATCTTTGGAGAAACATATATAATGTAACTATATAAGCCATTATATCCCCTTGGTAGTAGACACAACCAAGTATAAAGTGAGAAATCATGAGCATGAAAACTTGAATTAAGGAGTGATTCTAGTGATATTTGAAGCTAACAATGACATGATTTGATTCATCTCTCCACACACCTAAGCCACTGATAATAAATTTAGAAGCTCATTGAATTAGGAAGAACAAAGCCTACAACTTATGGATGGTGAAAATGATAACATGGATATTACTAAAGTATCCATGTTAGTTGAAGAATAGCCAATAATAGGGCCACCCCATGGCTTCCACAAATAAAATATATCTACTAGGATAGATATGCAAGTTACTCCCATATGTATTGATGCCTACCCTTATCCCACACAATAATTTAACATATGGGTAGATGTATATCTAAAAATCTATCCCAAATGCTTCATACAAATAAATGCAAGTATATGATTGAGTTTTTAAACATAAATCTACTTAGCTTAAATGGAAATTTTATTAGAAGGTATATTTGGGATATTTTTTCAATGTGAATGATAACACAAATGAAATTATATGTTTTCCCTTAGTAGGATTCCTAACAACATTTTAAAATACTAAACATGAATACATTTTATTCCAGGTGTCTAGCTGGTAAGGAGGCTATATTACTTATAAAAGGACATATCCTCAACCCCCACTTCCAATTTTGAGATATCTTGGAATGATCCTATAAATAATTTCTTTTTTATTTCTCTTTTTTTTCCTTCCTTGATTGTTTTGATTTTTTATTTAGATTAGGTTTATTTTATTATTTTGCTTTTCTACTTTTGGCATTGGGTCTATCCCAACTATTTTTTCATTTTTTTCCACATTGGTCAATGAAAAGTGATGAAGTGAAAATAGTAAAAGTAGGTAGGATAAATGAAATTTTATACGAGGGTGATTCTTAAAGTTTTTTTTTTTATATAATGTTATTAGGTTAGTCTTGAAGGTATCGATTATTGCATTTGTTCTAAATATGTTTTAGTTTAGATAATTTTTGATAAAATTAGTGGTCCATTGAAGGTATTCTATTGAAACCAATAAAAAATGTGGGATCTTAAATGGTTTATAAATCTTATTGGGTAAACCTACTATGTTGAATTCCTAGGGTGAAAATCTATAGTTCTATCTTCTCTTGGCCATAGTGATCCCCAACCCTAAACTGAGGCATAAAAAAAGAGAGAAAGTAATGGATGAAAATAAAATCAATTTTAGAATGACTCAATTCAGGGTGATTATATCAATATCTACCATGGATATGGATGATTATCTATAAATAGATAAATAAATTGAGTTTGATTAAATGCAACTCTATTAGGGCTATAGATGACTGTCTAATAAGAAAATAATGTATAAGAAAACATATCCAAGGTAGGAATCACTAGTTTTATTGATCAAACCATATTAATTAATCCTTGAAAATCATATGAAGTGGTAATTTAATTCTTTTTCACACACCATGTAAATGGTGATACTCATTTGGTCACGTAGTTACTCCCACATTTGTCCCTTCCTAAATTTGTTCATGTTCCATCCACAGTTCTAGATAAAAATTATGGGTTCTTTAACTATTTAATTATTCCAAAATACTTGGTAATATTTTACAATAGAGTAAGTATTTTTTGTTGCTTTCACAACAGACCCTGATTTCATCGTTGAACCTATTTTTTCTTGGGATTCTAGTCTTCTAGTTTAATCAAGTATGAACCTATTTTATTTTTTGAATTGATTGAGAAGGGTCCTTATATGGTTAAAATAATAATTATATATTTGACTCAATATTTTAATTAAGTATAAAATTAAAATTTCCATTATACTAACTTAGTAAAAATTATTTTTAAATAAAGGCTTCATTGATATAAATGTTTAAATTTTATTAACTATGATAAGTCTTGGTCTATTTCAGATCATGGATCTGAACTGATTAAAATAGTTACATATTTTAAGAGATTTCACCTCAAGATATTTATATATTATCCATATATGTTAGGGTCATTTCAAATTTTCCTTGAGTTATTTAAGTCTAATTTTACTTTATTTTTAGTTTAAATGACCAAGGGTTTATATTGCTTCCTATTTTGGCTTAGTCATTTCATTTTTATTAGACTTAATGAGATATATGTTAGAAATGTGATGTTGTTTTATCCAAAACCTAACCCATTTATAATTAATTTTTAATTAAAATGACTTTATGATTATTTAAATTTATTCTTAGGCTGAGTCATTTTATTCATTTTAGGCTTAATTGGCTTCAAGTTTGGCAAGATTCTTATCTTTATTTTTTATTTTACAACATATTACTATTGTTTGTGTCTTTCCTTATATTTTTTTTATCAAATTTTAACTATGATAAATATTTTCTTTTTTCTTTTTGTAGGATAACAATCACTTCTCCTACGAGTCCCCAGACAAGCCAAGACCTAGCAAATGTCAATCTATCACTTCTTTGAGCCCTTTTAGGACTTAATCATTTGTTGTTCAAGTCATCAAGTTCTTGGGTAAGTGATAAGAGGATGAATGGAATAATCCAAAATCCCTACTTACCTTGAGGCTAGTCCCTTTCATGCTTCTAATATTGACCTTAAACCTCTTGAATGGTCAGGATATGTATAGGTGTCACAATCCTTATTGGTCACTTTATCATGGCTTTTAGATATATGAGCTTAAGACTTCAACCTTATAGATGTATGGGATAATGCCATATGGCATAATACCACTTCACCATATCCTTGATACTCTATGTATACTTATGATCAATAACTAAGCTCTCATATGCTTAGGACCTGCCAAGTGGCAAGATCCTTTTTCCCCATTCCTTAGGATGGTATAAATGTGTCGAAGACCTTGGTGAGGCCCCAAGTGAGTGAGATATTGACACATGTCAATATCTCACCTCATCATGACTATAAAAGTCATAATCCCATGTGGATGATAAATTAGGCCCCAAATGAGTGATTGCCTACTGCATATCATGAATATGCCAACTAGATGTCACACTTGCATCCAAATTAGCACTACATGAGATTAAACTTGATGGTTATCTAGCACATCAAGATGAAGATTCTAGGAATAAGAGAGAAAATTAGAAATTACATCATGAACATAATTTTTATATACAACATAAAATATTATTATATTAGATTAATATTTACAAGAAGGGTGAAAGCTTATAAATATTTCATGGGTAATTATAAGTTTTAACTAACCCATGAACTAATTTTTTATTTTGAAACATAAAATTAACATAAAAATTAAATAAATAAAACAAATATAATCATGGATGATAATGACTAAACAAACTCCCACTTGATCCAAATGGGTATGAAAGATGAAATAACTAGAGAAATGACTTTGAAGTCATCAAAGTAACTCTAAAGTAGCTACAACTAGTATACTATACATTTTGGTACTAACCAAAACTAATGCCTCTCCATATTTAAGTTTGCCTTAAAAGTTATGTCATAAAATGTTGATGAACATTATCAAGTCCTACTCATCCCTAATTATCATTTTATTTTACTATAATATAACATGATTAAGGGCTATCCAAGAATATTGATACACATAAGGCTCCACCTAGAAGCCCATAAAAGTGACAAACCCATACTATGTATGGCACATCTCCTGATGTCCAATAAACACTAACAACCTTTTTTTAACACTAAAGGTGCTAGCAACTGATGTTGAGTCATATTGTCACTGACGACTGATAGAAGACCAAATAAATTATATATCTTCTCCCCTTATCAAGTTAGAGGTGAAAATTTATGTAACAAGAAAAACAAAATCAAATAATCCTATTTCCCACATGTCATGAATATCATGGATAGAAAGCCAAAATTATAATATAAATAAGCATACTATTTCTACCAAAAGTATCATTCAAACATTGAACCCAAACTCTGAGTGAATATTTAACTAAATAAGGGTAATAGTCCTATATCCTCCAATATATCGTCCAACCTCTAGTGTGACACCTATGTTTCATCAATCATAAGGATATTGATGGACATGTAAAGGATAGTGTGTTCACCGATATCACAAGAATGAGGTGGAATTTTAAAAAAGCTGTATTTTAAAGGTGTTGGTTTCTATAGAAAATACACCTTTATACATAATTATAAATATGTTTTAATGTAAAAAACATATGATAACTATTCAAAACATATAATAAATCATTATATTCTATCTAAAATTCCTAAAACCTATAAATGTATTGGTCACATGACCATTTTGCATAACTAAATGAATGGTCTCAAAATTTACAATAAGTATCACAAGTGTTTACATGATTTAAACACTTATGTTTCCTTCTCTCTTTACAAACACTTTTGAAAATAGAATATTTATTTTTTCAAAAGATCATATTCCAAAAATAAAATGTAAAATTAATTTTGTCAAAAATATAGTTTTGGACCCTTGACCTCCTATTATCTAGCGACTAATAAAAATCAATATCCAACCTTCCTTCAAACAACTTGAGTATACAAACAAAGAATATTCTAAATTTTCTTTCTTTTCTAGAAGTGGAAAAAAAAATGCATTCCTTATTTTTATCTTTTTACTTGCATGAAATCTATTTGGTACTTTTGTGGAGGCCTACTGAGTAATGTCAACCAATAAAATATAAATTATAAATTAGAAGCTTTTATTTTGCATCATAAATTATAATGTTTACTTATATGCCATTCAAATGCACTATGTTTTAGTCTATTGTATAAAGGATTTGAATTAAATAAAGATTTTAATTGCTTAAAATTGATGTCATACCATTGTTGTAGATTGTAAGCATTATTCTAAATAGATCCCAACCGTTGATTTTCTTGTTACATATGTTTTTCCATACTTCTATATGAAGAATGAATTTATAAATCAATTTATTTATGATGTATTTAGTCATCTAGGCACCGCTCTCTACTCATTCCCTTGAGGCATTGAGAGAGGTAAAATTTAACATAACTATTTTTCAATGGATTGGCCTAGTAGAATTTATTCAATGTAAAGAAAATAAAATGACCATAGGGTTCATAAAAATGTTAATAAATCTTTATAGGGTTAATGGAAACACAAAAAATTCAACTCATAGAGAAAATTTAAGTTTTTAGGTATAATCTAGCACCACAAAATCTCTATCATATTCTACATATTTTTTCAATGTGATATTCTTATCCGGGCCACCATACACATGTTGTTTAAATTTGTGATATATTTGGAAAAAATTATTTAGAAAAAACTATAATACCTCAAAAAAATTGAGATGTACCAAAATCCCCAAGCATTGATCTCCTTTTTCATTTAGTTAGGATATGATACCACTGAAGGTTCCAAGAACAAGAGATAATTAGAAATTACATCATGAACACAACTTTATACATAACATAAAATATTACTATGTTAGATTAATATTTCTAAGAAGGGTGAAAATTTATAAATATTTCATGTGTAATTATGGGTTTCAACCAACCCATGAATCAAATTTTTATTTTGAAACATAAAAAAAATGTAATAAGTAAATAAATAAAACAAATATAATGGTGGATCATAATGACCTAACACAAGACCAAAAAAATCATGACTCTCTCTCATTGGACTAAAGTGTTTCAATTTGCTTAAGTCTTTCAATTTTTTTTATAATATTCAATCTTTATACTTATTCATTTTATCTTTGAAATGGGTCATATTGGTTGTGTATTTGTCAAAATTCCCCTTCTTCATCTCTAATTATTTAAGCTTTGTTCCTTTCCTTTTAATATTTTTTCCTTAGTCATTTTTTGTTGAATTAAAGCCTAAAGACTAAATTTTTTCTTCAAATTTTAATATATATTTCCTTCATTGTAGGTTAAAATTAAATGAGGAGATATCACCTATTAATATCTCAAGGCTACACTTCTCCAGATCACCTTGGACAAAGAGCTACCCAAGAACCCCCTAGGTTAAGTGGCATGATGCCATATAGTATCATCCCACTTCTAAATGACCTGGGTTAATCATGACAATAATGTAGAGGGGAGACCAAATAAGTACTTGGGATGACACCACATGGCATACTTTTGAATCTCCAAGGTAGTTAGGACACATCAAATATAGAGCACAGACCAAAAAACTCTAGGTGAGTAGGATCTTTCCACTTGTAAAGATCTCACTACACTTGGGCTAACAAAAAATCAAAAGGGCATGGGTCACTTAGTGTAGTATTAGAATAGTGAAATACTACCATGTATCTAGACCCTAACATATGTAGGACATGATGGATTTTTTAATAGGTGAAAAGAAGTCATGTGGTGTGGTATTCTTAATCAATATACATGGATATCCATAAAATGAATCACTTCCCACCATCTTTCCCATCTAGGTCACCAAAGTCTTGAAGTCAAACTAAAATTTTAGTCAAAATGGAACAATCAAATGGTATCTTGTCTTATAGTGGTGAGAGGAAACATGTGAAACCATTTCCTAGGAAAGTTAGATAGTGGGTTTGGTGAGGAGACTATGTGCTCAAACTGAATTTAAGCTCAAGAAAATATAAACCTCAAAAGGGAAAATAAATTACTTAATAAAGTGTGATCATCATAGTTTAAAATATGGTCAACTAAGCATTCTTATAGATATCAATGATTATTGGCCACACAAAATCAATTCAAGGACATAAAATTTAAATTTGAGTCTTGATCAAGAATTACCTCTTCCATGTAGAATTTAGCTAATTAATAGGTTGGATTAGTGTTAGACCAAATGGAGATACATAATTTTAATTCAATGAACAATTGGCATGGTCTTGATCCTAAATTCCTCATGATTGAGTGGATCTAATCCATGTTTGATCTTAGCTAGACACATCCCACTTAATGTTTTTAACCAACCTATAGTGGGCTAATTAAGTAACTCCATAAGATTGTATTGCCTATAAAATACCATCTTTTCATTGTATTAGGGGTTAGTCCATTAATATTAGAAACTAGTATAGAGGACTAGACATTTTTTTTGCTTTTTCTTTAGTTAGTTTTTTGTTTATTTCATGAGTCAAAGTTTTTTAGGATATATCTATAACTCTCCTAAGTATTGTTTAATTCTACATCTATGATTCATGAAATATTAGTTATCTATTAATATTTATGAGTGATATTCATTGTCTATACATATACATAGTGAATTTGTTTCCCTATTTCATATAGCCATTTCATCCTTAGACTCCTTCACCACCTCTATCTCATGGTTATATCATACTTGCCAAACAAAGATAGGTTTCTCCAAGGATTGGTGTGTTTAATAGTGCTAGATTTTTTATCTCTACAAAGTGGTCTCATTTTATCTTTCTCCCTACCCTCTCTCTATTTTTTCCTTTTTTATCTCTATTATATTAGACTATGAGTAGTTTGAATTAAAGTTAGTTGCTCAAGACTTATCTGAGCTACATGTTATTTACTATACTTAGCTTAGTTTATGCACTATTGAATATGGATAAAAGACAAGTGCCATCCAACATGAAAGTCCATTGACAAATATGAATGAGCTAGTTATTTTTGGCAGTATAGACCAACTTTCACTCATAAGTCTCAAATGTTATTCTAAATGGGCTTCTTCTATCGAATAACATGCATCAGCCAACTAAGATATCTAGTTTACCATGACATAACATACAAAGATATTGGGGAAGTTATTTCTAAATATACTTCCTTTTATAAGAGGTGGAAGTGAAAAGGGTGTTGGAAATATGATTGTCATTGATGTCAAAAGGGATATTATGAGCATGTCACTGATGTCAAAAGGGAGATTATGGATGTCATTGATGTTTAAGGCTGAGTGTGGTGATTTGAGGATGTGAAAGGCATCCTATCAAAGGTCAAGGATGACTAGAGTGCATATGTGCATGAGTGAAATTCACCTAGTTTTTCACATTGCTTATCTAGATATTTTGGGTCTATGATAGAAAATATGAGAAGGCATTTTGTTGACATCACCATTTCCATGTGTGAGTGAGTATGGGGGAAATGGTCACATGGTTTTGATCACATTAGTCCTTAGTAGTTATACACCAGATTTGAAGACATGAGATGGAGTAAAATTGAATTTATGGGGATACAAAGTTGGATACTATGATAAAAATCACTAAGTTTCTATACTTAGCCAAATTTGCAAAAAAGGATAAAAAGATCCAAGTAAGCATATTGATGAGGTTAGCATTTACACACATGGAGGTGTTAGGATAAAATGATCACATGGTTCTATTAATTTATTTTTCATAGTTTATTTGTGATAAATCTTAGGTCATGTGACATGGTGAGACAAAAGATATGCTTGAGCAAAATAGGGCTCCAAATTATTTTGACAGTGTTTTCCAATGCTTATTAAAATTTTTAAGTTGTAAGAAAAACCTGAGAAGAAATGTTTATGATGTCATATCTTGCACATATAAAGGATTCAAGAAAAAATGGATATATGGATGGAATCCCTCATGTAAGAGGATTGTATACACTAATTTTTAGGTCGTGTGACTTAGTGTGACAAGAGTTATGCATGAATAAAGTTGGCCTCCCAAGCAAGTTTTAGGCATAGCTAGCTCTATGGTAGAATAATTTGAGAGAGAATATTAATGGTATTATATCTCACATGTGAGAAGGATTAATAAATAATTGAGCATATGGGTTTGTTCACTTTCATTCCTAATTTATATGGTCTATATTTTAGACCAAACAGTTGAGCGAAGCAGAAGATATGAAGGCACAAAGTTAGGCTTCCAAGCATAATTGATATGGTCCCCAACTTAACCAAATTTTCATAAGGTAAATTTCAAGATAGTTGGAAGATAAATGTTCATGATTAATTATATATTGGAGATGCATCAAAGCACAATGAAGTCAAATTGTCAAAAGGACCTCTGAGTTAACATGCAAGTGACAAGTGTCACAATTATGAAGCCTAGATAGTTAATCTATTGTGTAACTTAAAGTTAAAAGGTCAACAAGAAATGCGATGATTTCAAATGTCTCAAAAGAAGGAACTAGTATTTATGTACAGGAGGCATGTGATTATGATAAGTGTCATATCCTCAAGGGTTGGATAAATATAAATATTGAGTTTGTCAAAAGATCTAATAGTGCATGATTGATCATGCAAAGGAGATACAACAAAGTGAATGGACTCATAATATAAAGAGCTTGATTTCTATTGACACAGTGGCAAGTTAAAGACTGATTAGGTCCATTAAAATCAATGTAGTGAAAGAGATCCAAAGATATAGGAAATAGTGAGATGAGGTCAAAGTTTTAAAGTTTAACGACAAAGTCAAGGTAAATATCATGAATCTTTGAAGATCTAATGACACATGTAATCTTGTATTAGAAAGATCAACAGACACATTTTACAGTTGACATAGTTAAAGTTCAAAATTATAGAAATATATAATGGATATCATGAGCCTATCAGAGATTGATCGAATAGATGCATTTAAAAATTGAGCCATTTAAATGGAGACCATCTAATCATGGAACCAAAGGCAAGATCAATTACCAACATTTAAAGTCATGTCCAAACAAATGGTTAGTTATAAGAACATGTAGTAATTTTCATATAAGCTCTATATCTTGACACAAACAATGAGATTAATCGATCTAATTGATCAAATCTACATTAAAGAGCCTATGCATCAAACCTTGAGTCTAATTGATGTTATATATAGTAAAAATACCTATAATTATGGCATGATACATGAAATCAAGATGTCAAAAACTTACAATCCAAGTAATAATGAACTAGAGTCCAAAATTGGCATGATGTGTTGTGGTATGAGTGTGACCATAGAGAAGTAAACCCTAGATCAATTGTTTATATATATAATATCTAAGACAAAGAAAAATTAGTTGGTATAATTAAATTTTATATTAAGCCAAGTTGAATATAGATAGGGTAAAGATCAAAACGCCAATGATGTGTGTCAAACATAAAATCATAAAGACACAAAACTAGAGGGTGAAAAGATGATTAAAGAGGAAGAAAGGCAAAAAGAGAATGTGCAAAATATGATCTATTGTATATTAGACCTATAACAAAGAATAGAGATCTAGATTCATGTATGAATCTAATTTGTAAATGGGAGTTGTAACTCCATAGAAAATTTTGATAGGTTAGTGCCATAAGATAGGTTGAGTGGGTTCTCAAATTAGGAAGTGGGTGCTTCCTTAGATTTGGTGCTCTTAAATCAAGGGATTGGTTTCTCCTTAATAATAGTGTCCTTAAACATTATAACTAATGAGGTTTTCTAGTGAGGTTTTAAATGGTGAGGCTAGATTAGAACAATAGATTTTAGTAGTTATTCTCATTTTGGTTTTCCCTTTAGGTTTTCCATGTATAAATCTAGTGTCATGAATATTTGTATGTGTATGGTCTTTGAATATTTGATTTGATCTGCATATATTTTTTAATCTACATTGAAAGTATTTAAAGAACTGGTTTTAGTTAATATATTGATTCACCCCCTCTGAGTATCTAGTTGTGTTCCAACAATTAGTATCAGAGCCTAGGATTCCTTAAAAGAAGCTTAATCATCTCAAGTAGATATTGGAATAGTGAACATAATGGCTAGTTAAGAAGGATCTTCATCAAATAATGTACCTCTCTTTGATGGATCTAACTATGCTTTTTGGGGTATAAGAATGGAAACATACCTATCCTCATTAGGGTTTGATGTATGGATTTCTATGGTAAATGGATACATATCCCCTGCTAAAACTCCTACTAGTCAGGCTTCTAAGAAGCCATATAAGAGCAATGTTAAGGAAAATAATGTTATTCTTTGTGGATTATCAAACTTAGAGTTTGTCAAAGTTATGCACTGTCATAATGCATAAGACATCTAGAAAAAGTTTAAGGGCATATATGAAGGAGATGACAAGGTAAATCAAGCCAAGCGACAAACTTAAAAATAAAAATTTAAGAGACTTAAGATGAATGAAGAGGAGAGTTGTACATACTACCTCCTCAAGGTAAATGAAATCGTAAATGCAATTGAGTCCTTAGAGAAGAAATGAAAGAGTCAATCATTGTCAAGAAGGTTTAAAGATCTTTACCATCAAAATATGATTCTAAAATCTCTACAATAGAAGAAGAAAGAGATCTAGATAAACTCATTGTTAATGAGTTGTATGGGACCTTCACAACCTATGAGATGAGAATGGGAGAGATAGACACCTTCAAGAGAAAATATACATCCAAAGTAGACAAGAAAGTAAAGGAAAAAACATCTACATCTGAATCTAAGGAGATTGATGAAGAAGAAGCTAAATTTTTCAAAAGACTAAAGAGAGGATCTAGAAATTATAGAGGTAAGTTACCCTTCAAATGATTTAATTATGGTAAAGTAGGACATTTTTCTACTAAATTCCCTCATAATAAAAAGAATAAATCTAAGCAAGTAAAAAGTAGAAAAAAGATAAAACCCTACTATCCCAAGAAGAATAACTTATTCAAAAATAAGAAATGTCTATACACAAAATAAGATAATGACTCAATGGAAGATAGTGATAGTTAAAATGATGATCATGACTATGCTTTTTTGGTTAAAGGTAATGTATCCATATTCATGACATTACGATCAACTTTTATAAGTCTAGATCAAGATGAAGTTGAAAACTTAGATGAAGAAGAAGGAGAAGTGAATCTAGAATGTGAGCTCATATGTGCTCTAGATGAGATGGATAAGATGAGAAAAGAAAACTCAAAAAAAAGAAGCTTTGACAAAAGGAAATTGATAAAATGTCTAAAAGTCTTAAGAAATATAATCAGATGATAATTAACCTAAAGACAAGTTGAAGAGGCTAAAATAATATAATATGTAGCTAAAATGGAACTAAAATCTATAGCTGATGAATATGTGAAGCTTGAGGTAGAAATACTTGCTTTGAGAAAAGAACTTGAAAAATCCAAAGGTCAACTAAATAAAAATCTAAATTCAATAAGAATATCAGACATTATTGATCAATTGATCAACTCTCAAAAGCCCTCAAAAGAGAGATCATGT
Source organism: Torreya grandis (assembly GCA_037957365.1). NCBI lineage: Eukaryota > Viridiplantae > Streptophyta > Pinopsida > Cupressales > Taxaceae > Torreya > Torreya grandis. The sequence goes on from JARHVA010000924.1 coordinate 403,970, forward strand.
CTTGGTTATGAGAAGGGAAAATGTTCCTCAACTAGTACATCTATTAACCTATATGAAAACTTCAAAGTAGAAGGAGAATCAAGAGTAAAGAAAGAATTAGATTTCAAGGATACAAAGAGAAATTAAAACATAGTTGATGTGAAGAAAGCTGAACCAAAAAATAAGATTGAAGAGAAAAAGAAGATAAAGGTAGTTGATGTTGATGGATACACCAAGGAGAGAAACTTGAAGAAGCCACAACTTAGAATAATTCCTCATGCTGCACCAAAAAATGTTATGACTAGGTATTCCTCATCTTTTTATGGTTATTGTTATATTTTAATAATTTTGGTCATAAGGATAGTAATTGTAGAGTTATAACTACAAGGATAATTAATTTTGTAAGCAAAAACTCATTTTCACCCTTGGTAGATACAAATGTAATGTGTTATAATTGTAATAACTTTATTCACATAGATAAACATTGCAGAACTATCTTTGTAAGATCAAAAGTACATAGTTTAAGGAAAGACATGATTCTCAGTGTGAACAAAGGTTCACAAGTTTTTGAAAAAAAGCTAAATAAGAAACCTAAGGATGTGTGGAGAGTGAAAAATCAATCCATGATTACTTAAATTGTACTCCATGCTGAGGATCATAATTTGTGGGTGATAGACAGTGGATACTCAAAGCATATGATTGGTGACAAGATCAAGTTCACTAAATTGAGAAAATATAAGGAAGGATCTATCATCCTATGAGATAACACAATAGTAAATATCAAAGGTAAAGGAACCTTGAACATAGATGGTAAATTGCCTACACATGATGTCTTTTATGTTGAAGGATTGAAACATACTACTAAGTGTCATCCAAATGTGTGAAAATGGATATAAGGTCACATTTGATGCAAAAGGATGCAAGCTAAATAGATTTGGAAAAATAGTTTTAGAAGGGAAAAGGATTGAGAGCAATATCTACAATCTTGTTGAAGTGAATGGTAATAATTGCTTGATGGAAAAGATTGATGAAAGCTGGTTGTGGCATAGGATAATGGATCATGTCAAATTTGATAATCTAGTCAAAGTAAGCTCAAATAAGTTTGTAAAATATATGCCCAAGAGAGCTAAACCTATAGATACTACCTGTAAACAATGTCAACTAGGTAAGAAAACAAGGGTCAAATTTTAAACAAAGGAGTATGCAACTACAAATCCTCTACAATTAGTTCATATTGATATTTGTGGTCCTACCAAGACAAGAGAATCTAAAGGAGAGTGTTGATTCATGTTATTTATAGATGATTACATAAGAATGACATGGGTAACCCTTTTGAAAGACAAATCTCAAACCTTTGAGAGATTAAATATCTTTAGAGCCATGTTTGAACATGAGATTGTATGAAAAATCAAATGCTTAAGATCTGATAAAGGTGGAGAATTCACCTCAAATGAGTTCATATATTATTGTGAGAAGCATGGGATCAAAAGGTACTACTCTGTAGTAAGGACTCCACAACAAAATGGAGTTGTTGAGAGAAAGAATAGAACAATCAAGGAAATTGCTAGAACAAAGTTAAAGTAGGCCATGTTACTTGATGGATATTGGAGAGAAGCAGTCCAAATAAAAGCATACATATTTGACGGAGTTCAAATGAGGGTAAATAGTGACAAAACTCCCTATGAGCTATGGTATGGAAATCCTACCTTTGTTAAATACTTCAGAGTGTTTTGAAGTAAATGCTACATTAGAAGAAAGGAAGACAAACTAGGAAGATTTGAATCAAGATGTGATGAAGGAATATTTCTTGGTTATTTCACTCAAAGTAAAGATGAAATATGTTACAATAAGAGGCTACACAAGATGGTGGAGAGCATAAATGTAAATGTTGAAAAAGGCATAAAACATGTTGAACTTGACAAGGAAACCAATAATGAAAAGTTAGATATTTAAGAAGAAGTAGATAGTGAAGATGCTGAGGAAAAGAATGAATAAACACCTCCAAGATTTATTCAAAAGGATCATCCTAAAGAGTAGATAATTGGAAATAATAATGAAAAAGTTTAGACAAGGAGAAGATCTATAATAAACAAGGAGCAAGTAAGTTTTGCTCTAATGTCTGAAATTAAGCCTAGGAGCTATGTTGAAGCTAAAAAGGATGAGAATTGGATAAAATCCATGGAACAAGAACTGAGTTAATTAGAAAAGAACAAAACTTGGCAATTAATTCTAAGACCCTCAAACAAGAATGTGATAGGAATAAAATGGGTCTATAAAAATAATCTCAATGATGATGGATTTGTTATAAGAAATAAAGTGAGATTGGTGTGCAAGGGATATGCACTAGTAGAAGGCATAGACTTTGAGGAAAAATTTGCTCTAGTTGCTAGATTGGAAGCTATAAGAATGTTTCTAGCATTCTCTATTTACAAGAAGTTTAAAGTCTATCAAATGGATGTAAAGTCTACTTTCTTTAATGAGAACCTAGAAGAGGAAGTCTATACTGAATAACTAGAAGGTTTTCAATTGTCAAATGAAGAAGATTTTGTGTTTAGACTAAACGAATCACTGTATGGTATAAAATAGGCACCTAGAGTATGGTATTCAAGATTGGACCAATACCTATAACAACAAGGTTTCAACAAAATATGTGTAGACAGTAATATGTAATTCAAATAAAAAGGTGAGAATATGTTGATTATTTTTTTTATGTTGATGACATCATCTTTGGTGGTAGCAATAACAAAATGTACAAATAATTTGCTACACAAATGTAAAGTGAATTTGAGATGTCTATGCTAGGATAAATTTCCTTCTTCCTTGGTCTAAAAATAACACAATATAATGAAGGGATATTCATATCCCAAACCAAGTATGCAAAAGAGATGCTCAAGAAATTTGGAATGGAAGATAGCAAACTAGTTATTACTCCCATGATGCCTGGATGCAAGTTGAGCAAAGAGGATGAGTCACTTGATTCAAATAAAATTATGTATAGATCAATGATAGGTATATTATTATACCTAACTACATCAAGATAAGATATCATGCAAGAATTTTCAATGGTTGTTATATTTTCAGCTATTCCTAAAGAGTCACATGTCAATGTAGTGAAAAGAGTATTTAGATACATTAGGAGCACAATTGACTATGGCTTATGGTACCTTACAAGTGAATATTTCATTTTGATATCATATATAGATTCTAATTGGGTAGGAAGTGTGGAGGATAAAAGAAGCACTAGTAGTGGTGTATTTTACTTGGAAACAAACTTGTTTCATGACTGATTAAAAATCAAGAGTTAGTTACTCTTTATATAATATAATTAGAGTATGTAGCAGTAGTGGCATGTTTCACTCAGGTCTTTTAGATGAAGCAAACACTAAAGGACATCAAGGTTGAGTATAAGTAACCTATTTCTATTATTTGTGATAATTAAAGTGTAATAAATATATAAAAGAATCTAGTGATGCATTCTATAACCAAGCACAAATCAATCAAGTATCACTTCTTAAGAGATAGGATTGTTGATCAAGATGTCATAATGGAATGTGTGCCAACCAAAGACCAGATTGTAAACATATTCACCAAACCTCTTCCTAAAAAACAATTTGAATATCTAAGATAGAAGTTGGGAGTGGTGGTTCCTACACCACATCACTAAATTAATGGTGATAGGGCATGAGTCCAAGGGGAGTCTCATGGAAGATTTATTAATCCCTAAAAGAAGAGAGAAAAGTCAACTTAGGTATGTATACTTCTAAAAATTACTAATGAGTTGAAATTTGTATATTCTTGGATAAACTCCCTTATCTAATAAAGGGGGAGGAGTATTTGGACAAACAATTAGCTAGTGTCCCTTTTCTATTGATGTCAAAGGGGGAGAAAAAGTGAAATTGCTCTTTATGGGAGAAGAAGAACAAAATGCTCTCTGTAAAAGTTTGGAGCAAAATGTGTAAATGTTAAAGAATAATTAGAGCTAGTGTCCAATTTGAGTATTAGGCAAATGTACCACTGCTGAAGGGGGAACAAGTTTGGTATGAACAAATACATTTCACACTCATTAGAAGCCAATGCAAACAATTCTAGAGAAGGATCAAATTCTTACAAGATCAGAACATTAAGTTTACATCAGATCATTTAGTTTGACATCAATGCCAAAGGGAGAGATTTTTTGAAATATTATTGTCATTGATGTCAAAAGGGACATTATGAGCATGTCATTGATGTCAAAATGGAGATTATGGATGTCATTGATGCTTAGGGATAAGTGTGGTGATTTAAGGATGTACAAGGCATCTTATCAGAGGTAAAGGATGACTAGAGTGCTTGTGTGCATGAGTGGAATTCATCTGGTTCTTCACATTATTCATCCAGACATTTTGGGTTTATGATAGAAAAGATGAGAAGGCATTTTGATGATGTCACTATTACCATATGTAAATAAATATGGGGGAGTTGGTCACCTAGTTATGATAACATTAGTCCCTAGTAGTTATGCACAAAATTTGAAGACATGAGATGAAGTGTAGTTGAAGTTATGGGGATACAAAATTGGTTACTAAGAAATAAATAACTAAGTTTCTATAATTAGCCAAATTTACAAAAAGCGCTAAATAGAGACAAGTAATCATATTGATGAGGTCAACATTTATACACGTGGTGGTGTTAGGATAAAATGATCACATGGGTCTATTAATTTTTGTGCCTAGTTTATATGTAATAAATATCAGGTCATGTGATGTAGTATGACAAAAGATATACTTGAGTAAAATAGGGATCCAAGGCATTTTGACAATGTTTTCCAACACTTAGTCAAATTTACAAGTTGTAAGAAAAAGTTGAGAAGGCATTTTTATGATGTCATATCTTTCACTTATGAATGATTCAGGAGAAAATGGATATATGGATGGAATGCCCTATGTAAGAGGATCATATATGCTAATTTTTAGGTCATACGACTAAGTGAGACAAAAGTTATGCATGAACAAAGTTGGCCTTCCAAGTAAGTTCAAGGCATAGCTAGCTTTCTGGTAGAATAATCTAAGTGAGAAGATTAATGGCATTATATCTCACATGTGATAAGTATTCATAAATAATTGAGTATATGGGTTTATTCACTTTCATCCCTAGTTTATATGGTCTAAATTTTAGTCTAGGTGGTTGAGCAAAGTAAAAGATATGAAGGTACAAAGTTAGGCTTCCAAGCATAATTCAGATGGTCCCCATACTTAGCCAAATCTACATAAGGTAAAGTTTAATCTAGTTAGAAAATCAAAATTTCATGCTTAATCAAACATTGGAGATCCAACAGAGCGTGATGAAGTCAAATTTTCAAAAGGACCTCTAAGTTAACACGTAAGTGACAAGTGTCACAATCATGAAGCCTAGATAGTTAATCTATGGTGCATCTTAAATTCGAAAGGTAAACAAGTACTATGAGGAAGCTAAATGTTTCAATAGTAGGAATTGATAGCTATGTATGAAAGGTACTCACTTATTCCAAGTGTCATATCCTCAAGGGTTACAACGATATAAAGATCAAGCTTATAAAAAGATCTGATAGTGCATGGTTGATTATGAAAAGGAGATCTAATAGAGTGAATGGACTCAAATGATATAAATTACTTGATTTTTACCGATATAATGGCAATTTAAACACTGAGAATATCCAAGAAGATCGATAGAATGAAATCAATCCAAACATATAAGAAGTAGTGAGATGAAGTCAAAGTGTCAAAGTTTAATGACCAAGTCAAGGTAAAAATCATGCATCTTTGAATATTGCATGGAATGTAGAAGCTTGGATGAGAAATATCAATGGATGAATTTTAAATTTTATAAAATTAAAGTTCAAAAGCGTATAAATATCTAATAGATAGCATGAGCTTGTTAGAGATTAATCAAATGGATGCATTTTGAAACTGATCCAACTAAATAGAGACCATTAGATTGTGGTACCATAGGCAAGATCAATGAATGACATTTAAATTCATGTATAGACAAATGGTTAGTTATAGGAACTTGTAAGAACTTGTGTATAACCTATATATCTTGACATAGACAATGAGATTGATCAATCTAGCCAATCAAAATTACATTAAAGATATTGTACATCAAAACTTTATTCTAACAAATGTTATAGATAGTAAAGAGTCTTGCAATTATGGTGTGATGCATGAAATTGATATGTGGGAAACTTACAGTCCAAGTAATAATGAACTAGATTCCAGAATTAGCATGATGTATTACAGTCTAAGTGTGAACACAGAGAAGAAATAAACCATAGATTAATTATTTATATATATAATATTTAGGACAAAGGAAAATTAGTTGGTACAATTTCATTTACTATTAAGCCAAGTTGAATACAGATAGAGCCAAAGAGTAAAAATCCAATGAAGTATTTCAAATATAAAATCATAAAGACACATAACCAAAGGGGGCAAAGAAGAGAAAAGAGGAAGAAAGGCACAAAGAGAATGTGTAGAGTATGAATAGTTGTAGATTAGACCTATAACAAAGAACATAGATCTAGGTTGACGTATGAATCTAATTTATAAATGGGAGTTGTAGATCCATAGAAAAGTTTGGTGCCATTAGATGAGCTAAGTGGGTGCTCATATTAGGGAGTGGGTGCTTCCTTAAATTTGGTGCTCTTAAATCAAGGGATTAGTTTCTCCTTAGGATTGGTGTCCATAAACATTGTAACCAATGAAGTTTGCCAGTGAAGATAGATTAGAATAGTAGATTCTAGTAGCTATTCTCATGGTGGTTTTTCCCTTTAGGTTTTCCATATATAAATCTAGTGTTATGAGTATTTGTGTGTGTATTATCTTTGCATATTTGATTTGATCTACATATATATTTTAATCTACATTGAAATTATTTAAAGAACTAGTTTTAGTTAATATACTGATTTACCACCCTCAGTATCTAGTTGTGTTCCATTAAAGGGGAAATCCTCACCAGTTGAACCTTTCCTATCCTCTTTTCCTCTTATATTTGGTGTGATGTGCCAAAAAAATCACCAACAATTAACTTTTTGGTATTTCCTTACCATTGCCAAATTCCTAGTGCCTTGATGATACCAAATGTAAAAATAACCTTGGCTGATGTTTCCTTTTCTCTCTATAAAATGAGATGAGGCTAAATATTATCCTCCCACCTCATTACTCCCTTGGATAAATTTTCACAACTATAAAAAGTCAATAGAGTCCAATATAATGAAAAGTTGATGATCACATGTTCTCATCCTATGAACATAAAGCCTATGAGATCCATTTCATAAATTTTTTGATGTTGCCTTTTATTTTTTTTGATATCGATAAGGTGACACATGTATAAATTGATGCTTTAAACACCATAATATATACTTTTTTTCTCCCATTTATTAATTACATTAAATATATTTATTTCTTCTACTAATTAATAGGGTGAAAACAAAGGTTATCAAAAACAGAGCATCATATATTTAAATACTTTTAATTAGTAAAGTGGTCTATTCTAAGTAAAATATAATATAAAATTTTTATTTTTGTTATAAATCAATGATTTTTTATTAATAATTATTTTATATTATGTAAATATATGAAATTTAAGGCACATGTAAAATTTGAAACAAAGGCTTCCATATTTTTGTGTTGAATACCCAGTTTGAAAATGGTAATAAAAGAATTAGTTTCAAAGAGAGAGTTGAGAGATATAATGTTCATCTCAGATATGTGTAGAATAATTAATTATAATTATTTTTATTATTTATTTAAAATTTTTAAGGACATATATGATGGTGATGAAGAATAGTCACATACATGGAATATTAGGAGTTCATATTTTTATAGGGGAATAATGAAACTATAAGTGTTTCTATGTAGATAACTTATCAGAGACGTTTGTCACTTATGCAATGTAAAAGACGAAAAAATTAATTACCTAAATGGAATAGTTATTAAAAAAACCACAAAATTTTCCATTGGATGAATGTTGATATTATTGGAACCTAATATAATTTATATTAATGAGTGTATTTTATTTTGGAAGAAAGTATTTATATTATATGATGTACTAAAAATGGAGTGAAAATTGCAATTCATGGGGAAACAAGAAAGGCATGTCCTATTTTGTGTCTTTTAAAGGTTCTTTTTAGGGAGGCTATGGTATTTATGAATAGGTTTTTCTAGAGGATCTATTGAAATCATGTCGATGTTGCTTGTGTTCCATTACTCCACAACTTGATCAAAGATGGAATCCATGCAAATTGGGGTGAGTTGATTTCATTTTATATCCTCAAATATTTCAAAAAATGTAAATAAGATAAAATATTTCATATGGATTCATATTTAATTATTATTTATGTTATACACTTACCTTCATTGTTACCTTATTCAATCAATAGTATTTTTTAGACATGAAGCCTATCAATTTTTTTAATTTATTCTATATAATCACTCACACAATGTTAATTACCTAAAAATATTTAATTAATTAATTAATCATATTTATTTATGAAGCAATTAATAATTCTAAGTGTCTTATATTTTATACAATTATCAAAATATGGGAATTTTTCTAATTTTAAATAAAGTATGGTAATTAGGTTAAAAGGAAATTTGAGACCTCCTCATGTATTTCCCATGTATCTAAGTGTCTTTTTATTATGGAAATTTATTATTAATTGTTTATCTGGGTTGCCTAAATTAAAAATATCAAACTAGGAAATGATTTCAAAAGTGTCCATGTCTATTGGAAAGAAGGTATTATGACACTTTATCATGTGGAAAATATGGGTGAGGATTTAATCCCATATAATTTTGGATAGATATAATTCTAGTAATAGGGTCTTTTGGGAAAAGTGAAAAAATATTTTAATACTATTCAACACAAGGCCAATGTAAGATACAAGAAACAACCTCATCAAAAACATGATATTTTCATGGATATAGTAGACAACCAAGAATAATATTTAAAGTTGGATAAGGTTGAGAATACTATTCATTTGAATACAATGAAATAAATAGAAACTTTTAGGTTGAGAGAAAGTCAAGATGTTTAGGCTCATATTATTAATAATGAATGATAAATCTCTAAAACTAGAGCTTACCAAGATGTTGATGTTGTGAGATTTGTGACTACTAAGCTTTACCATATGGCTACACTTATTGTGTGCATTAGTGAATTTACTATTATTATTAATGTCCAAGTTTCCAATTTGTTGTAAAAAATTCAAGTGTCAAGAAGTTTTTTATGATAAGTATTTGATGTAATTATAAAATTTCCCCACTTTCCCACTATACTTAACCCATGTTATTACTTAAAATAAATTTTATACATCCTATATGTTTTTTTATATTCCAATTGATCCAATACCATTTCCACCCTTATTCATTAGATTCAACTCGTGTTATTTTTCCTAGTTCATGTAGTTCATTCTTAGAGTTGAGACAGTTGGATCCTACTCGTGATAATGTGGTTAAATATTAAAATCATGTAAATAAATATTAATAACTTAATGCTATTAAATTCCTCTCAAATACATATCATCAATATTTAAGACAAAATTTTGAATATGAATGAAGGAGACGAGATTATTGACATGGTTATTACTAAAGAGCCAAAGCTGGAGTTTAAATATTAATAAAATCAAATTAGTCATGAAAAATAAAATAAAGGATAAGATAATGTCATGGCCACCCAAACTCAAATTTTATCTAATTTTCTATAATAAATAAGCATACCACTCTTTCCATGATGAAAAAATTAATGTTGTAATTGTTGATCAGGTGATTGAAGATTATTAAAAGTATAAAAAGAGTATTATATAATTACAAAACAATTTGAAACAAGACAAAGGAAAATTTTAATAATTTATTTCCACTAAATGATTTATTTAATAGTTTTTATATGTATTGAGTGTACTTTGATCAATTTTTTTTAATTAAACAAGAAATATCTTAGGTGAAGTTAATGTATAATAAATTGAAAGGTAGTAGGAAAAAATTGTTGAAGGTAAAAGGAATGGTTGATACCATTGATAATTCCTTGATAGAAAGTGTTTTAATGAAGTTCACTAAATTTGAATCAGAGATGGTTTTGAAATTCTTAAACCACATTCAAAGGACTTGAATTTGATAAGGGAAAATTCAAAGGTGATAGTAAATAGAATAGAATATTTTTTTGATAAAACCTTAGACCTATTTTACTCATTTATTTTTCAAAGTTTATAAGATAAATAATGAAGAATCAGTTTCTATGAAAAATTTCAATGACATGGTAAATAATATACTCAATATTATACAAAAAGGTCACCACTTGTATAGTTAAATTTCATATGATATAATTTTATGTTACATCTCCTACTTGAAAATTGGAATATGCATTCATGATAATAAAATATACTACACAAATAATATTAGAGATTAAAATAGACCTTCTAAAAGTTGAAAAGAGACTCATAAAGCATGTGTTCGTGGTGTGGCATATGTTTACGAATGTTTATAGGAATGTATTATGTTTCTAATAGAACATATAAAATCATGGGGAATCCTAAATTTATTGTTTGTAAATTCTAGTGTCTTAGTTAAACAAGTGGCATTCAGGTGTAGTTCCTAAATTATAGTGTCTTATTTAACCAAGTGGAGTTTGAGAGTATATAAATTATAATAGGTTTTAATTTTTTTGGTTATTTAATACCCTCATCAATTATTTTATAGAAGATCCAAAAATAGTATAATTTTCATTAATTTATGTTAAGACACATTTACTTTTAAAATCTCTTGGACATTTTCTTTTCTTTTCATGTAATTGTAAGAACTTTGGCAAATGAAAATTGGAAATAACAAAAAAAATTTGGTTATTTAATTGGTATTTTGATTTGAAATTTGGTGCATTTATCTCTTATTTAAGCTTCTTAGGGTAATTTATCTCACTACTCTATGGTAAGTTTGATTTTTTTAATTTTTGGCTTGTGAATGAGTAATTTTTTTATTGAGGTTAAAGTGGGGGGATTTTTTTGAACTAGAGTCCCCAAACCCTAGGAATACATCAAAACAAAGAATAACTAGAACAAAAGGGGCATCACAAAAGGGAAACATAGTCCACAACATAAAAACAACAACAAAACAAATGAAAAATTTCTCTTAGACAACCAGTCAATTAAAATTAAACCATACTTCTTGAGATGTCCTCCCAACAAGCCTTCATATAGCTAACATCAATGTCAATTTTCCTGATGATGTTTTCATAGTCTAAGTTTGAATTATGGATTTCACTACTACATTGGCCATTTGTCTCCTTTCCCTTACCTACATAGCTAAGATCAAATAGATCTTTGAGGTGCTCATGGAGATTTTACATGTTCTATAGACTTTCATTCATAACTGCTTTACTACAATTTATAATGAAATTGATTTTGTTCTGGAGAGCCTCATTGGCATGCTCAAGTAGATCAATTATAAAACTAAGTCTTTAGATCTACAGGTCCTCTTCTTCATCCATCTAAGCTTTAGATATCTTTTCATTTTCCTATTATAGGCTATTAATCTTGATTTTGATGCTAAAAATTTCCCTTATGAACCATATCATGATGGAATTTTATAACTCAAGTTCATTTGTCAATCTATCAGTGTTCTCCTTGTTCTTGAGTGAGTTCTCAATTTGATTAAACTCCTTATTTTTGTCTTTTTGACACTGCTCCTATACTTCTTTTTTAATATTATCAGTTGGATTCTTTTCCTTTTGGATTTAAATCTCTATTTTAGTAGTCCTTTGATAATTTGTGGTGTGCTTCTTAGTGCAGTCATCTTCCCCTTCAATGCCATTGTCCACAATAACAAATTTCCTAGCCCCCTTTTTATAAGGAAAGGTCTATTTTTTTTTGGGATACTTGGGTTTAGTTTAATCTTTGGATTCAAAATTTCCTTTATAATTTCCTCTCAATCATTTCTTAATACCCTCTATTTTAATGTTATACTCCTTTCCTATGTTAGTTTTAACTTTCTCAATTACAATTTGGTTATTGCCAACATCCCTGCTTTATTTTCTTGGGTATTTAATGGTGATTTTCTTGATATTTATCATATCCACAAGACCAACATTCATTTTTAATTATTTTTTTAGGGGAGTTCAGGAATGAACTAGTTCATTCCCTTGAAATATTTAAAAATGAAGAAAATTACACCCTCATGTCCAGGGGTAGTGTAACTTCTATTTTTGTATTTTTGAATTGAGTTTTCCATAGATTTAAGGATGAATAATGGAAAGATAAAACAAAATCTATGTCTAAATTAATTTAACATCCTAAAAATAGACCCCCTGACAACATTATACCAACCTTCTACAGCAATATATTGAATGAGATGGAAAGCTACCTCATCAAACAGTTTGGGGAGAGATTCCCTATCAAAGCCATTATGTAGCTTTTCCAATTGCTCACTCTCCTATAATAATGCCTCTTTATTTAATTTTTAGTCTCTGGAATTATAGTATCTCTTTGTTTTTTCTATGCTCAGACCCATCACATGTGTTATTAGTTCCTCAATGATTTCCAATGTGAAACCATTGATATTTGCAACCCTTTCCTCCCAAGCTCTAGAAAATTAAACGGATAAATGTTTGTCAAAACCCTCAAATTTTTACATGAATATTTAAACAACCCCCACATGTAGCTAATTATAGACTCTAATATTGGTTTTAACCTTAGTCTAGAGCTTGGGCTCAATTATATTAGGTAATCTTATCTTGGTTTTATTGTTCATTAGGGCTCTAGTCCACTTCTCTTGTTCCCTCTAAAACACCACTTAGAAACATCATTGAATCTTTCATGGAGAAATTATGAATTATATAATGTTATTTATTTATTTATAGATGCTTCTCCAAAGTGGAATTGGGGACAATGGGTCTAAGATCCCACACTTTTGCTGGTGTGTTATAGTCTCTGTAGACATGAGAAAAAGGACCATATAACTATATATTAATAAAAGAGTTTCTCTCTTCATTATATTTTTTTTAAGTATCTCTATAGGAATATTCTCATGGTATATTCATGTTTTGAAACCCACATTACTTGTTCCCTTGTTGGAAAACCAATAATCAATTCCATTTCCCTACTTGTAAGTGTGGAGAATATGAACCTGTTGAAAGGAGTATAGGATTGTCTTACCTTCATCAATAATATTTTTTATAGTCCATATTTGGGGGTGTTTATCAATTATAAAATTGATAATGTTCATGGAGTCCCTTTACACTTCTAGTTTTTGGATAGTGAGTTGTTTAGCTAGTCTAAGGCCCCAAAGTCTAACTAGAGCATCTGCCCAGTTATTGGTCTTAGTAATCATATCTCTTACATAATCCCCAATTATTCTTCCTTTAGCATCTCTGATGATTCCTCCTAAAATTCATATATTTAATTTTGATGCACCATCAAAATTTAATTTCATCCATCATTCAGCTAGAGCTTTCCATTTGGTTCTCTTTTGAACTTCCTCTTTAGAATCTATTTTTCCTATGCTTGATAGATCAATTTGCTAATTTTGTGTAGGTAAACATTCAAAAGAGAGCAGTTACTTGATTTTTTTGTTTTTATGGATTTTTAATTCTCCTTAATATCTAAGTAAATCCTTTCTAAGGTCACCTTGCTAGAAAACTTCTTATCCCTAAATATGATAATATTTCTAGTTCCTCATATCCCCCTCCAAATGTGTGGAAGGGTAAGTTTCCATAACTGCTTAATATGAGGGGTTTTAAAGGAACATTTCCAATCCAACCAAAATTCAATTGAGGTTCTTATATTATCCCATGAGATGTTGAATTTCCTCAAGAAGAAGTTAAACGTTTTTTTTTGTATACTTATGGTTAATGAGGAGATGCAAGAAGGTTTCATTCTCTTCTTTGCATAATACACACCTGTTAGTTATGATGTAACCTTTTTCCTTTAAATTTTTAGCCATGAGTGAGTAATTAATCATTAAGTGGATTATATTATATTAACTAATGATAATTTTAACTTCTAATATTTAGTTGAAAATCGATAAAAATAATTCAAACTTATAATGGATGTGAACTTATTTACGCTAATGTTATTTTAGTAATAAATTTTTACAACTTAAGATAGCACTAAATTTTATAAATTTTATCCTTACTATTTTAATAAAATATTGGTTTATTTTTAAAGGAATTTCTAAAGTCTTAAATTAAAGAAAACTTTGTATAATTGTATATACTTAAATCTAGATTTATTTATTAAAATATTCTTATACACTTGGAATATATTATTCATGGTTAAACCCTTTAGTTATTGACCTACCTTGTAGCCAAAAGGTTGACATTTGGAATCTCATTTTTCATAATTTCCTATATTATAGTTTGATTTATAACTTATGATCACCCATATCACATGTACACCACAATATTCTTAAAACCTAATAAATATCCTTTATGGTTATTTACCCAACTTCAAAAACTTTGTATCTTCCTAGAAACTTACATTTAGACTTGGAAACTATCATCAATTCTAGTGTCCATTATTTAATGCATGTGTCCATACCTTACAAACACTCAAATTTTAAAATATTTTGATATGTATGGTTTGATGATAGTGCCCATGATTTAATGCATGTGTCCTTACCTTAAATAGACTTAAATTTTTAAATATTTTGATATTATGATTCAAAATATTTACTTTCATTAGCCCTTATGTAGAAAAAATTCAAAAAAGTTGGTATAAATATAAGCTAAACCACACTCATTATTTATTTGGAAAGCACCTCTCAAGATTATAATACACTAATAAAAATCAATCGCACAATTGAGATATTATGCCTTATTCTTTATTTTTCCAAATCAATAATAAGATAATTCATATTATAGTTTTGAATCATCAAAATAACAACCCATGAGTCATGTTTTTTATGTTACAATCTAGATAATTACATGCACTCATATGTAACATATTACACATTTTTCTAGACATAAATCCATATATTGGGAGAAATACATCAGTATGATGCCCTCTTCAGAGTATATGGCTATGTAGGTAGCTATCATTGATAGAGGGGTCTTTGAGGTTATCTCAAATTCACTTGAGCCCACTAACCCCATTTTTTAAGTTGGCATCTTCTAATTCAACGATCTAAGGTTTTGATCAAAATATTGATATTAAGATTATGGGTACATAATAAAAACATATAATATGCAAGGTGAGAATTACTTATAACATGTAGAAGTGGAATTTATAAAAAAGAGTCCATGATTTTAACAAAAATATTGAAATTTGGACAACAACATTGACACTAATTTCCATATGGTAATGCAAGTTCCCAAGCTAATAAAAACCAAATATTTAGAATCTAACAATTTAATCCATGCCTTCAGATAATCCCCTTCTACACTTGTATTTCTTAGATCTACCTACACATTATTGTATTAGTTGAGTATAATTTATCCTTCATATTACTATTATCAAAATATTTAATTTTGCACTTTCCATACTTGACATATGTTTATATTCAATATATATCATTAGGATAACATTAAAATATTAATCCACTTAATTGGCCTAATTTTAGATTAGCTCACTCCATTATTGATTAGGATACTCTCCTTCCTAATTATCTTTATTTATAAAAAGGGTTAAACATTTGGTAAACCAAACATCTGAGTCTTTTTATGCAATCCTATTTTTCCCTAGGTTTTTTTAATCCTTATAAGGTTTTTTATTGTTATATTTATTCATATTTTTCCATCATTTCTATTCAACCTATGCATAGTCCTAGAATAGGTGGTGTTCTTATTGAATATATTGAGCTACCCCTTGGGCCACCTAAAATGTCTCAAGCTAATATCATGCCAATTTCTACTAATAATGAGAGTGACAATAATGACAATGATCAACATAATTAAAAAAATATTATAGAATATGAATTTGATCTTAAAGATAATAAATAAATTTAAAATAATGAGAAATGATAAGTAGGTTAAGATAAGGGTAAATATATTACATTATTTTTATCATGAATTCATTAAAATCCTAAATATCTCAACAAGATATTAAATACTATATTAGAAACTAAAAAATTAAAAGGTGTTAGTGAAAAACCATTGTTGTCTCTTGATAAAAACATTGGGGTTACTAGATATGTATATCACTCATCAATTATAATATCCCTCCCCTTAAGCATAACATTACATAATACATCTAATGGGGTGTAATATATTTTTTTAAACCATTGTTCCCTAAATATCAATCAAATATTTATACATCATCTAAGGTAAATATTAATAATTTAAACTCAATTAATGGTGTAAATTCCTACATTAACATAAGTAGTGTTTTAATCCCATTAAGTGGCTTCTTATATCTTAAATCTAAATCTCAATGGGTCAGTTGTGCAAAATCTTCTTTAGTTTATTCAATATTTAAAATATATGGTTACCAACATTGAGTAAAATGCTTTGAAATAAACTCATGTTATTGATTCAGAAGGTGTATTACATAATCCTCTAGTACTTCATATATTTTTACCCCCTTTTGAAACTAGTTTTGTATCACCCAATTTCACACTTTATGATGTCAAGGGTGATCATGAGCAACATATCTAATATTTCTATGTAGCATCCCTTGATTACTCTTCCAATGAAAAACTTTTAGGAAAAATATATCCATGAAGTACAAAGGACTATGATTCAATTTGGTTATATGATCTATCAATACAATCATTAAGATCATTCAATCCTTTAGCAAATTTATCAATCAACATTACTAAAAAAGTGTCATATGCACAAATTTCTAATATTGGACAAGGAACCAATGAGCCTATTTATGAATATGTCCTAAGATATAAGACAATGTTGGCTAAAATGACAAATTTAATGGTAGATAAAGAGCTTCAAGATATATTTAAGAAATGATTTCTTTCTCCCTTGCATTATTATGTTTTTTTCAAGAACCTCAAATCTTGTTATGACTTATTCCATATTTTTAATAATAGAGGAATCTTATTTCATTGAACAAGCTTAAGTATGTATAAAACCTAGGTGTATTCCACTACCAAGTTTCAAATCAAACTAATATATAAGGTAAAACCTAATGAGGCTAAAAATAAAACAACTAAAATTATTAATACAATTTCAAAACCACCTAATCAACTCATCCTGTCTAATTCATGTAATATACGATTTACACAATTACCTAAGTCTCTAGTTTTACTCATTTTGAAGGTAGTCGAGTGTCATCTCATATCTCTTCTTCCTCATATGGTGGTTGATATGAGTTGAAATATACCAAAATATATGATGTAAATGCTTATTTTTACTACCACCAATGTGTTGAGAATTTTATAAATAAATGTTTAAAATTGAAGCACAAAATAAAGGATCTTATTAACATTGACCAACTCACCTATGAAGATCCTCCAAAGGATTCAAGATAACAACCTTCATCAAAATCAAAATATAGTCAAAAATCCATTATAAGATAATTATAGGCAAACACCAAAATTGAATATGTTATATCATGCACATTATCGTCAACCACATTATGGCAACCCATTAGATGAGATTCTTGGCACACATACACGTGAGTGATTTAACTTATTTGGGAATAATGGATTTGTATTCCTATTTTAGTTAAGGGTCTAGATTAATAAATTAGTAAATAATATTACAAAAATTATAGTCCTAATTTGTATAATTTATTTGTCTTTTTTACCTTTCTAAAAATAGTAATAAATAAGGAGAAATATAACTTAGCTTGAAACTAGATTGAGATGGATGAAATAGAGGTTAAAAATGGCTATGTAAGACTGGGATAATGTCGCAAATAACAATTTTGCTTTTGTTTGATGAAAGGATAGGAGTACTAAAAATAAGACACTTTACGGCCTAACATTATTGTCTACTCCAACCATTGTTTTCCAAACTAGCCATAGAGATCTAAGCTTTCTAGGTTATTTATGTTATTCATATTTGAGCCTACCTATAAAATATTGAGTGATAAATTTTGATGAATATTATTTTAGATATGATTTAATATTAAAACCCTAACCCTCCATCATGCTTGATAAATGGGATTTGAATCACTTAAAAAGGGGGGTTAGTGTGTGTAATATGCACTGAATGTCTGATGTACATCCCTCATATGGGCATGCTACCTACATACCAATACTCTGAAGAGGGATCAAGCCATATGTAGTTCTCCCACCTAATGTGCTTCATGTAATAATGTGTTGAAAATGTAAAATTCCAAATTGAGAGTGCTTGAGGTGGCTAGGGACTGCTATGAGGGTTTGAATATGTTTGTAGTTGTATTAGGTTATTGTATGTAGAGAATACAAAAGTTTTCCTTAGTTATTTGTTTGTATTCTTGCTTGTTTTATAAAATTTTATCACCTCCATTTTTAAATGAGCTTTGGATGGGATTTTATAGGTAACTATTAGTCATGGGTTAGATGTGTTCACACTAGGTTGACATAATAAAGAATAAGAATCAAATAAAAATGACCATTTGGGCTCAAACTATAAAGGGATAAGAACACAAAAAAATGGGACACCCTAGGGTCTAGCACTATAGTCCAGGTATGGTGCTCCTATCCTAAAGGATTGAGACCTAGGGAGATATGATTTCCCTAGGAAATATGGTCTGGCTAAGCTAGGATCATGGTCTAGATGGTTTCAGATGACTAGCAATGAGTAGAAAGGTGTCTAGAAGGGTCACAAGAGCATGCAAGAAGGACCTATGGATTGGGTGTCATAAACCACACTCAAACTACCAATTTATACATTTTATATGACTACATTTACCCCCCCTTATTCCAGTGATGCATCAAAGTGAAATACTAGGATAGAGTAAAAATAGAAAGCGTACATAAACTTACTTATAAGGGTGAAGCCCATGAATATGTGTGATGCAAAGTGTGCATAGAGAGATCACATTAGTGTAAATCTAAAAAGGAAAAAAGGATTAAATAAGTTATTAGTAGACATGCTATGTATAAAATAAGAATGCACAAAATATAGGTAAGAGAGACAATAAGAGAAAGGAAAAAATACACCTCACTAGGTATGTGAACCAATATAAAACCTATTGTACTATTGAGTGATATTATACCAAAATTAATATCATAAATAGAACTAAGTGCTCAATTCTCTGAGGGTAGATCAAGAATACAAAGGTTTTCCCTTTGGCTCTATCATCACCCACTAAGTGAAGCTATGTGATCATGTATGTGTTAATCTATGTTTGGACTATGTGTCCAATCCCTCTAAGTAGGTGGTTTAAGAATACAAAGGTTATCTAGTATTTTAGCTCCATTGTTTCCCTTAAAGTTTGGAACTATGAAATAATACCAATATGAATGTGTATCATATGAGATAGCTCTTGAATCCCATGAATGATCTATAATATAAAAATGTAGTGTGGATAATCAAATGTGTGATGAGAACTAGGCCAATCTTGGCCACTCCAAAAGGTAAAGATTAGGCTTGTATGAAAGCCACTCTAAAACTGAGAACTAGGCTTATATGAAATCCACTTCAAAATGATTCCAACCACCTACAGATGGAATAAAACATGTAATTATTGATAATACCTAGGAAATGCATTAAACTCAAAAAGAAAAGAAGGCAAATGTGCCATGCATATTACCCCTAATCACTGGTGTCTGTAACATGGATTTTGATCTAGAAGTTGTACCAACTACCCAATCTAAAATTGGAAGTGAAATACATCATACCATGCATTATGCCCCTTATATCTAGATTATATGATTAAAACTATACCAAAACTATTGAATCTAAACTGAACTATAACTAATAAAATTTTAACTAGTCCTACCTTTTTATCTATTTTTAGAAAATCTAGTTTTTTTGCTATTTGGATAGGACTGTAAAAAATAGGGCACTTTACTATCTAATACTATAGTCCTATTATAGTGATCTTGTCATTTATTATTTTTTTATCAATGTTCTATATTTATCATTATTTTCTTGGTCTGTTCTTCCTGGTTTGAATTTTGAATGATGTTTTGGGTGTTCTAAAAACTAATTTTTGATTAGTAGAAGGATCTGATCTCTATGATAAAACCCCTATTTATTGTCACCTCTTTTGAGAGTAGGATTTAATACCCTAAAATGATTACCCTTGGAATAAAGAGACTTACAAGTGTGTTATGATGTGAAATACATGATATAGCATTGATAATCAAAAATATGTCTCAAGATATAGCATAGTTTGTATTGGATATTGTTAGATCAACAGGGGTATGCCTAGATAGATGTAATAATGTAATAGCATGTATAGTATATTAAATTGAAACTATAAATGTTATTTTTTAGTTATTAGTTATGAAGGAAGTATGGAGTATGATATCCATCATGGCATCCAAAAAATCAAGATAATGCATGATGTGGATCATGGTATTGAAAACAATTGAGAAGCAAACAAGCACATAAGGCAAGAAGAAATAAACATACAAAAGAGGCCTAGGGGCCAAGAAAATAAGGGACATGGGCACATGTCACTCAAACTAGGAAATCAAGTAGACAAGGCATGTTCAAATGCCACATACACATATAATTGAAAACAAACAAGGTTAACACGAGGGCCATAAGCACATAGAAGAGTACAAGCAAAGGAAATTGGTAAATGTCCTAAGGCACACATAAGAATACAAGTAAAGGACATTGGCAAATGTCTGAAGGCACACACAAGAGATAAAATAGGGAATGAGAAATGCAATCACATCTAGCTATGCAAAGCAAGAAAAGAAGGCATGTAAATGCTATAAATATGATCACATCTGACTAATAAAATAAAGAATTGAAAGTATGTAAAACATGTAGTATAATACTAGATAGATGCTAAGAAATACACAAGTGTTATATACTAGTGAATGTTGATAGATTAATCTATGTAAGCTAGTAAATAATGTATATTATCATTATATCTAGATTGTGTAGTGTAGGAATGACATAACCTAGATGGTGTAGTCATGTAGAAGATGCCACCAATGGGTATATATATCAATGTATGTATTGAATGTATGGATTAGGATGCCCCTTCAATGGGTAGAGTGAAGCAATCAAGCATTTGGGTGTCATTACACACACTCAAAAAAGATCAAGTGAAGCATGGTAATGTATATAAATCAACAAAAAATAGCATAAAATAAAATAAAAATGTAAGTCTATCATGGTTGTATAAATGTAAAACATGGATGATGCATATGGTTGAAATGTTTTTAGTGTTTTTTTATTTATTTGAATGTTTTTGTATTTTCAAAATTTATATTATTTTTTGTATTTTTTAAATAAGCTATATATAATCAATCATAAGGAAATTATGTACAAATAAGCTAAGAATTTATGTATAAAAAAATTGAGAATAAATGATACTAATTGATGAGTCTCATGAGAGAATCCCTATCATGGTGTCATGTATTAATGAGAGGGATCGTGCATGATCATGAAACATGATAGAAGGGTTGATATTGTTACTCTAAAAGATGTGTATGTTATAAATGCTTTGAAATATATGTAGTGTAAACTAACTATGGGGTCCCCCTATAACTCTAAGAAGTGGATGCAATGGTGGGGCTCTTAGGGACCCATATGGTAGTAGAATAATCTCTCTAAAAGTGTGATTTATGTGTGGAGGCATGAGATATAAATAATACTACCCTAGGTGTGATTACTATAGTTGGAAACTATCCATAGTCCTAAAACTATCGCTAATGTAGTTGTTAGTAGAAGGGGATAGAAGATATCACTCTGTCCATATCATCCCTATGGATGTTATATCACTATCTCAACCCTGATGGCCAAATAAAAAATGTGGTCATACTACATATTATATGTAGGAACATGCCCTGTATTTGATGTTATCTATGTTGCATTAACTATAGCTATATGTGGAGACTCTATAATATGCAACCTTAATAGATGTGTAACTAAAATTGTGTGTTGTGAAAGAGGATCATCTATCTAAAATCATAGTGGATTACTACATGAAATAACACTCTATGGCCTCTGCTATGATGTGTATGATTGATCAATAGATTGAGATGGAACTGTAACCTATGAAGAGGGCTCATTTAATATCAATCTTAGTAGGTTACTACATGAAATAGGTCCCTAGAAACTTGACTATAGTGAATATCTATTTAGAGTAGTGCTTTATGATGTGGGTTCATCTAATCTTAACCATAGTGGGTTACTACATGAGATAGAACCCTAAAAACTCATCTATAGTGAATATCTATCTGGAGTAGTAATCTATGATGTGGGTTCATCTAATCTTAACCATAGCAGGCTTCTACATGAGATAGGACCCTAAAAAATCTATTGTAGTATATGTGACTATGTTGGATATGTATATGGAACTGCACTATTTACTCCATGGAATACAATATTATATGTAGGTTTATCTCATTGTACTAGTCTCCAAACCATCTAATTAGGTGGGATAGAATATCTCTTATGAGGCTCTATCCTAGAAACTTCATTACTCTCATGAAGAGTAATCGATGATTCCCATGAATGAATGTCTTGGGATGACTCAATCATGGAGGAATGAGGTCTGGGAATCCATGATAAAGGAGATATTTATTACCTTAATTTGAATTCTATGATACCATTATCAACACATCTATTAATTCAATCCCTTAGTCCATAATAATCATTATCTCAATGTCCATGGATATGATGATAGATTAAAAAAAGGGCTAATATGGCTATCTATGTAAGAGATGTGGATCTCATTGATGAGTAGAAGACAGTGTGATTAACCTCCTATCTAGTAGTGATAATAGTATGACATATGGTATATCCCACTTTGAATCAAACTATAGTGGTGCCTTGCTATTATTCTCTATAGTGTATGCTATAGGTGGTGCTCTAGAAACTAGCTCTATATTTTGAACTAGTTACTTTTTTGGTTGTGGTCTCCTATCTTGTTTAGGACATGGTGGATGTTGTGTGTTAGTATTTGTAGATGGAGGCACTATTATGAAATCTAGAGTAATTCAATCAACTGAATTTTCCTCAATCAATCCCAATTTCTTCTCTAAGTCTAAAATTGTATAACATAAGCACCTAAAAGAGGACTCTGTCTGATATAATATATGTTTTAGGAGAGGTTGGTGAAGCCATTTAATAAAGATATGTTGAAGCTCTAAATTTGTTGGTTTATAGATCAATCATAACATGGAAGTCTTAAATCATAAGATATAATAACTAACTGGCTCTAAAGGATTTTGATGCAATGTGGCAAGTTTCTCATAAGTAACATGAAGGCCCATGTTTTCTATGTAATATCTAAGAAATTCCTCCTATAAGTTAACATATGTATGTAAGGAACCCATAGGGAGTAGATGAAAGAACCAATTTTGTGCATTACTCACTAATGTCTATTGGAATAATTTTAATAGAATAAAATGAATCGAATGAGATGGCAAAGCCTTTCAAAAGTATTTAAGGTGCATGAATGGATTTTTAGTTCCATCAAATTGAGTAAATGATGTTATCTAAAAATGCTTAGGCAATGAATCTTTGACAAAAAAAATTGGAAGAGGGTTACCATGCAAGTCATTAGCATCCATCCAAGACTTAAAGCCTTGTTTTCTAAAGTAAGGAGATGTACTTAGTGTTGTAATTAGTTAACTACATGCATTAAAAAAATAATCTCTTGTGATGGTATATTAGTATCTTGAAGTGGTTCATTTAAACGTTGAATTTGATTATTTATTTTATCCATGGGAATGCTACATTTAATAATGGTATCATAGAGATAATGTGCGCTCACTTAAACCTTTCTAGGAATGGTAACTTGAACCTTAGGAGAGGGATGTGGGCTACCATTCTCTTTGGGTGAAGAGTGAGAAATAGGTATTATTGTAGTAGGAGGTGGTTTGGGAGATTTGTTGGTATCTTCTGTAGTTAGTGAATCACATTCTAATTGAATAGAATATGTAACTTTATCATTGACATGTGCATCATTTGAAATAGAATCATGCATAGAAGTAGAAGTAACATTTTTTAATGTATTATGTTTGAGAGAAGAAGTGAAAGAAAAATTTGAAGTATGAGATGCATTTTGTTCTTCACTATGTACATAATAGTCCTCATTATTCCATGCATTATCATAATCAAAGTTTTGTTAATATTCACTCTCATTTTTATATTCATTTCAATGTTCATTATCATATTAATTATCACTTCCATTATTGCTAGGGAGAGAGGTAAGTTAAGGTGTTAATTATTTTCTAATATGCAATAAATTGTCATGTGAAATTGGAATACTATGTGCATCTATGTTATCCTTGGATGGAGTACATGCATTATGTTCATTTGTAATATGAGAAGTAAGAGTAAGAGAGTTATCATTTATGCATTATTTTATCATTATTTGAGATTACAAAGTAGATTTAAGAACATGAGATGGATCATTTGAACTATGCATTGGAAATTTAATTCTATTATGTTTATATTATTTTAATTTGAACATAGAGAGAGAGAGAGAGAGAGAGAGAGAGAGAGAGAGAGAGAGAGAGAGAGAGAGAGAGAGAGAGAGAGAGAGAGAGAGAGATTAGGTTCAAAGGGAAAAAAAATATCACCAATGAGAGATTCACTTGGAAATGCATGACTAAATTGTATATTTGATGTATTGTGAATAGGAAAATGAGGTTAAAAGTAACTTTACCATTTATCAAAATTATTTTCTTTAGAAGAGGGAATGAAAGAGATAGGTTTAAGAGAAGAAGATGCATCTACTTTTTCTTAACTATCACTTTCATGTGCATCATCATATTCCTCATTACAACAATAGTAATTATTTTCATTGTAAATGAAATCATTTTCCACATTTTTGGCTAATGTGAAATTTTGCAATTTTGTCCATTCATTGTCATAATTATGAGAAAAATTTAGAAATTAATCTATAGGATGAGAAGGAAGAAGTGCCTTAGTGTCCATTTTATTACTTTCACCAAAGAGCATAATTAAAATTAATATTAAGCAAATAAATTAAAAAATAACTACTAACATATAGATTTTGAAATTATTTTTGACACTCCAAACAATTTGTAAAAATTCCTAAATTTTTATCTAAAAATTGTAAGGGAGGAAGGCTTGGGGTTTGAGGACCTAGTCTAGATATCTAGGGTTTTGGGTTGGGATTTTAGATATTTTAAAAATTATTTCAATAATTTAAATTCTAAAATAAATTTGAATAAAATTAATGCACAAAAAATTATACAAAAATCAAAAATTTGAAATTGAATTTTTGCATTAAAATAGTGAAGGAAAACCCTAGGGGTACCTGAGGTTTTAGATTTATTCGAAGTAAGTCAGTTTCATCAATTGATTTAACTTATTTGGGAATAATGGAGTTTTATTCCTATTTTAGTTAAGGTTTTAGATTAATAAATTAATAAATATTATTACAATAATTATAGTATTTATTTGTATAATTTATTTGTCTTTTTTTACCTTTCTAAAAATAGCAATTAATAAGGAGAAATATAACTGAGCTTGAAAATAGACTAAGATAGATGAAATAGAGTTTGAAATTGGTTGTGTAGGACTAAGACAATGTCACAAATCAGAATCTAGATTTTGTTCAACAAAATGATAGGAACACCAAAAAGAGGACACTTTGGGGTCTAACATTGTTGTCCACTCCTACCACTATTGTCTGCACTAATCACAAATATCTAATCTTTTTGGGTTCTTTGCATTGTTCATGTGTGAGCCTCCCTATGAAATATTGAGTGTTGAATGTTGACAAAGCTCATTGTAGAGATGATTTAATCTTCAAACCCTAACCATCTATCATGTTTGATAAATAAGATTTGAATCACTTGAAAAGGGGGGGTTAGTGTGTGTAAGATGCACTGAACATGTGATCCACACCCCTAGTGTCAGCAAACTGCCTATATACCAATAATCCAAAGAGGGATCAAGCCATATGTACTTCTCCCACCTAATGTGCTTCATGAAATAGTGTGATGCAAATGTAAAAATGCCAAATTAAGAGTAATTGAGGTGGCTATGGACTGGTATGAGGGTTTAAATATGTTTGTAATTATGTTGGGTGACTGTATGTAGATAATAAGAAAAGTTTACCTTATTGATTTTTTTGTATTCTTTCTTGCATTTGTTTACCTCCCTTTGTAATTAGCTTTGAATGGGATTTTATAGGGAACTATTGGTCATAGGTTATATGTGTTCACATTAGGCTGACATAATGAGGAATAGGAATTAGATAAAATTGATCGTTTGGGCTCAAATTTTAAAGTGACAAGAGTACCAAAAATGGGACACCCTAAGGTCTAATGTTTTATTCCAGGTATGGCACTCATATATTATAGGTTTGATACCTACAGGGATAGGATTGGCCTAGGAAATATGGTTTGGCTGAGCTAGAATTAGGGTCCAGAAGGTTTCAGATGATTGGAAATAAGCAAAAAGGTGCCTAGAAGGGTCACAAGAGCATGTAAGAAGGACCTATGGATTGGGTGTCATAAGCCACACTCAAACTATCAATTTGGAAATTTTATATGACTACAATGAGATACCCCTATGGTTTAGATGCATTCCATTTCATTTGATGATAATGAAATTGTGGATGATGATTCATATATCCATTATTTATTTATCTAAGCATATATTGATCAGTATCATATACAAAGTGTTATGATTGATAATGTTTCTAGTGAGAATGTATTCACCATGACATTATCACACATTTGGGATACACACATGATGTATTCCATTTATCTAATATTTCTAAATGATTTGAAAGGAATACACAAGTTTTTGGTGAGAATGATTTACCTCTAGAATTTGTTCCAATGCATGTGACCATAATATTTTTAGTTATACCACATACAAGAGTATTTGATATGTTATTGGGATGACATTGGATTCATAATCTCATTTTAGTACATTCCATAGTGCATGGTTGTCTTAAATATATTCATGACAATAGGGAAATTATAGTTTCAAAGATTCAATATGAATATCCATTGAAAAATGAAAAAATGTTCCATGATAAATAATTATACAACCTACTAAGGTTGATTATCAATGAAAGGGTAAATAAAAATAAATACCCTTTCCTAGGTGAGTAATACTTGATATGAAATTTTATTATAGATATACAATGGATTCCATAAGGTTCTAAACCACACCTCCATAGCCTACCCAATTATTGATATTAGATCACCATGTTTTAAAGAGGCTAAAAAGACAAAATTACACCAAGTAAATGAAAAAACATTAAACAATGTGTTTCATCAAACACTTTAGATTTTACTATTGCTTTATGACCATTAAATCATATGAGGCATATATAGAGTATCAAAGATTTTAAACTTCTAGATTCAACAGATATACATGAACCATGGTAGCATGACCAATTTATTGTATCATATTCATAGTATAAAACACCCTATGATCATCCTTTATATGGGATCACCATATATCACTCTCTTTCCAAACATTAAAAAAAAATTTTAAAAAATTACAAAATTACAACTAAAATAAAATATTCATGAAAATAAAAAAAACATTCAAATAAATTTAAAAAATCACAAATATTTAGCATTTCACATGTTTACTAGATTTTACATATTTTATTTAATTTATGTTAGTAGATAACATATCATTCCATATACACATATGTTTCAAAATTAATTAAGTGTGATACAAACATACATTATATCCATTATACATGAGCATGTGGATGTTAGAATTTTCTTTTTCATACATGATAGACTATATTGAGGGCACCTTACTATTATTTAATCATGATTGGCACAAGATATATTATTTTAGGAACATTTTCGTTATCACATTTATATTATATAATAAAATTTACACATTCCTATATTCATGTTATTAACTTACACCATTTACTTGATATGTTATTTTACATGGCATTTGCTAACATATGTATTTCGAGAATAGTATGCCATGCTTATGATAATTCCTTATATTTCACTTCATCTCTTCATATGGATTACATGAGTGTACTTTTTGTTTACTTCATTGTATTCATTTTGGAACATTTAAACATGTTAATTTATTATTGGAAATAGTTCACTAAGTACTGCTTATTTCTTTGGTGTGTGGACATTTGAATATGTCCTCCCCTAGAGTGTTTAATGTTTGAAAAAAACCTTGTTTTCAATTTCCTTATACCCTCTTTATGAGATATTGATTAATTTTATGTGTGTTCTTGATTATTTATTGAGATTATTACTTATATGCATTGCCAAGATCTATATCATGCATCTTAGGGCTTGTTATGTATGCATATTGTGAGCTTATTTGATACATTTACTTTGACATGATAACTAATATATGATTATTCAATACATTATTAATACATATATATCATGGTTATATTATCCTTTTGAGATAAGGTGACTATTAATTTACACTCCCCTCTTTTCAAAAGGGGGCATATCAGTGGGGGAATGTCATAGAGACATGATTCAACATACACATAGTTGAAAAATTTGTAGAATTTGATATAGTTTACATGATTATATTAAAATACTTGGGACATAATATTAGACATTTATCATAAATTTGGGATAATGGTTTTCATATTGTTGATGTATATTGCACATAGTTTATATAGTAAAGGTTATATTTTGGCATATACTTCATCTTGAGACACATTTGAGGTGCATATGCCATGCAAATATACCAAATTATAAATACATTATTCAAATCATGCTACTATTCATACATCGACCATACTAACATGCACCATTTGAGATTTTATCTACTATATAAGTAGGCTCCTTTGAATACTATGATTAATATTCAACAATCTTGATGGACTTGACACTACTTATATTATTGCAAGTTTATATGGTTACATGGTTTGACTTGGGTGATATTGGATAAATTGTGTTTACACTTCAGAGTGTGTGATTGAGTTTAGTGCTCCTGATGAACTTGGGAAAACTCACCCTCATATCATATTTTGTTCATGATCACCTTCCAACTTCCTCTTCACATCTCTAAGGTTCATATTTAAACCTCTCTCCAATGCTTTAGCTAGAAATTAACTTTACCAAGGAAAACCATTAAGGGAGAACATGGTTGCATCAAAACATATGTGTATTACTTCCTTGATTTATTTTATTTCAAGTAATTTTTAATTATTAATTGTAAGAATATATGCACATATTGCACCTAGTACATACTCTTAGTTTTAGGTCATACACATATAAAAAATTCAAATAGGTATCAATTCAAATCAAGATGTTTTATACACACCATGGTACACATCTATTTCCTTTAGCATAATAATTTCATCTTTATGAATTAATATATTAAAGGGGGGAATGTATATATTCAAATATAGATTTATATGTTAAACTAGTCCTGTACACTTGGAAAATATTAGTCATGGATCTACCCTTTAGTTTTTTACCTACCTTTCAACTAAAAGTCTCATGTTCTCTATGCCACTATGATTGAATGTTTATCTTATAGTATAACCTAGATATTCTAATTATCAAGATCACTTATATCCCATATTACAATTAAAAACTAATATATATCCTTCACTATCAATTATATAACATCAAAAACTTTCTATCTTCATATACACTTGCATTTATACTTGGACACTAAAATCAAAACTAGTTTTCATGCTCCAACTCATGTGTTTGTACCTTAAAAACACTCAAATTGAAAAATATTTTGATATGTATAAGTCAACCTAATTTATATCATTAACCTTTTCATGAGAAATATTTCAAAAGAGGTGGCATAAATATAATTTAAATCCCACTCATTATTCATTTATGAATAAAATCTCCAGTTTATATTATACTACTAAAAATCAACCACACAACTATTCTATTATGCCCTATTATTTCCTATTTCCAAAGCATCCATAAGGTCAATCATGTTACATGTTCAAAGCATCAAAATAATAGCCCATGAATATTATTTTACAACTTACAAGATATATCACTACATTAAATTTCATATAACATATTACACATTTTTTCACACACAAATCCACATAAGGGGAAAACAACATCAGTTTGAGGCCCTATTCAAAATATATGAATTTGTATATAACACTCATTGATATAGGATTTTTGAGGTCACCTCAACTTAACATGATCTCACTAACCCCCTTTTTTCAAGGTGGCATGCCTTAATTGGAGGATCAAGGGTTTTGATCAAAATACTGATATCAAGAGTGTGTATCACACAATATAGATAAATAATTTTCAAAGAAACAATGCCATCTAATAGGCATAGATGGAATTTATAGAAAATAGTTTTTACTATGATCTATATAGAAGCATTGAACTCAATAAAGTAACATCAAATTTAGTATCAATGGGGTGATGCAAGTGTCCATACTAATATAAATCGAATATTTAGAATCTAATGATGGTATCTAGACCTTCAAATAGTCTACTTATGCACATCTACTACTTAGATCCACATGTACATCATTGTATAAGCTAAGAATGACTTCTCCTTAATATTTATATTATCATAATATTTAATTTTATACGTACCATATTGGGCATATTATTAGATTCAATATATATCATCATAATATCAATAGACTCTAAAGTTACTTAGTATGATTTTAGATAAGCTTACTCCTTAGTTTATTAGGTTATTCTCCTTCCTATTAATCCTTATTTCCAAAAAGGGTTAAACAAGAATCAATTAATTTTATTTTGAAGGCATAATATGAACCATTAACTTATTATGAACATTATAGAATTTTAATTTTCTATTTAAATCAATGAAAATAATTTTTATTATTTATATAAACACCCATGCTTACTTTTAAATATCTAGAGTAGAATAGTACTAACTACATGGTAGATATAGTAAATAAATTTGAAATTAAGTGTATATTTAATACCCTAAGGTAACTCATACATTGATATTCTCTTGAATAAGGTATAAAATGGAAGGGTCTAAAAAAAACCCTTTAAAACCTATGTTTGTGTCAAAACTTTGAATAATAGATTAAGATTGGTCATAAAAATAGGGTGTCACACAAGATACTCCACTTACAATAACTAATTTAAATTTTATTGGAGATAAATTACTATAAAATTTAAAAGTTCATAAGAAAATTAGAAGAGATAAAGGTATCCATAGAATATCTATGTCCATAAAACCTCATCCTAACCTAACAATAGAAAACATACAAAAATCACAAGAAAATATCTCTAATTTAATGTCCTCTTAGATGATAGACACCACCCTAAGTTTTCCTATAGTTACACATGACCTACCTTAAAATTTAAAAAAATACCTTCATAAATTCATAAATGATGGGACTATGACTATAGTGGAACATAAATCCACTTTAAATGTCTCTTTGAGACTCTTAAATGTAATATTTGATGATGTTGAAAAAAAAAAAATTCCCCTTTGCCTTTGAAGTAATAAATTATGTTTGGTTATTAAATTAACACCAAGAAATATTACTAATTGGATAAAATTTGAAGAATATTTTATAAGGAAACTTAGAGAAGTGGTAGACCTTAATGTAAGGTTCAAACAATTTTCCATGATTAGGAAAAAAATAAATTAAACCATTAGAAACTTTAATGTGATGTTTCAATGAATATATTTTTTTTTTCTAAAAACCATAGATATATTTTACCCCATGGATAATCACTTTTACTTAGATGAATTAAACCCATTTAACTCTATATTCATGAAAATATCTGCTATAACAACTTATACAAGTCTATATAGAATAAACTATGGTAGAAAGAAAATTAATTCCTTAAGGAGTTGGCCAAATAAAATTACACAATATAGGGATTGTTAAAAAATTGGTATTACCATAAGTCATCATATCCATACCTAATTATAATTGAACTTGAACACTATATTTGACTCCAATAACATAATTGACATAGGTCATAACTTCAACATCTATTACAAACTAAACAAAGCTAAAATCTCTTACTGAAATGATACAAAAAATGGAAAATGATTTCATTGGTCTTAATACGAGGGTTAATTTTAGAAAAAAGGACAATATAAAAAAACTATTTCTTCCAAAGGAATACCAATTATATATATTAGTACAATAACTAAAAAAAATTAGAATCAACTAGGTGGTTGTTGTACTCAACATAACCCCAATTTCTATTTTCCTTTCGAATAGGGACCCACTATATTTTGAAATTCATATGTCTATTTTGAAAATATTCTTTCAAAGATCTTTGTATGTGCACCTAAATTTCTTGTTTAGTATAAATGTAAGGGGAAATTTTCACATGTTTAATTTATTCAGACTAACCTATTAATATTTTTTGGAAGATTTGAAACACACATTTTTTGAGCATGTGTAATGATTATAAAATTTTGATCTTCATATATTTTTCATTTTGCTAGTAGTGTTCTTTGCATATTTTTGGTCTTTAAAACTTTTGTTCAGAAGTTAGATTTTAGAATTTTTAATCCTTCACATCTAATTTACCTTCAAAAAAAATGTTTGAAGAACTTTTGATCATAGGATTTGTTCACTAATTTTGTCTTTACAAAATTTTCCTTGATTTATGCATGTCTTCAACATTTGTGTTATTTATAGATTTTGTTTAGAACTCTAGTACTTTGTAACTTTACACTTTGGCAAATGTTTTTAGCATTTAAACTTTAGGAAAAAAATTTGGTGCTTCTATTTAGAATTAGATCCTCAGATAAAATGTTCACCCAAAGTATTCATGGAAATTGTTAAAAAGTGGGATTCAAAATTTTTCTTCATAGGTCTTATTTATGATTTGGTCTTCATCAAAAGTTTTTATAATTGCACTTCAAAAATTAATTTTATCATCTTGGTTTTTAGAGAAAGTTCTTAGAAATTATGTTTCTAAATTTATTTCTAGAACATAGCCTTAGAGTAAAGTGTCTTTTACAAGATACATATAACATGTCCATCATAGGTCTTAAGAAATTTTGTTCACAAGATGTGATCACATTGTAAACATTTAGAGATTACCTTATTATTATTATTATTAATTTGGCCTATTAAGGTCAAATTAATATCCATATCATTTGAAACATTCCTAAAACTAGTCATTATCCCTTTGCAACTAGTCAAATTGGTCAATTGTAACCTAAAAATGCATTTTTTGAGAAAACATGTCAAAATTAGGATTTAAAAGGTCATTAAATTATCCAATTCATCTTTATTCATGTTTAGAGAGGTGAAAATTGCCTATGTCTAAAGTTTCAGAACATAAAAAGGTCATTTGATATGTTTACTAAGCCAAAAAGGCCCCAAAATAGCTCACACATGCCAAATTGGCAATTTGAAAAAATGAAAAAAATATTATACGGGTCTAATTTTTCATGATTTCCACATAATTCTTCTAAAAACTTATAAACTTGGTGTTGGAAGACTTGTTTTGGCTTTGAAAGGGGAAAACTAGGCTTATTTCTTTCATTTTGCAAGAGGAGTATGGATTTTATACAATCCAGGGTAGGGGAAGTCATCTATAGGTCGTTACGAAGCTTCATCAGGATTTCCATAAAAATTCATGGCCATACAGGCCCAAAATCAACCTTCTATTGACACTTTACTTCTCGGCATAGAGGGACCTACCTATAGGTTTTCTGATGGCACATTTTACTGGAGATGAGTGAAGCTCTCAAATTTAGGGTGATGAAACTAGAATCAAAGGGATTCAAGATGGTCTAAATGTTTTATAAATTGGATTATCTAGGCTCATTAACCATTTAGTTGAAGATAGGTTAAATTATGTTGCCTTACAACCAGTTTTCTCCATTTTCTCCTCACTTGGGTAGAGTTTCAAGGAAAATCAACATGTTCCAACATCTTGAGGACTTGTTATACCTTTCCATGGCCTTTTGAATCTATTTTTCATCTAATTAAATGTCAAAAAAAATTCATAAACTTAGTGAGTCAATCTATAGTGTATTATGAACCTCAAAGGTGAATTGTATAGTTCTTGAAGAGGAAAGTAGCCTCAAACTTTCAAGAAATTTGTATTTTGTAGGGTTTACATCAATTTTTTCATGATTTCCAAGATAAAATCATTAGATTTGATTCTTTTTTATTATCAATTAATTCCCATATACATTATTTAATCGTGTCTTAATGGAGATTTTTAGCATAAATTAAGGAATGTTTGCATATTTTCAAGTTTTTGAAGAAAATTATGTTTCTTTCTCAGCCTATATCTCTCCTCTAATGGCCTCCAAAGTTAGGTGGAATGAAGATTATGTCTTCATATTTTCATACTCTCCTCATACTAGTCTTCTAATTCTCCTAGGATCTCCTTTCAAACTTCCATCTCACCCACCTCATCTTACTACCATAAATTGTCATTTTCCATTGTTTTCAGGTTTCTTATTCATCTTCCACTGTGTTTTCATCCACCACTTATCCATTCATGGTCATTCCACCCTTCCAAAATATTTTTACATGAATAATCATCAAGAGATCCATGAGGTTTTTTTAGACCACCACAAATATGTATAGGAGGATGCAAGACTCAAAACATCATGCATAGTTCATACACTAGTACTCTACAATAGTATAGCAAAGATGTAGCCTTTTTTGAGATTGGTCTCATGCTATGGAGATATCAAGTGAAGTTAGAAGGTAATTATGTACCATTTATATTTATGGATTAATAATTTTTCAAGTCGCATTTTGAATATGGTAAAGTCACACATACAAACTACAACCATCAAAAGAGAGCCTACAATAGTATATATAGTCATATGTTGTGAGGACCATCTAAAAGGTAGCAGTGAAGTTTATTCCATATTGTCACTATACTACTATAACTATATCAAGGATATAAGGAAGAATGACAAGACTAAATTAGGTGTATATCCTTGGTTGAAGTCATACAACTATGATCCATGCATATGGTACTACAAAATGCATCTATAGCCCAGGGAAACACATACCTCTCTTTGAACTATCATGAGTCTTGAAATCATTATTGGTTTGAGGGAGTTTCCTTTCCTATAGGAATATTACATGATAACAAAACAATATGAATTGATTGATGATTATGTAGAGGGTTGTTACAATAAACTACACTCATACCAGGGTTTAGGAACCCTTCCTATAGTCACATAAAGGTAAGGTTACAATTAGCAAAGAAAGACATTATGATGGAGGAGGGTTTTAAAGGTTTTAAACATTCAAAACATGAATTAGAAAGAGTTTTTAGGTTATAATGGATTAAATTCATAATGGGAGTGTCTCAAATCTTGATACCCATTTAATCCAAACTCCTATGATCACCTATAGCTACCTTAAGGGCTAAAACATAGTCAAGAAAGGGTAAGATGGACTTTTGAGAGCATAGGAGGATAATTTGATCACCAAAGGATTGAATAAGTAAAATTTTAAATGTAAAAAAATACAAATAAATGGAGTACATTTCAATTTTAATCATGCCATATATAGGGCTAGTGACCTATAACCACATGTAAATTCAACCTATAGTGAGCTATGGTCCAACAAGGATTTAGGGTCTCATGATTCAAATAGAAGATCATATTGTGGATTTGAAAAAGCACATGAAAATAGGGACTCTCCCCACACCTATTAAAATAATTTATTTTAGTCATTACTTCTCAAATATCTTATATTTTGGTACTATTCGTACAAGGGTATATTCCCCTACAACACAGCCAATGATTTTTTGTATTTGAACAATGTCTTGGGGTTTTGAGGAATCAAAGGAGGTATTTATGTTGATTATATTAAATTGGGAAGAGAAGGAAAAATAATTTAATACTTTATGAGGCTAATTTGGTTTCAAGGCAAAGTATCATCTTATAGCCACCATCTTATAACCACACTAATGCATCTACAGGCTTCTAGAAAAAATCGTAGGTCATGACAATGAAGTGATTGAGGGTTTTGAATTATGGAGGTTTTGTGAAAAATGAAGATAATCTGGTAGATTTGAATGTTTAAAGTACAAAAAATCACTTTTTCAAGCTAAGGAGAACTTATAATGCCTTAAATAGCCCTACAAGTTTGTACAGACATACCTACAACTTGCAAGAGAGTTATACAATCAACTATTCTTTTGAGAGTTTATCAAGAGACTATTTTAAGATTATAATTGGTATGACGAGTTTTAAAGGGATATTTTAGGTTTATAAAGAATAGGTATAGTCAAATTAGCTTCAATAGGGATCTGCAGCCTTCATAAGGCTAAAAGCCTTCCTTAAGGCTAGCAGATATGGGTAAGTAGTTTTTAAAAAAAAAATTTGTTTCATGTCCAAACCATGGGGAGGTTTGATGAATAAAATAATAACAAATCCATAAATAGGTCATGATATAATATGAAACATTGTAAATTCATCTGTCTAAATATCATCCTTAAGTCATCTTGATAAGCATGATCAAGGATTGAAAAGAAGTACTAATAATGTGACTCATGAATATGTCTTGATAAAGAAGGGTCATTAATAGAAGAGGACTAAGAGTCTTTAAATTTATCATAGATCATTATGATAAAAGTTTCTTAAAAAATTGTATAAGGTCAAGGATTTATAAGGCATATCCATGCCTACATTATCCATACAAGCCTATGAGGGTGTTCTGTAGTCAAATACTTAATAGTAGGTTAGTGATCATGAGGAGATGTTTGGTTTTGGTAAAATGAAGTGATCTCAAGTGGATATATGATATTTTAAATGACATGATTAGTTTTAAAGAGGGATAATGTAGGGTTTATGTTATAATGATACAATAATATACCAATATCAAGACCTACAGTCCTCATGGAAACATAGTAAGAGACCTAAAACCTTGGTTTTGAAGAGTCAAAAGGGGTTAGAAAGAAAATCAAGAGGTTGATTATGATATATTTCAAGTTTTTTAATTATGTTTGAATCCAAATCACTATGAATGAAAATTTAACTCTCATACACCTCCATTATTTACAATTACCACCTATAGTAGGGTCCTCTTTCTCTCTCATAGGTCATGGGCATACAAGTTTCTCTCAATGACCTTATCCAATCAAGTATCTATGATGGTATAGGAATGTAAAATTTAATAATAAATTAATTTAATTATTAAATTCATTAAAAAATATATAAACATGAATTAAGATGATAGTACATCAGATATATGAAATATGCAAAGGTTGAGGTGTAATTGCCTTGTTTGAGGGTCTAAACATGCTTGAAAATAGGGGTAGAGGAGTTTTAAAATATTATTAAAGGAATTTTAATCATTTTGGAAATGTTTTTTAACATTTAAAATCTATAAAAATCATGAAAAAACATTAAAACATCCAAAAATTAGTAAAAAATGCAAATAGTCCATGCACAAGGGTTAATTTTGAGGGAGAATTGAGGATTATGGGAGCTAAAAGTGGAATCAAAACTTGATATTTGGTAAATATTGTCATAATGAGATGGATAAAAATTTACATAAGTTTCATGTCCATTGTATGAGTGGAGATAATTTTTGTTTTGTCTCAGACCCCAACTTGTCTGTTTAAGGTCACCAGTGGAGTAGGTATGATTCTGGAGTGATATAAAAGCTTATAAGCCAAATTAAAGGATTTAAAATCATGGGATGATGTTTATAAATCATAATAATACCTATAAATAGTTTAAAAACTCCAAATTTAATGCAAACCATGCTCATATAGGCTTTTGCAAGCAACCAGGCATATAGGCCAAAAAAGGCATTTTTGGACTTTTCAAGAAAAAAGGACTTTAAAAGTATTTTTATATAATTTTAAAGATCTGATAATTATTTTTAAAATATTTTTTTACCAGGTAAAGTGTTATTTTCATCTTGGTGATTTTTTTCACTTTTTACAGTTCTAGACACCCTTTTGTGCCTCCTGTTCAGATGCTCGCATTGTTCACCACATGTAGATTTTGGATTAACACTCTTATTATGTTTTGAGGACCCATATTTAATTATAATTAATGAAAAATTTAGATAATTTGAGTGGTTTTTATATGTGAACAATTTTTAGGAGCGTAGGTAGCCCAGAATGCAGTCAAATATCCATAGGCAAATTTCATCTACATGGTAAATTTTCATATATTTTACATGGGAACCAAATATTTTAATGTATTTTAGGGGGATAAATTTTATATTAATAAATTAAAACATTTTATGATTTAGAAATTTTTACTTCATGAATCATCATTTTGAAGATTCAGCTTTAAAACCCTTCTAAATCCCCTAAAAACTAGTTTTGAGAAAAGTGGATTTTCACACCATCAAATAATCATTAATCAAATTTAAAACTTTTTGAATTTAAAATAAACTCATATAGGATTCATAAATATCAATTTTATGTATATATTTGTATAATTGAGGGAATAAATCATGTTTTTTTGGTGGAAAAAAGCATGTAAAACATAGTACAAGGTAGTTCAATGGAATATAATCAATGGGGATAAAATAATAAGATGTTTTATTCATCATAAAATATTAATTTAATCATAAAAAATCACATAATTGTCCCTTACAACTCAATCAAAATGGCCAGTCTGTTGGAAAATGAAGCAAAATAGGCCTAGTCAACCCTGTTGACTGAATGGCAAAGGTTTTCTCATCAAAATCACATATTTAATGATGAATAAAGTTTTTTCATGTCTAATTAATGGTTTTTTCAGGTTTCATGTCTTCTTATTTTAGGTTTAATGGTGACTAGGATCACAAATTAGCCTTTATGTCTTTTTGGTCTAAATGGCTTAGTTGATCAACTTGTCAAGTTTGAGTTTGGCATTGGAATTGGTCATCAAAGAGTTAAAAAAGGATTTCATCACTTCATATCTACTACTATTACATGAATATATTAATACACTTCTCACTCTTCAAGGTATTTTTTTATGTAAAGGAGGGTTATTCTAGGATTGACTAGTCTTACTTCAATTGACTAATTGTCAAGTGTCATATCTATTCTTCATGATCTTGTTAATTGAAAACTTTCAAGAAATTAAAACTCTTAAATATTGAGTTAAATAATATAAGTATTTGTGTATCATCATGCATGAGAATTTACTTGTCAAACATGGGCCCACCACCTCTTTTCCATGCCAAGATGAAGATTTTTTCATGTTTTGGATACTTTGAAGATTATTGAAGACTTGTTTTAAATATTGTAAAATGAGTTAGTCTTGAGTTAGTCAACCAAGACTAATCATTCTCAATTTTCAATTCCACATTGTCTATAGTTAGGTTTTGATACATATATGTTGTTTTTTTCAAGCCAATTTTAATTATTCTTGGAGATGAAGCAGAAATTATATCTAGACCATACACCAATAAAGGATATTTTTTTTATTTTGAATATTAGTTTTGATAGATAATAGAGTGTGATTTATTATGTATCATCATATAAGTTGGATTATATCTCCTTTTTTAGGTCCCTTCCTCACCTATTGCTTTTTATTTCACCTTCTATAGGTCATTTGAAGAGGTAAAAAGGAATCTTGTAATCCAAAATTATTTCAATCCTTCATCTAAAATATTTATGATTAAGGTAAATATAGGGATTTTATTTGATAATATTCATGAATTAGTTTCAATAGATTATAGATGATTTAAAAAATTTAGGTGCATCACCCCATTAGATAGGATTTCCCTTCAATTTCCCCTTCCCTTTTTCATCCAAAAATAACAATGATTAGTTTTAATAGATAAATCTTAAGGGAAC
The DNA here is from genome assembly GCA_037957365.1 of Torreya grandis. Classification (NCBI taxonomy): domain Eukaryota; kingdom Viridiplantae; phylum Streptophyta; class Pinopsida; order Cupressales; family Taxaceae; genus Torreya; species Torreya grandis. The sequence continues at coordinate 443,650 of JARHVA010000924.1, forward strand.
CAGACCTCTCTGAAGGTTCTTCTCAGTACAAAGCCACCCACACTCTAAGAATTTATAATTGTATCAAATGAATTAAGGGTGTGTTTTACACATGTTTAAATAAGGTGCACTCTAGAGTGATAACACCTATTTCAACACAACATCTAATACCTGACTCCTAAATGCCTTAGTGGCATAGATAAATTCAAGTAAAATAAGTGACAAGGTGACACTTTTCAAAGGAAATGTTTTGGAATTCCTCTAAATGTATAAAAAACCTACGTAGCATTCATACTAAAATAAGGTGGCAAAGCTCTAATTTAATGAGCAAAACAAGCTTAGATACATTATCCATTAATGGCACACAAAATAAAATTGAATACTAAAATCTATATCATCGAATTGAAAGTAAACATTATGCCTATCAATTATTAATAAGCATAAGTGAATTTTCATCCTTGAGAGAATTTGAAGCCCTAACCTTCTACATCTAAATTTTGAATTACTTCCATAAGATCCAAGCTATTAAATTTAAGAACTAGAACTTTGTCAAAATAAAAAAATAATAATGGTTTCTTATCTAGGATATCAAGGGGAGTACAACAAACTTACATGTTTTGAATCAAAGACTCTATGGAGTACATGGACACAATCTTTGATTCAATAGTGTTCAATGGTGAAAATTTAAACTATTTATCTCTATGGGATGTAATAAAAAAAGATAGGAATGCATACATGTGAAGAAAATATAACCCCAATTAAAAGGTAATTGATGGCATATTTTCTCCCACTCAAATGACAAAGATTAAACTTTGTAATAGCCAAGCCCAATGTGATGTCTTGCATCGACCTAATACAATATTTGTTATTTACAAGGAAGGTGATTGGGGGTATTTTTTACACCACATGGACCATAAAAATATTATCACATGCATTTAAATATATGGTTTCCATAGGTACCTATGTTTGCCTATTACAGATGCTACATTTGACTTACATAGAGTTTTATCATGGAAGAAGAAAAATATGATTATAAAAATGCTGAGAAAATGGATTATCCTTGGGGGAATTATTGTCCTCAAAGAAAAGCATATGATACCTCTAACCAAGTTTTGGATGGGAGGCCACATGAGAATAGATATGATAAATAGATTGTATGGCTATCCTAGCATCCACATTCTTTACCTAGAGTGGGTACCATTGCTATATTTATTGATGACCTTAAAGATAAATTTCACACTTGGAGAGATAATTAGTGCCATGTTATAGGATTGGTATTGGATGAAGATAAGAGGCCAATGGGATTCCATTTATACATGATATATTAACTTTTAGATGCAGTCATGGGCACAATCTACATACATAATAGATTGTTCTAGAGCCCAGCTATAGATTACATAAAAATTCATATATGTGAATCCTATTCATTCCTCCACATCCACACATATAAAAGGAACATAGTAATAATTGTAGATGATATGTCTCCTTAGGTATAGATGGAAATATATGAAGCACCATTATCCATAATATCAAAAAACATTGTTGATACATTGATGTCAAGAGGATATTATTGGCTCTACCTAGACTATAAAATGATCATGATCATAGGGGACAAAGTTTCGAAATTATGTCTCCCAAAATATGTGCCAAATAAACTATCCAAAAGGGAAATTTCATACTAATTGTGGTGGGTCATTGATGAAGACTTAAAAAGGAAGAAGAAGAGTGCATTTCATGTCTCGCATATGATGATAGGTAGAATGTGTTATGTTAACTAGAAGCATTTTGGATAGGTTGGAAAGTTTAGGGATTAATATTCATTAGCCACCCTACCACATCTATATTGGGACCCTCATGGTTGGCTTTATAAGCATATCCAAGGTCTAGGTATCCCATATTCGGATGAACCTTATGACCATGACTTTTTTATTAAATATGAAGGATGATGCTCGGGTTATAGAGAGGAATTATATGGTTGGAATGATTAAATATCTATTAAAAATAATAAAATGAGAGATTTAAATTATAATTCTAGAGGCATGACTCAAGCTTCCACCTCTAAGTGGATGGGCTACTACAAAAATTTTGAATAATAGGCCTCATCATCCACCCTTGGATAAATGGGAACTATCTCAAATACCACCCATTATGATGACTAATTTAAATTAATATCATGGTGTGTAATAATCCATAACTACTCCAAGCCCATAAAAATAGGGGAAACCTTAATCTTAGGTGCCACCAATCATAATGCAAGTTGTGAAACAAGAGCCTAAGGTGGTTTTTCTATAATATTGTAGGTTTTCTTGAAAGAGTAGAAAATCCAATTTACATTGACTCTTCTAATTCAAAAATCTCTATTCTTCCTACTACTTCTTCATCTTCTATGATTAAAAGTGTGCAATTTCTAACTTTCACCACTCAGTTGGCTCCCTCCTCAACTAAATGGGTAACTCTTTGTTATAATAAGAAACCTAAGGCCCATGGACCTTATGTAACAACAACTATCGACACACCATCTATATAAGGACCTAGGGGTAATAAATAGACATCCATAGTAAATGAACCTATAGATGAATACAAGGAGGAAAAATTACAAAGAGTTAAGGTCCTCAGCCACCAAGGAGTAAAGGGGAAAACACCACTAGAGGTTGATAAATTAGGTGAGGATATGGTTCAAGCTATCTTTCTAGTTCATTTTATTTATAAAATTATAGTTATTTCAATTATTTCTCCTATTTTCATTGGTTCATTTGATCTTATATCTCTTAGTCTTGATGTTCTACCATCCCTAGTGATTTTGATTTAACCCTTTTATGTTTAACTATGTAAAACCTATGTTTAGATTAAAGAGATGAGATGTCTAAGTCAATTAAATAAATTTTAATAACTAAGCATAAATTTTTTATAGTATTTGAATTTATTTGACTTTATAAAAATATAAATAAATGGTCATAAATATAGAATTATCTAAAAACTAACTTTCATAGATGATTTGAGTTCTAAAAGTTAAAATCTAGATAGTTATTAGAATCATCAATATGATTCTAGTGTCTATCTACTTAATGGATAGTAGCTCCTTATATGGATAGTAGTGTCATTCATATCTAGTGTCCTCAATGTGGTTCTAATGTCCTCTTTATGATATTTTTCCTATTTTTCATGAGAATTTGTGCCTATGTTTTTAGGCCCTATTAGTGTGTGCAAAGAAACTTATAACTCTATGTTGTGCCTAGAAAACTTGATTTAGTATGAAAACCCTAATCCTCCTTGTAAGTATGGCATGAACAATAATTGTGTGTTTGTTATTAAGATAGGTTGGACATCCTTAACACCCCATTATGAATATATTTTCCCACATACCAATACTCTAAATATGGATCAAGCCTAATGTACTTCTCCCACCTATTTCTTGATGCAAGTAAAATTGAATGCTTGAATGAGAGTGGACTTGGATGCCTTGAATGTTAAGCATGGGATATAATGAGAGGGGGGTGTAAATTAGTATATAATATATCTTATAAAATTTTACTTAATCAAACTCCACTTAACCATACATTCAAGATATTCAATAAAATAAAAATAATAAACACCACACGTGAGAGTGAGTGAGATATATATATATATATATATATATATATATATATATATATAGAGAGAGAGAGAGAGAGAGATACCATATTTTAATGTGGAAACCCAATGTGGTAAAAAATGAGAACAAAATAAAACTATAATATTCACAAGAAATAACTTATAGGAGCACCAACCCCTTTACTAAGCACTAATAGAACAACTATTCATGAGTACCAACCCACATGAGCACCAACCCATATTGTGTATACCACACAACTATCTCTCAATGTTTATTTCTCAACAAATGATATCACATTACTATATATCTTTCTTTTCTCTCCTATGCTTTTCTAAGCGAGATATAACAATTACAAACCATGATCTTTCTCTTACTTATTATAAATTTCTTCTCAAGCCTTTATTTATATCTTTCCAAATGACCTTTGGCATTCACCCTTTGTGACCTTAACTCCTCATGGAAAATGGTGCCAAACTTGCATGACCCTTTGAATCCTTGTATTTGAAAAGTCACATGGTGACCCTTCATGAGCAAATGCATCCTTTCCCATTTTGTCTTTATCTTTGTGAATTTTCATATTCCTCAAAGTGTTCCTTCACGATAAATTGTACCCTTCCTATTTTTTCTTCGCTTGGTGACTCTTGGAGTTACTCAAGATGACTCTTTATGGTAAAATTCATCCCATTCCTATTTTATCTTTACCCCATGACTCTTTGACTTTTTCATGGGTCCTTATTTTGAATTTATGTAACCAAAAATATATTTGTTAATATTAAGTAAATATAAACACACTTTAGCCAAAATATGAACATTAAAAACACCTTTAGATAATAAATGGTATGGGGACTTTATCGCTAATGCTAGACCTTTGACATCAATGATAATATTTCTAACAATCTCCCCCTTTGTCACTGATGGCAACCTCAAACTAAAACTAACACATCCTAAAAAAATTATTGCACATGCCAACCTACATATATATCCAAACTAAAAAACATACAATAACTCCCCCTTATTATATCATCTTATACCTATTACTATTCTTGTACCTATTTATGCACTTCCCCTTTGACATCAATGGTAAAGGGCCTAATCTTAGAGGTAACACTTAGCTCCCCCTCAATTGATGCTAGTCCTCAATATCAATAAATAATAGAAATTAATCCCAATTCCTCTCATATATCCTTAAATGTTTCCTCTGGTTGTGTCTTTGTGAAGATATCTAATAACACATAAATTTTTGCATGTCCTCTAAGCATTTGTAATCAACTCATCTGAATATTTTATTCTAATATCATAACCTTCTACATGAAAATTTAATGTGTATCCCTAATCACATATTTTACTTACACTTAATAGATTATCCTTAAGACATTTTACATATAGAACATTCTTAGTCTTGGTTCTACCATTATCCAAACTTAAAGTACATTTTTCGGCTATCCTGGTAGTGGTTTTGTCTCTGAATTTCACTATGCCACCATTGATCATATTTAGAGTTATGAAATTGATCTTTTTTCCTATAATGTACCTCAAACATATGCTATTAATGAACCATGTTTGTTCTTCATTTCTTTCATGCAAAGCTATCTAAACTAACAGATAATATTTAGGTTGTTTCTTCTACCAAGAATTTTTTTGACCTTTCCTCTTGATCAATGGATATTTGAAATTCTAATCTTTATTTAATGACTCAAACATACTTCTATAATGTTAGGCTATGTGTTTAAAATTATTTCACTTGTAACATATTATGGCCTCTTCATCAAATCTTGATAGAGAAGCAAAAGAGTTGTAGCTGTTGCTTAACTCTGCATGAGTTTCCTTCTCCTTGTTTATGAAATTATTAGCTCTTTTCTAACATTCTATTTTATTATGACCATATCTATTACAATAAAAATAGAACCTGTTTGTACATCTTTATGTTGATTATCTTTTCTAGCTCTATTCCTTCTAGCTTTCTTTATTTGAGATGTCCTCTATATTCTTCACTTCTTCCCTTTTTGTTTCCTCTTTTGTAAGAGCTTCAACATAGCTCTTTTTATTTTAAAATTTGATACCTATCTTATCTGATATTGAATTTTTACTTTCCAATATCTTATTCAACATGTTAGTGTTATCCTCAAATTTTGAATCACTAATTACTTTATCATTAATTGCTTTCTCAATATCTTCTTTTAAAGAGGCAATTTCAATAACATACCTTTCACATTCTTCACTTACTTTTTTCAATTGTGTTGTTAGATATTTTTCATTATTTTTGGCTTCTTCAAAGTGTGCTTGTAGCTATTCAATTATTTCCTTTGACTCCTTTTCATTTTTCTCGATCTAGCACTTCAATCTTTAATTCTTCTTCTCAAGAGCTTTTAATTATTCTAAGGCACAAATGAGTTCTCCTTCTAGATTCACCTTGGATTCATCCTCAATTTCATCAATTTTTTCTTGTTGATCATCTCTACTTTTACTTTCAGAATAATCTTCATTATCACCATTATTCTTATCTAGACATTTATCCTTCAAAGAACCTAACTCAATCTTCAACTGATTACACCCTTATTCTCTTGATTTCAAACTTGAATATGTAACCTCTAGATGATTCTTAAAATATTGAATAAGAATCTTATATTTTTTTAATTATATAGCCAACTTAGAATCCAAGATGCACACTTGTTCCTTAAGTTCCTCGACTGTAGATTTCAACTCTTTATTCTCCTTCTTTAGCTACTTGGTCATCATGTTTTCCTCAATCTACCTTCAAGCTGTAAAATCTTTCCAAAGGAACCTACTTTGATACCAATTGTTAATCATGGAATATACAGAGATGGGGGGGTTGAATTAGTATATCATATATCTTATAAATATTTACTTACTCAAATTCCACTTTACCATACATTCAAGATATGCAATACAACTGAAATAATAAACACCACACTAGAGAGAGAGAGAGAGAGAGGGGGGGGGTAGATTTTAATGTGGACACCCAATGTGGGAAAAACCATGGAGAATAATCTCAATTATATGAATGAGCACCAACTCAAACTACAATATTCACAAGCACCAACTTATAGGAGCACCAACCCCTTTGTTGAGCACTAACACAACTATTTGTAAGCACCAACCTACAAGAGCACCAAACCCTATTATGTATACCACACAACTATCTCTCAATGTTTATTTCTCAACAAATGATAGAACATTACTATATCTATTTCTTTTATCTCCTATGCTCTTCTAAGAAAGATATAATAATTACAAACCATTTTCTTTCTCTTAATTTTTACAAATGGCTTCTCAAGCCTTTATTTATAGCTTTCTAAATGACCTTTGGCATTCACCCTTTGTGACCCTTCACTGCTCATGGAAAATGGTGCCTAAATTGTATGACCCTTTAAATAATTGTGTTAGAAAAGTCACATGGTGACCCTTTCATGATAAAATGTGTCCTTTCCTCTTTTTTCTTTATCTTGAGACTTTTCATATTCCTCAAAGTGTCTTTTCATGAAAAAATGTGCCCTTCCTCTTTTGTCTTCACTTGGTGACTCTTAGAATTACTCAAGTTGAATCTTCATGGGAAAATGCATCCCATTCATCTTTTGTCTTTACCCCATGACTCGTTGACTTCTTCATGGCTCCTTTTCACTTTATGCAATAAGAAATATATTCATTAATATTAAATAAATATCAAAAAACTTTAGTAAAAATATGAACATTAAAAACACCTTTAGATAATAAATACTATAGGGCATAAATCACCAATGTTATACCTTTGACACCAATGATAATATTTATAACATTTAATATGATTGAGCTTTGAAATATTTGAAATTTGGGATTAAGGATATTGTATAAGGTATTAGAAGTGCAAGAAATAGGGATCAAATACCTTTATTTTTCTTAGTTTGTCTTTGGTTTGAATGTCTTTTTACATCTCTTTTCCATATAGTGAATAGAGGTCAATTAGACTTGTATTTATAGGGTTTGTAGCTTGTGAGTATAATAAAATGTGCTTATCCAACCTTAGGAGGGGCACACATTTAAATTTATTTTTTTGGGAAACGTTATGGCTAAGGACAGTGGTGTTTCACTATTTTTTTGCTTTATTTTTTAAGAAGAGATGAAAAAGAAACTTAAAAGGGGTATGGTAGAAAAAATTGGTGTGTTATGTGTGCATGAATCTAGACAATTGTCGATACTCCTATTTTTCTAGGGAGGATAACCTATAGATAAGAAAACAATCTATAAAATGGTGGATTAGTGAGATAGTATGGTGGACTTCCTAGCATCAATTATATCCAAGAAGCACAAGCTTCCTTCGAGGCTATCAATCCACACTTTAAAAAAAACTTAAGTTTTGATAAAATAAAAATATATGATAGCATGAATAATAGAGGGTAATAAAATATAATACAATAAATTATAGAAAAGATATAAGTGATTTTGACTAAAAATAAAAATAAGTGATTGAATATTAATGTTAAGTTACTCAAACTTGACTCAAAAAGTAAGTTGAAGTTTTTTTATAAAACATAAACTCATAAACTAAGATATGGGTATGGGTATATGGGTAAAATTAGATTTATATTATAAAATGACACATAGTGACCATTGATGGTTAGGTATGACCACCGATGGTTAGGGTTAACCATCAACATTTAGGTGACTATTGGCAGTTACTGCTAGATTTGGTTTGGGAAAAGAAGTCTATTATGGAGGGTTTTAAAGAGGTGTTAGAAGTGGTTTTTGGGTTAAATTTTTGTTTCAAGATATAAATTAATGATTAAAGGTATTTGGTTTAGTATTTGGGTGTTTGGATGATTGGAATAGGCTATGGGTGGTTTTGGGTAGGAGATGAAGTGTCTAGAGTTGTAAAACTCCAATACAAGGAATTAAGTACAGAGAATCAAAATGACCCAAGCACTAACATAAATAAATTTAATTACTAAATATTGATAAAAAAACATAGATACATAGATTTTAGGTTTTTTTGGTCTGAGAAATGTAGAGGTTGGCTAAAAACTATTGTGGATCATGGAATAATTTTAGCTGAGTAACGGTTCCTTAGCTCAAGATAGTGAGTTGCATAAGAACCATAAGTCTCTATCATAGTTTCTAGTCCACTAGGAATCTTTTGGATTTTCCTAGGAGTGATAATATCTCACACTAAAATGATTCAACTTCCTCTTCATATCTTAATATAGAGTAAAGGAGCATTGAAATGAAATACTTTAGTAAATAGTAGATTAGAATTAAATATCTAGTAATCAATGAGTGATTTGTATTAAATTTGTAGTTGAATCCTTTGATCATGCACTCTTGAGGTGGAGTTTTAAGTAATCATTAGTGGTCTGAGTCAACCATTAGTGATTAAGGGCTGATCATCAATGATCAAGGGGACATATTCAAAATTGGATAAATTTAGACAATTCAACTAATGAATGGTAGTTAATTTCCTAGTAAATGGTTTGAGGTTGATAATGGGAGCATTGGGAGGCATGAATAAATATTCCATGAGGTTAGGGTTATTAATTGTTAGGGTAGAAATGGTCTCTAGGCTAGGTGTCGACCAACTAGCCATGGGTTTGGGTAGGTGAGTTATAAATAGTATTTATTGAATCAATTAACTTAATTAATTTATCTAAAAGGGGTAAATCTAAGGGTTTTGATATGTAATCCTAACCCAAGGGGGATAAAAGGGGCCAAGGGGTATTTTGATGACTAGAAACATATTGTGTGAGTTTAGAGTGTCTACATTTTACCCCTTTTATTATGTAGTTTGTATCCTCAAGCTATGAAACAAAAATAATAAGTGTAATGGTTAGTTGGATAGATTCCTTGAGTATGGAAGGAGGTGTTCCCCCTCAAACCAAGATGTGACATGGTGAACATAGAGTTTGGTATAGGTTTGATAAATGAAAATGTGTTGGAAAATAAGTAAAATAGATTGGTGTAAGGGGGGACAAGTGACAAGTGAACCAGGCCACCACATTTATGGGTGCACTCATAAATTCAAGTCATCTAAGAAAAGGTTTTTATAGTATCAGGGGTCCAAAAAGTAGGTGATCTTAAGAACATAGATTAGGTCATAGGTGCCAAAATTATCTAGGGGAAAAATTGGAAGCATCTTAAAGTTCAATGTTTGAAAAGGGTCAAGGTAGGCATACCATCATGAATGGTGGTAAGGATCATAAAAACAAAGGTGATGTTAAAGGTATCATGGTTTGATCATTGTAAACATAGGCATATAAGTGGATTGAATGACCAAAAGGTGAGCTAGGTGGGTAAAGGGAAAGTTGGGCTAGGTGGTCCTTGGGGAAAAAGATAGGGTGGGGTGATAAAACCTTAAAATTAAAAATCATCAATAGTTAGGGTTAACCAATGGTGGTTATAGAGACCATCGATAGTCATAAATAATCAGTAAAAAATTGACTATAAAATGTCATATTATGTTTCATTATGGTCATTTCCAATTTTACCCATGGCATTTCTATTTATTTTGTGTGAAAATGATAATGAGGTACATCTAGTGAGCTGAGTGAAGTGGGTTTTACCGAGGTTGGGTTATTCATTTGACTAGTGAGGTAGAGGTTAACCTAGGTATAAAGGAGAGATATATAGGTTGTGTAAGCTAGAATAAATGCAAATATGTATCATGATAGAAGTAGAGCTCAAGGTTGAGTGATGATGATACTAAGGGATCTACCATGATGTTAGATGTGGAATGAGGTAGGGGAGGCATTGAATTATGTTACATTTTTTATTTTACTTATTAGTGTTTGGGTAGGTGTGTATGTTTGTGAAAATTGGGTTTTGAGGGTATAAAGAGAGAGAGAGAGAATTAGGTAGAGGGGTGGAATTATTTGTAGGAATGAAGGTTAGGTAAAAATAGATTAGGTGTAGACTAAATTTTTATTTCTATTGATATCCTTAAGATTTTGTGGTTGGACCTAGGGTTTTTGGGTCACCAATGATTGATACATAGTGACTATCGGTGGTCACTATTGACTATTGCTAATTGATATGTGGCTATCAAATGGTTAATGTCTCAATTATTGATGATTCATGACTCAAATCATTAGTGGTTGAGGGTTATTTGGCCATGGCTCTATAAGTAACCATCATCAGTTGATACTCAGTCATCGATAGTTGGTAATAGGTTTGGAAATGGGGTAAAGTAGGAAATAAAAGTTGGTTAATGGTTGGTTTAGAAATATAATCTAGATGTTTAAGGGTAATATGTGAAAAATGAGGAACATAATTAGGTAGGGGTAGGATAATAGGTAAAGGACATAGGATAAGTTGGAAGGGTAAGGTAAACTAAGATATACACTTAACCTTGCAAATGATGAAGCAGGTGTAGATGTGGCACCAAGTACCCCAGATCCTAGAGGAGGTATGTAGGCCTATGATGGACTAGAAGTGGGAACACATGATAACAATGGACATAAGAGGAATGATATTTTATCAACACATGATGAGAGACATAGTGATGTTAGTATCCCTCATCGAGAGATAGGAGATAATTACCAACACTTTATTGCTACCTACTAGAGAGATTACTATCTTACCAAAGGATATTCACTATATTTTGTAGTTACCAATCTAAGGAGAGTTGATAAAAAATATCAAAAGTGATGAGTGAGATGCATATATGTATTATCTATTCATAAAGGACTTCATTCATGTAAGGTGGCACACGAGAGGATTCCATTATGTAGCTTTGTACCATATGGAAAGGGGGGGATATGGCTTGTCATATTGATGATGATAGCCATGAATTACTATGTACTACCAAAATCTATTAGTGGTTGATTTCCCTTTCTTTTGTTAGACTTTCTTGTGAACACAATGATGGATTATATAGTGTTTACATGGGCCCCAATTTTACTAGTACATATCTATTGGGATCTATGGGGATACTAGGCACATAGGAGATATGTCATTAGCATTGGCTTTGTGATGCACTACTAGGAATATGACCACATTAGGGTGGTATGACCAAGTGGATAGTCATGATAGACATGGGACTAAGGGGGTTTAGAGTTGGATTTATGAGATGGAGAGGTGACTACACATTTATAGCACTAGGGAGAGTGGTCTGAGATTTGGAGTGGTACAGGTAAAGGTTAGAGGCACTAGTTGATGGGGAGGTTATATAGAGGCTATATACGATATTCCTAGCTTGGGCAAGTTATGATAGGCAAACTTTGTCATTGCATAATTATAAGTGGATTTATGGGAGATAGGAGAACAAGGTAGATCTTATCCCATTTGATAGGGTGAAGAGATAGTTTGGGTTAGTTTAGGGTGTTCTAAGTGATTTCTTGAGGTATATGAGAGGGGATGTTGAGGAATCATTACCTCTTCTCTAGCCAAAAGAAATAGAGATTTACCATGAGTTTCTACCTATGGTGTTATATATTGATGATGTAGGTGTGATAGAGGATTACCTTGTATGGTTTAAGTGTCACTATGAAATGATAGTGTTTGGGGGAGATGGTTTACAGTAGGATCCTAATGTAGACATGAAGTAGGGGGATGGGGACCAAATGGATGTGGAAACCTATGATAGGTAAGCACTCATCATGGAGAGAGATCAAGTGAGGGCATCACTAGCCACAACAAAGGTTGTTCTAGAAATGCTAACTATAGAGAGAGATATGGCATAGGACCAAGTGGATATCCTTATGTAGGAGAGGGATATAACATCAACATATCTATATTTTGTTACACATGAGAGGGATGTCCTAAGATAGGAAGGAGGTAAATCACTTACACCTATAGGACCATTTATTATGATCCCTATGGTGAGGTATGTGGCCATGGTTGAGGAGATCAGATACTATGAGGCATTGGTATTTAGATAGATTATAAATGAGCCTCAATATGTTGAGTACATAGCAAAAATAACTAGGGGATATTATATTGCTACACTAGGGAAGTGGGTTGGTACCTACGGGTGTAGAGATAGGTCCTAGAGATAGACAGGATCTAGGAGGTAGTGGTACCTTAGGACCTTAGACTCCTATGAGACTCCCTATTTTCATGTATTATATGATTTTGATACCAGCCTGCGAGCTGATGTAGCAATATGTACACATTTTGGTGAGAGACATGGACATTATTATTATATATGATAATTAATGATTATGAGCTCATTAATGTGAAAATGGGTTATGGATGTTGTTTATGGTTATGGATGATTTATTTTATGTTCATGATGTTGCTTATGATGTTATTGGATGTGATGATGTTATGATTAACACTTCTCTCATGAGTAGATGTATGCTTTGTTATAAATGTGGATGTTTTAAATTAATGAATATATGTTTCCTTATCTAGATAGACATGTGATGGATAACATAAGTGGATGACTCATTTATTTATAAAATAAATGATTAAAAGATTATATATGTGAAAAATGGTTATGATTAATTGATGTGATTGGTTAGAAGGGTGAAATGATGTTTGATATATGAGATGTTTAATTTATTAAAATGTTTTTACAATTAAAAACACTTGAAAAAATAAGGTAATAAAGCAATCATAAAATAAAACACATATTTATTATTTAAATGTTTTTAATGAATTTAATTTGATTAGATGAAGGTGAATTATATTAAAACACATAGAGTAAGTTTGGATAATAAAACAAGATGTGAGAAAAGAAAAAAAAGATAAAACAATCAAAAGAGAATCATCTTAATGAATGCATCAATAAATAGGTTTGAGAAAACAATAAGGAGACATGATGATTCTTATTTGGAAAAAATAAAACAAATTTAAGTTAAATTGACTTATAAACCCAAGCCCTTCATATGCTTCGCATAAGCATTTGTCAATTGGTTAAAAAGTCTCCTAATCATATAGTGTCAAGTAAACTAAAAAATCCCTTATTTTATAGAGGGTATAAAGGGAACATGGATGATAAAGGAACATTATTATGAGACTAGCATGCATCTTATATAGGTTACCAAAGAGATAGTATAAACAAGCATATGTCATATATGGTGTAGACTAATCTATGTAGGAAGTCTAATTATGAAAGTTGATTGTGGCTTCCAAATTATTCTAGTTGTTTTCTTTTCCTGATTTTGATTAGGGGTCTTTTTATGTTTTTTTATTGCTTTGAGAGGTTGGGTAAGTTGATTGATGTAAAAATCTTCCAATAAATTTCTTTCTTTGGCAAATTCTTTACTTAGCCATCCTTCAAGGGAGTGGCCTAAATTTTTGAGATTTATTTTAGGCTTTTTGATAGTTGTCCTTCAAGGAAGTAGTTTATCTTACATTGAGAAATTTTGATTGGTTTTGGAAACTATCCTTTAATGGAATAGTGTACTAATGCTAGAGATTACCCATAGGATATATGAATTTTAATGTTTTTGCTTTTTATGACATAGAATTTCTTATATAGGATTGAAGGATTACCTTTATAAAGGAAAAACTAAAGAACAATAAGGTTGAAATGGTGGTTGAGAGGATACTTTGAGAGAAAATGACCATGGGATCCCATCCTATTAGTGACAAAAAGTGTCCATGAGAATCATGCCATAGGTAGAGCCATGATACTCATACTTAGGATTAAGGTTATAAATGTGATAGATAATCACATGATTCTATGATATAATAAGTTTCCCACAAATTAAGGGGAGTAAATGAGAAAATATTGTAAATTAAGGGATGAGTTTAAGTTAGACAAAAGGTGAGTTTGATCTTTTTTAACAAAATAAAGGATATAGATGTGAATCATTGAGAGGCTTAGGTTATGAATTCCCTTTAAGAAAGCATAAATGGTAAGATCCCAATCCATACTTATGCATTATAATATAAGGTTCAAGCTAATTGAAAGAAAAATTTCCCTACTTAATTTTCTCTATATTAGTTACATGCTACTTTTACTTTAAGATGAGGTCATCAATATTGAATTCTGATTCTCTTAGGTTTCTATTATAGGTGCACTTGATTTGTTCTTGATAAACACAAATATGGTTAAGTGTGGCCAAACGATGCTTGTAATGTATCTCAAGTTGGTCTAAATGTTTCTAAAAATAATCACCCTTATAAATGATATATTGTTAGGATATGTGAAGAGAGGGAATTTAGACTTTGAGAGGGAAGACAAACTCTACTCCAAAGACAAGAGAGAAAGGGGTAACACCCATAGGGGTTTGAATGCCAGTATGATATACCCATAAGGTGAAATGGATGTGTGAATGCCAATCTTGATCGGATGCATTAACCATTTTAGTTATCATTTTTTTAAGGGTTTTGTTAGAATATTCAACCTATCCATTAGCTTGTGGATGATAAGGTGAGGAGAAACTTAACTTAATACTAAATGCATCATAAAGACGTTGGAATTTTTTATTTTTAAAATATTTACCATTATTGTTTATTATTTTATGAGGAACACCAAAATAATAGATAATGTTATGGTTAATAAAACTGAAAATATTTTTTTCTTTGGTTGAAATGAGAGGAATAACTTCTACCCATTTGGTGAAATATTCTATTGTAGTAATGATAGAATGATTTTTATATGAATAATGGGGGTTAATTTCACCAATAAGATCTAGTCCCCATTAAGAAAAGGGCCAAAACTCCTTGGACACTTGAAGACTATGGCTAGGTGCATTATGTAAATTGGTGTGTTGTTGACATTTAACACACTTCTTCACATAATCACAACAATCCTGATTAAGGGTGGGCCAATAGTATGCAAGTTAGAGTATATATTTAGAGATAGCTAGACCAATAAAGTGTCCTCCATAAATCCCATCATATGTTTCCCTAATAGCATGAGAGGCTTCATGGACACGTAGGAAAAGAAAGAGGAGACTATCAAATATATGTTTATAAATAATTCCCATTAGTATGGTATAACATGAGGTGCTATGTATAAATGATCTTCAAACATTCTTGTAAAGATCAGGAGGAAGAATGGCTAGATTGAGATAGTCAAAAATTTGCTTATACCAAAGATCAGGTTGGGTCTCCTCCACATTAAATATAAAAGTAGGGTTTGATTTGGTAGAAGAAGGATTAGTAATATGATGGATAGTGACAAATAGCTTAGATTCAGAAGTTGAATATGGGATCTATGAAGTGAGATAAGCCATTATATTGGCAAACTTATTCATAGATCATGGAGTGGCTTGGATAAGGTAGTGATCAAATTACATCAATAGTATATTGACTAGTTGTTTATATTATTTTAGGACATCATTTTTACACTAGTAAGAGCCAATGATTTTAGTAACCATGAGTTAGGAGTCACCAAATATGTTGATCATTTTGATCCCTAAGGCTAAATTAGTTTGGAGACCTATCACTAGGGCTTCATACTTAGCCATGTTGTTAGTACAATCAAAATAAAAATTGAAATATAAGGGAATGGATTCACCATCAATAAGGATGAGAATGATACCATCACCTCCACTATATTGACACTTTTATCCATATAAGTACATGGTAATTGATAAGTGAGGTCTTCTTGATAAAGAGTTCTAATGGACTCATCGAGAAACTCAAGGGGAGATGATTGGTTATCTACTAAATGTGCTTCAGCCAATTGGTCAATGATAACTTTTCCTTTAATTATCTTATATTAGAATACGCAATGTCAAACTCAGCTAAAATCATGATCCACTTAGCCATACACTAGTTTTGGTATAGCTTGGAGTTCATATACTTGAGTGGGTCAGTGTTAGTTATTACATAGGTCTTGTGATTGAGAAGGTAATGGTGGAGTTTAGAAACCACAAAGACCAAGGTGAGGTAAATTTTTTTAGTATGGGTATACCAAGTTTTGTACTTTATAATAATTCAACTTATATATTAAATATTTGCTCTTTATGCTTATTATCATGATGAACAAGAATCACCCCTAAGGAGTGGTTGGTGGTGGAAATATAAAGGTATAAAGGTTGATCCTTTTTAGGAAGAATGAGAATGGGTGGAGAAATAAGATATTATTTCAATAAGTCAAAACCCTTTTGATAGTCTTTATTCAGCTTAAAATATATATATTTCTTAAGAAGGTGATGGAAAGGTTGAAATCTATCAAATAACTAAGAGATGAAGAAACAAATAGATTTGAAGCTTCCCTACAAACTATGGAGTTGCTTAACATTGGTTGAAGGAGGCATGTGAAGGATCACTTTGAATTTGGTAGAATTGACTTAGATTCCTTGAAAAGAGATGATAAATCCAAGGATATTTCCTAATAAGACCCTCAAAATGCATTTTTGGGGGTTAATGAAAATATGGTAATGGATGAGGCATTCAAAGATAACCTTGAGAACTTCTAAATGATCTTTATGACATTTATATTTTCCAAGAAGGTCATCTACATAATTTTATATAGTTTTGTGAATAAGGTCATGGAAGATATAAGTCATAGCATGTTGGTAGGTTTCCCTAGAATTTTTTAGACCAAAAGGCATGACCCTATAATAGAAAGTTCCCCATGGGGTGATAAAAGTAGTTTTGTGTTAGTCTTCAAGGGTAATCAAGATTTGATTATAACTTGAGAAACCATCCATAAGATATAAAATCTCATGGTTAGCTATAAGATCAACAAGTTGGTCAATGCTTGGCAAAGGGAATTCATATTTTGGGCAAGAAAGGTTTAAATCATATAAGTCCACATAAATTCAATGGCCCCCTATTTATTTAGTAACAAGGATGACATTTGAGACCCATTGGGGATAATCAATGGGTTGGATGAAATTCACAGATAGGTGGCATTGAAGCTCTTATTTGATAAGAAGGGTTATGTGGGGGTGCATCTGATGAAGCTTTTGCTTGATAGGCTTGGCATCATGGATGGTAATGATATTATGGGTGGTGATGGAAGGGTCAATTCTTGGCATTTCATTATAATACCAAGAAATGTTTATGCTACGATCTTGAAAGAAGGAGGGGAAATATTGATGCTATGAGGAATCTAGAAATTTTCTAATTTTGATAATGCATGGGTTATCCTAAGTACCCAAGTTGACATCCATGGTGGATTCTTTCAACATAGTTGAAGTCTCAAGATAGAGAGATTTGTGGATAGAGGAATATTCTACACCAAGATAGGTGATAAGGGAATCATCATCCAAACACTAAATGATATTAATAATAGGAGAGTTGTCTTCTACCATCTCAAGATGAGTCAGAGAAATGGTTATAGTCTCCCCATACTTTTTATAAGTCATGGGTCTTAAGTTAATCATGTTGAAAAAAAAAGGTTATAAGGAATGACTTATAGATCCTTAAATTTTGATGGTGAAGGGGTTGGTGAGGATGGAAATCCCTCATCAATGATGGTAATGGGAGGTGAATTAGTTGTCTCTTTAGGTAGAATGAATCTGAGACAAAATCTCTTATGAGTCTTTTAGGTCTTACATGGAAATAAATCATGTGGTCTATGTTCATAACACCCTAGACTGATTCCTTTCCAAGAACACCTATAAAGGTATGTATTGGTGAACTCTAGTTTATCTAGATAGGAGAAATTGGAGGTGAATGGTCAAGTAGAAGAGAAGGAAAAAATTGGTTGATTAAATCCCCCATAGATAAGATTAGTTTGGATATTAGGAGGCCCAAAAGGAATAATGGTTCTAATATTGGAATCATAACCAGGATTTTGGTCAGAATTTATACACGCTTGGTGAGTAGTGAAGGTGTCTAAGATTAAGAGGTGATACTCACCAATAAAAATACATTGAAATGTTGAATCTAAGGGATATTTCTTGGGAATTTTGGAAGAAGGGGTGGTTAAACTAGTGGAAGCTTGGTGGGTAGAAGAGGTGGATTCATCATTGGTTGGTGAAGGTTTGGTTGATGGAAGAAGGATAACATCATTAGGCTAGTACATCATGTTGCATGATGTAAAAGGACTTGGGTCATCTCATATGGTAACTACTTGACCCTCGTGCTTAAAATTGATACATCAATGTAGGTTACATGGCACACAACCCATTGAACTGATCTATAGGCATCCTAACATAATGTTATAAAAGAACTCACATTCTACCACATATAAGAGTTTGAGACGAGTGTGAGGTCCTAAAAAAATATGAAATATGACTATCCCTAAGGTTATGGTCATGGTGTCATTGAAGGAATAGAGCACCATTGTGATTTTTGACATAATCTTCTCTAAAAATTTTAGCTTGTCATATGCATGGGAAGATATAATGTTGATGATATATACTCCATCAATCATAATCCTTTTGATTAGAGTTTGGTTTATTTAAATGTTAATGAATAGGGGAATATTTAGATCATGGGGATGAATGGAGAGTATTTTTTTAATCCTTAAAGGTAATAAGGGTGGAAAATTGAAGAGTTCTGACAAAGGCTACTAGAGGTTGTGGATCTTCTAATTGAAGCTATATGGACTAAAAAGCCTTTATCATCACCTAGTGGTGATTCTGTGAGGTATCTATTAGTTCATATAAACTCATTTTCATCAATGTTTGGTGAAATTTATTTAGAACTACTCTTTGGATTGACTCAAAAGGGTTTGGGTTCACTATGGGTTTGGGTTTGGGTGAAGGTGTTTGGGTTTGGTTGGGTGATTGGGTGGTGGAATAACGGTATGTCCATGAAATGGGCACCTTTTCCTTCCTCTTACCCTTTTGTTGGGCTTGTGATAATGTGACCACATGGATGGTATGGATTTGGGAAAGATTTAGGCCAGAGGACTGCTTCAATTCCTTCTCACTCTTAAATGAGAGTGTGGGAGTAGGTAAATGTTGGGTGGTTACTTTTGGTTCACATATTTGTGGTGGGATCATGGGATGTTCATATATTAATAAGTCATCCTCATCACATAGCTAGTGGACTAAGACTTGGAGAGCTTTACAATTCTTTGTATCATACCTAGGTGTTCTATGCTATGATCATACCATATTATCATTAAACTAGGATAGTTTAAGACTATGGTGGTCAAATGGTTTTATGGGTGGAAAGGTAAAGAAAGAGGCTTGTAATAACCTTTTCGATATGGTTGAGTAAGACTCAAGAAATGGTGTCAAGGGAGTGGATGTTTTAGCTTTGCTAGTTGGGGTGGAAATATTTTTAGGAGTGGATTTAGTACTCAGAGGTTTTGGGGGATGAATTTTATTGGTAGGTGGCTTTGGAATAGATTGATTTAGGGTTAATGATTTGGAGGTGAAAGGTTTAGAGGTAGAATATTTAGAGATATATGGTTGAGAGGTATAAGATTTGGTTATGAATGGTTTGGTGAAGATACATGAAGGTGTAACTAAGAGTGGTGGTTGGGTTTGGGCTTTTTTGGGAAGATTTCACCTCTTAACCAAGGTAGAGGGGTGAGGTTCTAAGATAGAATAAGGATGACATCCTAAAAGGAAGGAAAGGTAGAAATGAGAGCCAAAGTTTTAGTTTTGGGGATCCTAGGTGGCTCCACTTTTTTGATTAATTTAAATTGGAGTTTTTTTGCTGGGTTTGGTTGAGTTAAATCCAAATTTAATGCTAGGTGAGCAAGGCTCTAAGTAGGGATCATGCCTAGGTTTTTGATGGGCTTGGTTAGGATGATATAAGGTACCTAGGCTACTTTGGGAAGAGTTAGATTGGTTTGTTCAACTATGGTTTGAGAGGTAGAGGTTTATAATGGTTTGGTTAGGATGATGGTAGGTTTAATAATAGAATTGGGAGGTTTGGTTGGCTATCATATGATTGAGGGCTCTCACTTGGTTGGATAAAGAAGCCAAAGATAGTGACAAAATGTGGTTTGATCCATGTTGGGTTGGGATAGGAACTCCAAGTTTTGAACTAGTATAAATAAAGGCTTATTTATGTGTTTTGTTCCTTTAGTATTGGACTCAATGGATAAGCCCATGGGTTGAGAGAGGGAAGCAGTTACCTTGTCATTTTCCTCAATCAAAGGCTTCAAGATTTTGGAAGGTGATTCCTTCATGGGATGGGTAGGTAAGGTGACCTCTTCCTTAGGAATTCTTTCAAAAATAAGAGTAGATTCATCTATGATGGAAGAGAGAGGTATGGTGGTAATGGTTGTTTCCTTTGATATGTCTTCTAAAGGAAAGGTTAGTATCTCCTCAATAAGAATAGAGAGGGGAACAATTATTTCCTTCATTTTGGTTTCCAAAAGAATATAATGTGACTCCACTACCTCAATAAGTGGAGGGGAAGAAGAAGTGGTTTGGGAAATGGCTTCTTCAACAATGAGCTCACTAAGAACCATATTAATAGTATGGACCTCATGGTTGTGATAGGATTCTTATTTAGTGTTTTCATTATTCATGGAAGGGGGCATGGTTGGGGAATGGCTACCTAAAAATATCAAGTGACTAATTTAGGGGTACTTTGGGGTTATCTAACACAAGTTCCCCCTTATCAATCAACCTTTGGATAATGCTTTTGAAAGTATTGCATCTACTAACATCATTCCCAATGACATGATGATAACCACAAAATGCATTCTCCTTATACCAAACGAGTATAAGATGAGAGGAATTTAATTTTTGTGAGGGTTTAACTAGAGGAAGTTGTATGATATTTGATTTCAATAACTTTTCTAATACTTAAGCATATGACTCCCATAGCAGAGTATATTGATATTGGTTGTTAAAATTTTGGTTTTGAGTATTATATTTGGAAGAATTAGAAGATTTAGGTTGGTTAACAACCAGAGGAGGGGCATTTTTAATGACAATTGCATTCATGGTTCCCTTAGTTTTGGTATTAGTGTTGGAGTGGTTGGTGGTTTTGGAGGAGGAACTTTCATTTGACTTGAAACTAGAGTTCTTGTTTCTCAATTTAAGTTTCCCCCAACCAATGGATATAATCTCTAATTTACATGCCATGGTGAAAGATTCATTAAAGGTCTTGAAATTCTAAACCTATAAAGTGGAGGAAATATATTTTGCACAATCCTGAGAGAAAATCTCAATCAGCTCAGGTTCGATAAAAGAGAAAGAGAGTTGGTTTATCAAACCTCTCCAATGGGATATGAAATTATCAATTGACTCATACTCAAATTTTCAAATGGAGTAGAGGTTAGTGATGGAAACTTTCTTAGATAAATTAAGTGAAAATGATCTAAGAAGGTTTGACCTAATTGGGAAAAGTAAAAGAGGGAATGCTTGGTAATAACACTATACCAATCTAATATTAGACCGAATAGGGACATGGGAAAGGTGAGAATAAGGAAGGAATAATCATAAGCAATGAAATAACAAGAGCGTATAAATTCTCTAAGATGTTGCTGAGGATCTTCCTTGCTATGAAATTTTGAAAATATTGAAAGTTCCTATTGAGGAGGATAAGGTTGGATTGGGATAGATGGATGAATTGGTTCATTAAAAATTTGATTATATGATAAGAGGTTATGGGAAATGGAAATAAATGAATACAAATTGGTCATATTATCCATTAACATCTTAAATAGATTGGTTTGTAGTTGTGTACTCCCATAGTTTTATGATATGTTATATTAGGGTTAGGTATGTGTAACATATGGATGCTAGTGGAAGGTTGAGAGGATGTTACATATTGGTATGTGGACATGTATGGTTGATAATATTCCATGTATGGGTAAGTGGATATAGGAGGTTTGGTAGAAGGTGTGGCCATATACACTTGTTGGTTAGGAATATAGCTTGGGTTAGGTGCAATGAGAACTTATTGAGGAATTGACATGAGTTGGGTTAGAGGTATGGTTGGGTTGATAAGTTAAGGATGGGTGGTAACATTGGTAATAATGAGTAGAAGGGTATAAGGTATGGAAACCACCAAGCTTTGGAATGGAATGGAGTTTCGTGGGTTGGAGATAACAAGAAGAAGGGTGGAAATACTTGTTAACACAATTTTGCCCCTCAGGTAAAATCTCGGTCACCTTCTGCACCTACTTTACATGGCTAGTCATTTCAGGGTGCAAGGTCCATCTTCAGGGTTCAACAACTCCATTTTAGAGCATTGGTTCATCGGCCTCGTTCGTTGACATTCATGCTAGTGAAAGGCAGAGTCTTCAAATGTTCACACAAGAAGAGAGGAAAAGAACTGGAGCATTTAATAATTAGGTGAAAGAAGGGCAAAAAAAATGCAGAGGGTAGCAAAATCGCCACCCACAACACTAGCGAGTAAAAAGAGACCACCTACACACAAATAATGGGCAGCAAAATTGCCACATGAAGCAGCTGACGGAGAAAAAGAGGCCATTAACATTGGCCAACATTGGTAAAACTGCCGCGGTCGACAGCTTAAATCAGCCGACGTCGACAAAACTGCCACGGTCGGCAGCTTATCGACCGACGTCAGCAGAAGTCCCACGTGAAGTCCATGACAGCGGGAAGCAAATTCACCACCCACAATAGCAAGCGGCAAAAAACCCCTGTAGAGCACAGGAAAAAGCCCACCCATCTATTAGAGGAGAAGACCAACACGCAAAATGAGGCAATAAGCATGGTTTTGGTAGACTTATGACATCAGCTACAGCGTTTTTTCACTCTTTCCAATGAGAATCCTCTTGGCTCTTCCCATATAAATACACAGACTTGGTCATTTATCGGAGGATCTTCCCCAATTTTGTAAAGAGCACTGCTCTACAAATTCTCCACTTAAATCAATAAATACAGTCTTTTACCTCCATCTTGGATTGATTTGTTGTGTATGTCATGAGTATTATTTGTGTTTAGTCATTATCTTCCATGCTTTCATAGGTAATGCCAACAAACTAGCTATCTACAAGGCACCGGTTCTGCAGCTAAAAGGATAAGAGCAATACTTGAGAAAGATAGGACAGAGTAAGTTGCTTGTAAGTGTGCATTTCACAGCACCTCGGTAAACTTTTGTTATATAGTTTCCATTATAGCCTCCTTATTAGTCTCAGTAACCTGGTTCTTTTGCCAGATGTGTAGAGTATACTTGCATTTCCTTTGATTTTGAGAGTGGATCTGGAAGGTCAACCCTTTATTTTGGTGTATCACCTCTTTTAGAGTAGGTTGTTTGCTTTCTTGTACTTCCTTCCTTTTTCATCCCCCCCAGTATATCTATATTTTTGCACTTCTAGAAACAAACAAGATACATCAGAGGGAACTAGCCCATATCTAGAGACTCTCCTCTCCTATTTCGTCGTCCCACAGGTGAGAGAGGAGTTTCCATGTTGCGGGGAGAGGGTAGGAATCTATTCTCCTGCCACTGGGTGCACTTTCCAGCATCAACAGTTTTGGCACGCCTGGTGGGACTCCAAGTTTTTAATCAGAAAAGTTGCAAGGTTACTCGTTGATCTTGTTATAGTAGAGGAACCACCAATACAGCACCGTGCGCATCAACAATTTTGGTACGCTCGGTGGGACCATATTTTTATCAGTTTCTAATGCAATAGTATTTCAAGATTGATGCTAGTCTTGCTATTGTCATTTCAAAGATTTTCAGCATTGGTGACTCCACTGGTAAGAGCTTAGTTCTTTATTTTTAAGACCAGCCACTTAAACTTCTATGCCAAAGGTTACCACAAGGTCAACTTTAAGAAGGGTCCCTTTTGTTTTCATTGAGCTGCCTTTAAACTCTGCTAAAAGGCTTAGGTTTGAAAGAACTCGCCCTTATCCAGTAGTAAACCCTCCTAGACTTATTGCTAAGAACACCAACCCAGCTCAGCCACAAATACAACCTGTTCTAGCCATGGCATTGCCTTTTGCAGCTTTTCACGGTGAGAGCCCCTTAAACCTCCCACGCTATGACCCAATTCTAAGAACAACTTTAAAAAATGTGCCCTCTTTTGATGGAGTGGGACCTATTACAGTTGTTGAGCATATCAATAATATTTCCAACCTTTGAGATATTCACAACATAATAGAAGAAAACATTGCCATCAGACTGTTAGCCTTGTCTCTAAAAGGGAAAGCTCTCGATTGGTACGACACCTTGCCTGTGAATTCCATACATTCCTAGAATGAATTGGGCACCCATTTAACTGATCATTTTGGAGAAAAAAGTGACGGACTCTCTCTTGCTGAGCAGTTGACGACTATAAAAAGAGCTCTGCATGAGTACATGTAGGACTTCAATACACAGTTTCAAAAGACTTGGGATAGAATTCCCATCTTGGTAAGGCCAACTCCTAGCTACACTTTCTTGTACTATTTAAAAGCATTAAATAGTGACATTGCTATGATGATCCAATCTATGGGAGGACATATACTACCGACTGCATATGATATTGCCATTGCGGTCGAAAATTGCTTGATTCAAGTTGGGAAAATTGCCCCTAGGCCTCATATGCCACTTTTCCAAGAACCGTTGCCCCCAATTCAGGCTGTCGCTCCCACAATTGCTCCCTACCTGTCATTGAGAAGCCAGCTGCTATTCCATCCAATGAATTAAATGAAGTTAAGGGCCTATTGCAAAGCATGTCAAATGAACTTGTTGCCCTTAAAAGGTAGCAAGCTCAAAGCAACAAGCAAAACTAGGGTTATCAGAATTATGGCCATGCCCCTAGACCCCCCTTTCAAAATTATAACCAAGGTCAAGGGCAGCTCACTACAACTAGGCCTTATCAAAATTATAACTGAAGCCCCTCTTCATCATCTAAAGCCATGGTGCCTACTTAGAACAATCTAGTGCAGGAGCACCCAGGTTGTTCAACCATGGGACAAGGTCAAGAGTAGGCTGTCTACATAAATGATATGATGAGTTTTTTTCCAGAATTTAGAAAATCAAGCTGTTGATTTTTCTCAGTTTTTTGAGTTTCTAGCTCAGCCCAGCATAAGTAACAATCAAACTTAGCCAGATTCTACCCTGATAAATCATGAAGAGGGTGAGCTCTATGCAATTAATCATAGGGGCACTGCAGACAATCAGGCTAATTGCATTGCAGCCAACACGAGATTTAAAATAAGAGCAGTTGGAGAAGCACAGGCTTCCCCTCAGGCAGCAACAAATCCTCCATCACACCCATTTCAAAGGGCCCCAATTTCCAAACAACTGTTTGCACCTCTAGCTCCCCAGTCTACAGCTCCCACTGGGATCAGCCCAAAGGAAAGTACAAAGGGAATCAGCCCCCAAGTTAATATAATTGATCAAATGAAGAAATTGCATGTGAGCATTTCTCTATGGGATTCATTGTCTCTTCTAAGACAAAAGGAGGTATTGAAGAAATAATTGCATGATCTAGATTGCCAGGCCATCCCAACAGACACTAGTAATGTCCTAATAACAAATGGGTAGCCTTCTGCTTCAGATCAAGTAAAGAAAGAAGAAAGGACTCCCCCTTTTTATGTATCTCTAATCATGGGGGATTTCTTAGTACATAATTGCATAATTGATAGCAGGGCCAACACTTCAGTAATGCCCAAGTGCATTGCCGATAAGATGGGGTTAAAATACAAAGCCATGAACAAGGGAGTCTTGCAACTAGATGGGACACCTGCAAAGATAGTCAAGATCTTGAAAGGATTGAGTCTAACACTGCATGCCTACCTAACATTCTCAATCCCCCATGATATAGTGGTAGCGAACGTTCCTCCATATTTCACAATTTGTTTGTCTAGGGACTTTACATCCAAGATAGGTGGCTATCTAGCAGCAAATTGGTCATATCTGGTTTTTAGAACCAAATACGAGACCAAAGTGAAAATCGAGTCTGAGCCACTCTACAAGGACCATCTTGAGCCCTATTCACCCAAGGCGGTGAATGTCAATTACACTATCATTAATCCAAAAGACTCTCAGATAGACAAATCTTCATCTTTTACTCTTGAAGGAGTCGTAGATCTACTCTTGGATGAGTGGGGAAGCGATAACTTCGAGCATGATCCTTATAAGTTTATTGAGGAGGCATACCTTGGCATCTATTGCTTGCATGAAGAAAGCACCGTCATGCCCAATATAATGAAGGAGAACAAAGAAGACCTTGGCCTGTGGCAGCTGTACTTCGATGGTTCCAGAAGCAAACTAGGCACTGGTGGTGGGGCAATGTTAGTTTCCCTTTCTAAAGCAAGGTACTTTTCAGCTTTTTATTTCCAGTTCTCTTGCACATGTAATATTGCATAATATGAGTCTTTGAGTCATGGACTTGAGTGGGCAAGAAAGAGAGGGATCAGGGAATTGCAAATCTTGGGGGACAGTGAACTAATAGTGAACCAAATAAGAGGCATGAACCTAACAGAGAACTCCTTGCTAAAGTCTTACAAGCATAGAGTCTGGGACTTGATGGAAGATTTCCTTACTCTTAACATTACCTCGATCCCCAGAGAACAGAATAAGCAGGCTGACAGGCTGGCAGCTGTTGGTGCCCAATTTGATGTTTTAAAAGAGATAAGTAGAGATTGTGGTTCATGCCATTTAAAAGTGGTGGTTCGGCCTTCAATTCCAGATAATGTTACAAATTGGCAAGTCTTTGAAAGTGACCAGCAGATAGCTCTCTTCCTACAGGAAGAAGTTGAGTTTGCAGTCCATAATCAAGTGAAATTGCAGCAACAATATGGAGATCAGATTGTTTAATTAAAGAACAATAAACTTCCTAAGGGTCTGGTCACACTTGAAAGTATTTTAAGTGGAGAGGAACAACTAAGAGATGACAAAGCATGCATCACTACCAAATAGGAGAATTATGAAAAATTTGAAATCTTCAAGGATAAGTTGTTGGCACTTGGTAAAGTCTACACGTTTGAAGAAAGGTAGGCTTTTATTCTACTATGTCAGGAGTTCACTGATATTTTTGCCTGGAATTATAGCGATTTGAAAGGCTTCAATCAAAGACTCGCCCAGCACACCATTGAATTAGAAGAAGGTGCAAAACCAGTCACGCAAAAATAGAGGCCTATTAATCTGATGATCAAGCTCCTTATGCAGAAAGAATTGGTCAAGTTGATTGAGTCTGGCATTATATTTTTGATCAAACATTCTTCATGGTTGGCCAATTTGGTTCCAGTTAGAAATAAAAACGGGGAGATTAGGCTATGCATCAACTTCATAGACCTTAATAAAGTCTCTTTAAAAGATCATTATCCCATTCTGAACATGGAGCAGATCCTCCAAAAGGTAACTGGTTCTGAACGCTTCTCCCTCCTGGACGGTTATTCAGGATATAATCAAATTCTGGTTTGAGACTGCAACCAATACAAAACATCCTTCACCATTAAATGGGGAAGGTTCACCTACCAGAAGATGCCTTTCGGGCTATCCAATAGTGGTGCTACCTTCTAGCAAGCCATGGACATGGCTTTCAGTGGTTTGATAAATAAGAACATGCTGGTGTACCTCAATGATATAACGGTTTTCTCCAAGGAGGCAAGACAGCATATGAAGCACCTCAGGTAGATTTTTGAGAGGTGCAGGGAATTTGGCATCTCCCTAAATCCAAAGAAATGTGTATTTGTGGTTCATGAGGGGAAACTTCTTGGCCACATTGTGTCTAAGGAAGGTTTGTCTATTGACCCAGAGAGAGTCCGCTCCATTCTAGAGATGTCCCTACCAAAGCACAAGAAAGGCCTTCAGAGTTTCTTTGGCCAGATAAATTTCATTCAGAGGTTCATTTTGAACTTTGCTGAAATAGTTAAACCCCTAACCTCTATGCTAAGGAAGGGTGAAGAATTCAAGTGGACAATGCCAAGAAAGGATAGCTTTGAAGTTATCAAATAGGCTTTGACCCAGGCTCCCACTCTAATCAGCTCCGACTTCAACAAAAACCTCAATCTCTATACCTTCAGTAATGGAGAAGTAATATCTGCTATGCTTACCCAAGCAAACAGTGATAACCTCGAGCAACCACTCGCCTTCTTTAGCCAAGGGTTAGAGGAATTTGAAATCAGGTACACCTACATAGAGAAGCAAGTCCTGGTAGTAGTGCGCAGCCTAAAGAAATTTAGATATATGTTGTCGAGCAAGATCCATCTCATGGTTCCACATCCTTGTGTTAAGGATTTCTTGACCAATCAAGACTTAAATGAGAAAAGAGCGGGATGGATCACCAAAGTGATGGAGTACGATATAGACATCAAAATCACCAAGTTGGTAAGAGGAAGGGGCATGTGTGAATAGCTAGCAACAGATTTGAGACAAAAGGGTGAAGACAGCTTGCTGATCCATGATGCAGCCACTGCAAAAGAACTAGCTATCATAAGAGATTGGACGATGGACATGAGGTGCTTCCTTCTTACAGGCGAATGTCCACAGGGTCTCAGTAGGGCTGAAAGAAGGTATTTTAAACTTTAATCCCTTCCTTATGTTTTGATTGATGGAGTATTATTTAAGAAGGATCTCTCTAGGGTTCTCCTAAGATGCATTGACCCCAGTCAGGCTGGCAAGGTATTGGCTAAGTTTCACGATGGGCCAGCAGGAAGCCATTTTGCCCCTAAGACCACAGTAACAAAAATAATGAGAGCTGGCTATTTTTGGCCCACTCTTTTCAAGGATGCTTATACCTGGGTAAGGAAGTGCCAGAAGTGTGCACTTTTTGATGAAAAGCAGTGATTGGCTGCCATGCCCCTACAACCCATTCAAGTTGAATAACCATTCATGCAGTGGGGCTTAGATTTCATAGGGATGATCAATCCTCCCTCCAGTGTCAGACATAAATGGGTCATGACTGCTATGGATTATTTCACCAGGTGGGTGGAAGCCATTGCTTTGAAGGAAGTGAATGAAAGCGCAGTCCTGGATTTCTATGAGGACTTAGTGACACATTTTGGGGTCCCAACCACTATAATTTTAGACAATGCCTTGGCTTTTTTGGGAACCAAAACTAGTGCATGGGCGCTAAGGTATGGTATATACCTCAGCACTTCATCAAATTACTACCCGCAAGGAAATGGGTTGGCTGAGTCCACCAACAAAAATTTGATCAGGATTATAAAGAGGACCATGGAAGAAAATTAGAAAACTTGGCATGCCAAGCTGAAGACAGCTCTATGGGCTGATCGAATCACTCTAAAGAGATCAGTCAAAAATTCTCCATATACACTTGTGTATGGAAGGGAAGTAAGGCTTCCTATCTCACTTGAGTTTCCAGCATTAGACCTTGCTCATCAGTTGTAGCTAGAAGAAGGAAGCAGCATGGAGGTCAGATTGTGTGAACTAATGGAGCTCCAGGAGGTAAGGAATCAGGCCATGGTCTCTATGATCAGTCACCAACATCAGGTGAAAAGACATTTCGATAATAAGTCTTCATCAAAAAATTTCTCTAAAGGAGACATTGTCCTAAAATGAGACGAAGATAGAGCTAAGCCCAGAAAACATGCAAAATTTGATGCCCTCTAGAGCGGTCCTTACATGATTACTCAGTGCAAGCAGCATAACACGTTCTAGCTCTCCAGGTTGGATGGCAAAGAATTGTGTATCCCAATCAATGGGATACATCTAAAGCATTGCCACTAATTTTTTTTGGTTCAGTTGTACATAGTTTTCAGTTGTTTTTCTCTCGCTTTCCCTAAATGTAGTTTGCACAGTTAGTTGTTTTTAGCTTTATGTGTTTCCCTTTGTTTGGGGGTAAATTCTATGTATTTTATTCTGGGATCTTGAAAGCTGTGGAGAACTCTCTTCAAAGTCGCCATTTGACTCCGCACCTAATGGAATGCAAGGCAACTAGGTTCTAAGCATAACAGGCACGCTTACCCTGTGAGTCGCCACTTTGTTGACCCAATTTTGCCCCTCAGGAAAAATCTCGGTCACCTTCTACACTTGATTTACATGGCTAGTCATTTCGGGTTACAAGGTCCATCTTCAAGGTTTAACAGCTCCGTTTCAGAGCATTGGTTCATCAGCCTCATTCGTTGACATTCACATTAGCGAAAGGCAGAGTCTTCAAATGTTCACACAAGAAGAGAGGAAAAGAGCTAGAGCATTTAACACTAAGGCGAAAGAAGGGAAAACAAAATGTAGAGGGTGGAAAAATCACCACCCACAACACTGGTGGGTAAAAAGAGACCACCTACACACAAGCAATGGGCGGCAAAATTATTGCATGAAGTAGCCGGTGGAGAAAAAGAGGCCATTAACATTGGCCGACATCGGCAAAACTACCATGGTCGGCAGCTTAAATTGGCTGATGTCAAAAAAACTGCCATGGTCGATAGCTTATCAGCCGACATCGATATAATTCCCACGTGAAGTCCATGAAAGCGGGTAGAAAATTCACCACCCACAATAGCAGGCGGCAAAAAACTCTTGCAGAGCACAGGAAAAAGCCTGCCTAGCTACTGGAGGAGAAGACCAACATGCAAAATGAGGCAACAAGCATGGTCTTGGTAGACTTATGACATCAGCTACAGTGTTTTTTCACTCTTCCCAATGAGACTCCTCTTGGCTCTTCCCATATAAATACACAGACTTGGTCATTTATCAGAGGATCTTCCCCAATTTTGTAAAGAGCACTGCTCTGCAAATTCTCCACCTGAATCAATAAATACAGTATTTTACCTCCATCTTGGATTGATTTGCTGTGTATGTCATGAGTATTATTTGTGTTTAGTCATTATCTTCCATGCTTTCATAGGTAATGCCAACAAACTAGCTATCTACAAGGCACCGGTTCTGCAGCTGAAAGGAGAAGAGCAATACTTGAGAAAGACAAGACAGAGTAAGTTGCTTGTAAGTGTGCATTTCACAGCACCTCAGTAAACTTTTGTTATGTATTTTCCATTATAGCCTCCCTGTTAGTCTCAGCAACCTGGTTCTTCTGCCAAATGTGTAGAGTATACTTGCATTTCCCTTGATTCTGAGAGTGGATCTGGAAGGTCAACCCTTTATTTTGGTGTATCACCTCTTTTAGAGTAGGCTGTTTGCTTTCTTGTACTTCCTTTTTCATCCCCCCAGTATATCTATATTTTTTCACTATCGGAAACAAACAAGATACATCAGAGGGAACTAGCCCATATCTAGAGACTCTCCTCTCCTACTTCGTCATCCCATAGGCGAGAGAGGAGTTTCCATGTTGCAGGGAGAGGGCAGGAATCCATTCTCCTACCACTGGGTGCACTTTCCAGCGTCAACAATACTAGTAGAGGGTACTCTAATGGTAAGTGGAGTATAGGTGACTAAAGGTTGGGTTTCTCTTATACTAGAAGAGCTATTGGTTGGGGTAGAAGGTGTTTAGGTGTTGGTTGGCTAGATGGGTTTCTTTTGGATGGTGGTATTGGAGTGATTATTGGTAGAATAAGATGCTTGGGTGACTAAGGGTTAGGTATAAATGGTGGCAATAGAGGTGCTACCCATAATATGAGATGGCATACCATCAGGTGGATTAATGGATGGAACCAAAGCAAGGGTACAATAAGACATGGTATTGAGGTAGTGTTGGAGGGATATGGGGATGTTATCTAAAAAGGTGGTGAAATTTATATCACCTTGGGCAACCATCTAAAGGATATTAGGACTTTTAGATAGATGGGGATAACCTTCTATATCTGAGATGTACTCCATGTATGAAGAAGAAGAGGAAGATGGGTGGTGGATATTGATTTACTTTATTTTTTAGCTATTATTTAGTTAAAACCATGTAAAGAAGGGGAAAAGGAAGATACAATAAATCTCACAACTCAAAAGAGAAGAAATAAAAATATATCCATGAAAATAATTAATACAGTAAAGTGCATTAAAATCCTAAGATACCTTTTATCTCTCTTTAGGATTATGCCTCAATTTTAAGGAGTTTCTATAAACCAACTTGGACTTGTAAAGATATTACTATAAAAAGATGTTGGAGAGTTTTTATTTATTTCATGGTGATGTTATGGAGGTGTCCTGGAGAGTGAATGAGGTGACTTGATAGTCTATATGACAATGATAAAGGGTGTAATGTGCTTATCCTAGTATACTTGAAGTATGATTGGTTGATCTTTTATTTTGGCATGGTTAGATATGTTCAAGGATGATTATAGAGTATTAATTATGTGAAAGAGATCCCTAATATGTTCTCCATGATTTGAGTGATTGTGTGCATAAGTGTAATTCATTTGGTTGTCCATAGTTTTCATATAGACACTTTGGGTCCAGTTGCAAAAAATCTAAGTAGGTAGTTTGATGACATCACTATTTCCATGTGAGAATGAGTCAAGGGGAGTTAGTCATATATTTTTGATCACATTAGTCCCTATTTATCATTCACCAGATCTCAATTCATGTAATGAAGTATGATTTAATATATGAGGATGTAAAGTTGGCTACTTAGACATAATTCAATATGTTTCCATACTTAGCTAATTTTACCAAAGTGCTCAAGCAGAGTTGAGTAAGCATGTTGATGAGGTCAACATTCACATGAGTAGAGGTGTTAAGATAAAATGATAATGTGGGTTTATTCATATTTATACCTAGTTTTTATGCATTAATTCTTAGATCATGTGACTAAGTACGACAAAAGATATGCATGTGAATAATAGGGCTTCCAAGCATTTTGACCATGTTTTCGCATATTTAGCCAAATTTGCATGAGGTAAGAGAGAGACAAGCAAGTATTTTTATGGTGGAATATCATGCACATGTGGATGTTTCAAGAGAAGGTGATTATATGGGTTTATTTGGTTTTGGGTCTAATTTATTTGTGCTAAATTTTAGATCATGCAATGAAGCATGTCAAAAGTTATGCAGGAGAAAAGATTACCTCCCAGATAATTTCTAAGCATAGTTGGCTCTATGATAGAAGATTTTGAGAAGGAATTTTAATGGAATTATATCTCACACATGTGAATGCTTTAGGATCAATTTGACACATGGTTATATTCTCCTATGTGAGGATATCATATGGTCCAAATTGTAAATCATGCGTCCAAGTGCAACAAAAGTTATTGTGGTCCAAAGTTATCTTTCTAAACATATTGTAGTTAGTCCCCATACTTGGTCAATTTGAATAATGTTAATTATCTAGACCTAGTGGAGATCAAACAGTTTACCATAGTTCATACTTACATATGTAATTGTGTTCATAGAGTCAAATGGGTCAATATGATAGTTGTTTAGCAAATTTAAAGTTTAAGCAAGTCTCAAGGAGATCGATGGATTGCATTTGTTCCAAGATGTTAGGAAGCAGTGAGATGGAAATAAGTACACATTGTTTAATGACTAAGAAAAAGTAAAGTATAAGGATCCAATAGTGTGAAAGTTTTTTTATAGATTGATTAAATGGTGAGCATTTTTATTTAAAGACCTAGTTGTTCTACAAAGATTGATGGTGCATATTGAGTCAACATTTCAAGATTTCACGAGATGAGGTCAAATGTTAGATGTTTAACAATTGAGTATTAGTGCCTATGTGTTAAAGTTTAAATAATATTGATGGCATGAGATTGATATAAATATTAGAGTACATGATATGTGAGAATTGTGTTTGAAGTTTAACTATGACCATTTGTATTTGAATTTTTGAATTTATGAAGGAAAGACTAGTGTCTAGTTTCTGGGCCATAACTTTTGATCCAAGTAGAATTTGATAGTGTAGTAAAATTAAAATATCTAGAAGAATACAAGGTGCATCTAGAAATATATATTTAAATATCTTAATATATATATTTTTATTAAGGTTCAAAGTTGACTATGTGTTCATACATGGATTACAAGTGACCCAAGAAAGATGTTTTAGCTTGTGTTGATGTTATTTCAATGTCTCATGATGACTTAGATATTTAGGAGTGTTTTAGATTCTATGAGAGTTATTTTTTTATCTTTGGAGGTTTGACCAATTGATAATTTATATGAACAAAGATTAATCAGTTGACTGTGTGTTTTTTCAAAATCTTCCTATACACTCGATTAGTATTTGAGTTATTTGAGCATACACAGTCATGAGAAAAGATGACCATGATCATAACAAGATGTCAAAGGGACATAAGGAGTGGACCCATGTATTTCAAAGTGGTCATATGTTATTTTTTGTTTGATGAATTTCTAAAGGAGTGAATGGGTTCACATGATACCTATAAGAGCTACAAGGGCCTTATTAAAAGTTATAGTTGCTTTAAGGTTACCATAGATGTTATGGCCAACATATGAAGATTGTTCTTGAGCTATTTATTCATATTAAATATTCCTTAATTGTTAAATAATGCCTAACATCTAGCCAAGATGGTGATGATCATGATTTATCTATAAATAATTAAATCGAATATGATGGTTTCAAGAGTTTGAGTGAGAGACTAGGGGGATATTTCAAAGAGGCTTGTATATGTGAATTAGGGAGTGAAGGAGGGTTAGAGTTCCCTAAGGATGAGTTGAAGAGTAGAATAGATTAAGGAATACTTTTATGACCTATAGATCATAATTATATCAGTGTAATAGAGATCTTATTGATTGAGTATGAGTCAAGGTGAAGAGTGTTAATCAGAGATCCATCATCAAGTGTTGAGGACATCAATTAAAAGGTGGATGTGTTCATAGGTGTTGTTGTGGTAACTTAACATCTAAGGTGTTTTTAAAATCCTTGCAAGGTAAAACTTTCTAAATGTCTAGTTATTATTGTAGCTCAACTAGATAGGTGGGGCAACACCTTATGGGATTATAGTCTAACTAAATTGGGATGGTAGTTCCTTGATCAGTTACAACTAGTCTAAATAGGTTATTGTTATTATAGGATAGTAGTACAATTGTAGGTTTCAATGGGTTTTATTTCCCAAGAGGGTTTTTAATGTATGTCATGTGGTATGTGATTGTTCTTGCATTATTTATCTTATTCATTTCTATGAATGATGTGTATGCTTCATGAATGCTTGTGGTAATTGATTAAGTATTTGTAAAGATTAGAATTGAATTCAAATTATTTGGGCTCACTAGTTCACCCCCTCTTAGTTATTTTACCTCTAATAATTATTATCATATTAAGTCCTTTGGTAAAGTATTAACAACTTAAAGGTGATCTAAGGTACAATATGGGTAGTCATCAAGGAGGTTTTTCTACTAAACATTGATGTTCAATGGATCTAATTATTATTTTTGGAGTGAAAGGATGAGGACATACAGTATATCCCTAGGGTTTGATTTATAAAAATCCATTTTGGATGGTTATGTTGCTCCTATTACTCCATCTAGTGTTGTAAACAAGAAGTTGTTTGAGAATAATTCTAAGGAAATAAATTCTATCACTTGTGATCTTTTAGAGACTTAATACACCAAGGTAGTCCAATGTAATTATACTAAATATATATGGTATATAATGTAGATCACTTTTAAAATATATTCAAAAGTTAATCTTACTAGGTTATAGACTCACAGAAGGCAATTTGAAAGTCTCAAGATGAAGGAAGAAGATTTTATGGCATCCTTTCTACAAAGAGTTGATGAGACTATGAACATCATCAGAGGTCTTGGAGAAAATATTGAAGAGGTTAATGTATTTAAAAATGTATTAACATCTCTATCCCTCAATTTTAATCTAAAATTATTTGCTATAGAAGAGATTCATGATCTTACTCATTTGAAGATGGATCAATTTCATGGCACCCTTACTACCTATGAGATGAGAGTAAATAATGATATACCATCAAAGAAATAATTAACATTCAAGATAGAGATGAATTATAAGAAGAAATTACAAGGTAAGAAATATAAATAGGATTACATATCTAATATTGATGATGATTAATTAATTGCTTTGATTATTAGGAAATTGAACAAAGGCTTAGGGAAGTACAAGGGTAAACTACCCTTCAAATGTTTCAATTATGGAGAGATAGGACATTTTTATCATATGTTACCTCATAAGCATGAAAATATTGATGATTAATAGAATGGTGAAGGCCAAGGTTATGACAAGAAGACATAAAATAAAAAAGGAATAAATTTTTTTAATAACAATAAAAAGTCCTTCAAAAATAATAAGAGTCTCTACACAAAAGAAGATTATAATTCATCATATGAGAGTGAATATAGTGACTTATAATATGATCATGAAGATGACAGTCCTACTGAAGACGAATCT
The DNA here is from genome assembly GCA_037957365.1 of Torreya grandis. Lineage (NCBI taxonomy): Eukaryota > Viridiplantae > Streptophyta > Pinopsida > Cupressales > Taxaceae > Torreya > Torreya grandis. The sequence goes on from JARHVA010000924.1 coordinate 480,096, forward strand.
CAATTCATGGTTGAGGAAGGAAGTTACATCATAAGGTGTCTACTTGGAGTGATTTAGATGATGATGAAGATGAGGTAGATTGTGAGACTATTTTGATGGATGCTCTTGAAGAACTAAAGATTGAGAATAATATGAAATCTAAACTCAAGGACTATGAGGAGAAATTTAGTGTCTATGAGTCAAGATTGAATAAAGACACCAAGGATCATGAAGATATGATCAAGCATCTTAGTTATACAAGACTAAAATATAAATAAGATGAATGTTCAAGGTATGTTTCTGAAAAGATTCTTTGAAATCTGAACTAGAAAAGATAGCTAGTAAGGTGAAGACATTTATGATATTAGAAAAGAGGTCATGTGATCTAGATAATATTTTGAGTGGTCAAAAATAAGATAGTGATAGAACATGTCTTAGATATGAAGAAGAATAAAAGAATGTAACTCAAGACAAGATGAATACTAATGTGAACTAGGAAAATCATACTTTGAAGAAAATCATTGAACAAAGAATGAAGGTGATGGTAGAGTGAAGACGAATCGAGTTAGACAACTAAATACCATGAGGTATACAAGATTCAATGGTTACTATTACACATGTAATAAATTTGGTCATAGGGGTAGAGAATGAAATATATATATTAGAAATGATTTTTCATGGGACTATGATGGGGGCCATTAGTTAAAATGAGTGAAAAAAATTAAGTGCTTCAACTATCTTGATGTGGGACACTTTACAAACTATTATCCTCATAAGATTAGACAAGGTGAGTCCTCTTCAAAAATAGGATTTTGTTTTGTTTATAATGACAAAGGACATATGGAAATTTTATATATAAACATGGAAATACAAACTATGGTTCCATCAAGGAGTATGGTGTGTTAAAATTGTGAACAGAAAGGTCAGATTACTAGATTTTGTAAGCAAAGGCCATCAAATCAAAATAAGTTCAATCAGGCTCTTAGAGTGCAAGAAAGAAGGAATGTTAACACATGGAAGCCAAAGGTGATAATTTTAAGTCATGATAAGACTAAAATTCCTTATTTGTTTGCTATGGTGGAGAATTCTTCAAAAGTTGAAGAGTGCCAAGAGATCTCATTGTATGTTCATGTTGAGAATGAATAGATCAAGCTCAAGAAGAAGATCAAGATACTAATTGAGGTTATTCCTAAGGTATGTATGGATCTAAGTAAACATCATAATATTTATGAGATTTTATAATTTAAATAACATCAAATATATGTCCCTAATTATGAGGTTCCAAATTACAAAGAATATTCTTTAGATGAAAAGGTATGTCATGAATCTATGTTATCTCCATGTATTGTCAATCCAATCATAGAATAAAAGGATAATGTTGTAGTGGATGAGGAATTTATTTATCCTAATCCAAATAAAAATAATAATAATAAAAATAAGTATTATATTACCAATGAGGAGAAGGAATGTGAGGATTTATGGGCAACTCTGAGTTTCACACCATGGTAGAGCATTGTGGTGTAGAGGATGTATATACCTATGCTTCTTAGGAGACATCATTTCTTATGTATAAGAATTTTGTGGGATCAATATCATAATGATAATATTTACAGAGACTTTTTTTGATCTTATAAGTTCATTTGTTAAGGGGGAACAACAAATTCATGATTTTGTTCCATTAGTTTGTGAAGGATATGTAGAACAGAGTCAGAATGGGTGGTTCAAGGAGGATTAATGAGATTGATGAAACTATCAAGAATATTTTGATGCTTAGAAATGTTTATAAACTTCTTTGTGATGTGCTCAAGGTTATTTTGTGTTCTAAAGGTATGTTTGTGCCAATTGAAGATTTTTGAGTGCCCTTGGTTTTCTTAATTTTTGTATTAAGGGCAAGCAAGCATAAAATGGGTTATGAGATGTATGGGTTCCCAAAGGTGTGGAAGCTCAAATCTTGGTCCATAAGTGTGTGATGGGTGTCTCCTAGTGTGTAATAAGTTTTATAGGTGTACATTGACCAAAATAAGGTTTGTTAACTTTGTTTATTTTTAAGATTCTAGGATTTTGGGTTATGCTAGAAAAGTGGTTTGCCTTGTGAGTTGAGATATGAGATTTCTTAATAAGTTTAATGGGATAAATGGGTTTTCATATCAATCTACACAAAATATTTTAAGGTTTTTGGTTTTCAAATTATTCATTTTTTATCAAGATGGTTTGTGAAGAAAGTATGTTGTAGAGGATGATCATGGTGATGAAAAATGGTGTGCTTAAAGGGGCATATGAGAGTTCTCTAGATATGATTTTTAGGTCTTGAAGTTGTGTCTATAAAAATTTGTGGTATCTACAAGTTCCAAGTAGGGATATTATTTTATTCTTGTTGGGAATTAAAGTGTTTAATTCCTAAGCAAATAAAAGTATAAGTAAATGTAAATCAATAGTTAATGTGTTTGAATTATCCTACTAATTTGTGTAGATAGATATGTATTTTATCTTTTCTAAAAATACTAAGAAGTGTAGAGAAATCAAACTTAGATTATTCTAGGTTAAAATGGATGATTCGATATCTAGAAATTATTTTCTAGGGATAGCTGACTGTCACAAATAGGACCCAAAACTTTATTTTTAGATTGGATAGGAATGATGAACTCTAGACACCCTATTACTTGGTACTATAGTCCACTTTTTGAAGTTTTTTTCCTTTTTTAGAGTTATTTTATACTTTCATCATTATTGTCTTAGTGATCTATTTTTTTGGGTTTTGCTTGGTAGGACTATAACACCCTTGCAATAAAATATCGAAGCATGATTTTATGTGGAGCTCACTGTGTGTCTGATTTAATATTCAAAACCCTTAGGAACTCCTAGTAATTAAACTTGTATAGCAAACTTGGGAAAGAGAGAAGGGGTTAGTTTTTAAAGGATACACTAGATACAATTCACACCCTTTGTGTGGGCATGCTACCTACATACCAATACTTTGAAGAGGGATCAACCTAATGTAGTTCTCCCATTTCAAGTACTTGGTGTAATTATGTGATGTTTGAAACTAGATGAAAAACTATAATGTATTGTGGATGATTAAAAACTGGTATGAATTCTTGAATAGGATTGAATTGGTCTTGGAAGGCTATATGCAAAGAATAAAGAAGAGTGCTTGATGTGTTAGCTTGTATTCTAGCTGTGTTAGCTTGTATTTTGGCTCTTTTCTTGCAATGAGTGCTAACCCTTCTAAATATAAATTGAATGGCATTTTATAGGGAAACTAATGATCATGGGCTAGATGAGCTTGTATAAGGTTAATAGGGGAAAAGATAAGGAATCAAGAGAATCTGACCATTAGAGGTGAAAATGAAATTGGATAGTAGCATTGAAAATAAGACACCCCTAAATTTTTGTGGTCCTATCCAAATTGGGTTCTATTATCCAAGGAAGATGAGCCCTAGGGGGATGGATCTATGCCTAAGAGTGTTTCTAGGTCTCCAAAATCTGAGTTTGAGAAGCTACGGGTGACTAAGAATCAATGAAAGTCTAGCTAATAATGTTTGAGTAAGATAAAGGACCTATAGGTTGGGTGCTATTATCAATGCTTAAGTCATTCAATTTCACATTTTATATGATTATATGTGTCCCCCCTTTATTCTAGTGATGTAGCAAAAGTGAAATATTAGGATAAAGGTAAAATAGAAAGCATACCTAAACTTACCTATAAGGGAAAAAATCATGAAGCTATGTGATGTTAGATGTGCATATAAAGAGCACACTATAATGTGTGAATCTAAAAATAAAAACATGAATTGGATTAGTGCTTACTAGATACACTATATATAAAATTAGAATGTACTAAAGCTGAGTAGAGGAAGAGAGAGGAATGAATACACCTCATTGGGTATAACTAATAAAAAAACCTATTGTAATGTTGGATTGTTTTTAGTATGTGTTGAATCAAGAGTAATATCACAAATAAAGTTGAGTGCTCAATTCCTTAGAATGTGACTCAAGAATGTAAAGGCTATCCCTTTGGCTCCATCATTTCTAACTAAGTGAAGTTAATGAATCATGTGTGCATTAATTGATGTATGTACTATGTGTCCAATCCCTTTTAATAGGTGGCTCAAGAATACAAAGGTTGGCCCTTTGGCTCCATTATTTGCCCATAAAATGAAGATATGAAGTAATAACAATATATAATATATGTCATATGAGGTGGCTTGTGGAGCCCATGAATGTGCTAGAAATCTAACACTATGGCATGGATAGTTGAATGTGTGCTGAAAACTAGGCCACTCTTAGCCATTTTGAAAGATGGAGATTAGGCTTGTATGAAAGCCATTTTGAAAATAATGTACTAAGATTATATAAAATCTAACTCGATAAATTAGGTACTCAAAAAATCTAAATGTGTATGAAATTTTAACTCAAATGTGATGCCAAACACCTATAGATGGAGCAAGGAACACAACTACTGAGAATTTTTAGAATAAACTGAACTTAGAAATAAAAGAAGATTAATGTGATATGCACATTGCCCCCAATCATTGATGTTTGGAACATAGATTCTGATCTAGAAGTTATGCCAACTACCCAATCTGAACTAAAAGTGAGAACCATCATGTTGCATATGATAACCCCTATATCTGAGAAAACTGTAATGAAATTGTTGAATCCAAAGGATCTAGAAGTGTAAAAACTATCCCTAAACTAAACCTTTTACCTATTTCTAGAAACCTTGATTTTATTATACCTAGATAGTAGTGCCAAATTATGGACACCCTTTTTTTTAGTGCTACTATACCATTTTTGGTACTATTATCCATTCCTACCACTACTATCCATTTTTGGTGCTACTATCAAGTGTGAAAATTGACTACTTATTTGAGACTATTCTTATTTTGCTACTTTGATTTGATCAGTTTGACCTTTAGATTCTATGATGACTATTCTAAATGCCACTATTTTGATTGATAAGAGTTTTTATCTCTATGACAATGCCCCTATTGTATGCCCCCTCTTCTAAGGGTAGTAATGATGAGCATGCAATGACTACCCTTAGAAGAAAAGAGTCCTACAAGTGTGTTAACTATAAAAAGATTTATGAAATAGCATTTAAATTTTGACAATATGTTTCAAGATATAGCAAGGTTTGTACTAAGAAATTTTTATATTACCAGGGGTATGCCTAGATAGATATAACAATGTGAAAGTAAGTGTAATGTATTGAAATGGAATTGGAAATGATATTTGCTAGTTTGAGGGATGGAACATGATGTCCATCATGGCATCCAAGAAATTAAATAAAATGCATGATATGGATCATACCATTGCACACATTTCACAAGCAACAAATAAACATGTAAAAAGTAAGAAGCAAGAAGCATGAAGCATACTATATGGGCCAAGGGGCCATATAAACAAGGGACATAGACACATGTCACTCAAATTGGAAACAAGCATGGAAGGCGTGTTCAAATACCACATACATATACAAGTGAAATAAATAATGTTGGCACATGGGTCATAGGCACATAGAGGAGTATAAATAAAGTATATTGGAAAATGTCCTAAGGTACACACATGAAGATGAGAAATAAATGGAAAGTACAATCACACAAGCTATGATAAGTAAGGAATGAAAGTAGATTTAAGAACTAGAAGATAAAAACACATCTAACTAATCAAAGAAAATATGAGAGTATGTAAAACATGTGTAAGACTAGGTAGATGCTAATAAATACATAAGTTCTAGATATTAGTGAGAAGTCAATATAGTATTCTATGTAAGCTATAAATTAATATACATCAACATGATAACTCAAAGTGTGTAGTATAGGAATGACATAACTTGGACGGTGTAGTTATGTAGAAGATGCCCCTAGTGGGTATGTATAACAATGTATGTCTTGAATTTAGAAGTAATAATACCCCCTCTATGGGTAGAATGAATAAATCAAGTAGCTGGATGTTGCTGTGCACACTCAAAGAAGATCAAGTGAATCATGGTAATGTAGAAAAATCAACATAAAATAGCATGAAACAACAAATGTAAGTCATAGCATGATAGTAGTAATGTAAAACATGGATGATCCATACAATCAAAATATGTTTTTGGTATTTTTTAATTTTTTTGAATGTTTTTGTATTTTATTGATATAAGCTATGTATAAGAAATACTAAGAATAAATGATACTAATCGATGAGTCTTAGATGAGACTCCCTATCATGTTGTTATGTATCAAGGAGTAGAATTGTGCATGAATGTAAAGAATGATGGAAATGCTAAGACTGAAGCTCTGAAAGCTATATATGTTGTAAATTCTCTAAAATATCTATAATGGAAACCAACTATGGGGTCCCCTTATAACTTTTAGAAGTGGATGTAACTTTAGGCATATTAGGGACCCATTTGGAAGTAAGAGAAGCTCTCTAAACATGTGCTCTATGTGTAGATGCATGAGATCTCAATGAGACAACCATAGGTATGAATATGGTAGCTAAAAGCTATCTAGAATCCTGAAGCTAGGTAGGTGTATGAACTCTCTATACTAGTGATGAAGGTCTTAATTGTGGCTGAATCTAGTCTAGAGGAAGAACTGTAATAGGTGGATGAGCTGAAACTAGATCAAAAGGGGTACTAACTTGAGTGACAAAGTTATAACCATGGGTGTAATCAACCTACCTTTCTTCATAAACTTGGGTGTTAACATGTACCACATAATCTACTATAGACATAGATCTAGTAATAGGTGTAGGATAAAAGCTAGATGAACCAAGTTTGAAGATAGAAGGGATAGATATAACCACTAGTATTTGTTTGTGTCTAGTAGTAATAGGGAGATACTTAAAAGTATCCAAAGAGTTAGATACATATAAGTAGAAACCACGTATATAAATATGTCTATAAAGGACATTCCACATGATAGATAGCAAATAAGGGATACAGAGCATGGAATTATGCATTAATGCATAAAAGACTTTGACTTGAATCATGACATTTCTAATATGTTTAGCATGATAAACTTGAAAAAAATTCCACATGAGAGATATAAAATAAGTGATATAAAGCATGAATTTATGCATTAATGTATAAGAAACTTTGGCATGTTCTATGACATTTCTAATGTGTTTAGCATGATAAGATTGAAAGATTTTCCACATGAAGAATAGACATCAAAGGATAGAGAACATGAATTTTTGCATAAAGACATAAAATTTTGATATGCAACATGATATTTTGAATGCATTTAGCCAAATATAGCTGGTAATTTTTCCATATGAGAGAAAGAGATATGAAAAAAAAAATTGGAATCTTGTGCATGTTTGACAATGAATTTTGTAATATCATCCCATATAATAAAACATAAACATGAAATGCAAAGGATGAAACTTTGTACTAATATATGATAGACTTCATCATTCATGTACATGAGAGGGCCCATTATGGTTTCCTTATTATTTGCAAAAAATGTAAGAAAATTTTGTAAATAAATGAGCAAGATTTTTGCAATTTGAGTATGGATGTAAGGTGATACCTTAAGAAACAAAGTAAGAGCTAGTACATGCAACTAGGGATTTGTCAAAAATATTATTACAAAATAATATGAACTTTTGAATTTGAAATTTGATTTTTTATTTAAATATGCATCTACAATTCAAAAATTTGAGGGAATAGTACTTGATTTATAGGGACCTAGTAGGTACAACTAGGGTTTTGAGAAAAATTAAAGTTTTGAATTTACTATGGATTTTTGTAAATTTGAAATGATTTTTTGAGTTAGATATGCAAGTAAATTTTTTTTAAATGATGTGAAAAGTATTGAAAAGAACTAAGAATGTATTTAATGTAACTAGGGTTTTGAATAATATTTTTCAAAATTAGTGAAATAATTTGAAAATTTTATAGAAAATATGTATTTTTAATTTTAAAAAATTGAGGAAAAATCTAAAAATATTTCTAAAATTAGTAGTATATTTTTCCTAGTGGTTTGAAAGTGTGTATGCAAATAAGACCTAGTATGTGAAAAATAGGGTTTTGTTGATTTTATTGAAAATATTTCAATTAAGTTTTAGTTTTTTAATTTTTAAATTTAGGAAAAATTAAGAAAATATTGAAAAAAATCATAAATAATTAGCCCTAGGGTTTTTAGGGTTTTTATGCAAAAATTTGAAGTAAGTCAAGTTCACTAAATGTTTTATTCTTTTTGGGAATTAGGTGTTTAATTCCTAAGAAAATAAAGGTCTGAGTAAATGTAAATTAGTAAATAAATATTATTTTATTAACCTATTGATTTGTGTAAATAGATATGTATTTTATCTTTTCTAAAAATAGCAAGAAGTGTAGATAAATCAAACTTAGCTATTTCTGGCTCAAAACAAATGATTTAGGATCTAGAAATTGCTATGCAGGAATAGAGGACTATCACAAATAAGACCCAAAAATTTGTTTCTAGATTAGATAGGAGTGATAAAATCTATACACCCTAATACGTAGTACTATCGTTCACTTTCTATAGATGTTTTCCACTTTTGGCATTGTTATCTTGGTAATCTAGTTTTTATAGATTTTGCTCGATAGGCCTATAACACCCTAGCAGTGAAATATTGAAGCTTGATTCCATGTGTAACTCATTATGTGTCTGATTCAATCTTCAAAACCCTTATTATCTCCTAGTACTTAAACTTATATAGAAAACTCGAGAAAGAGAGAAGGGGATAGTGTGTAAAGGATACACTGGATGCACTTCACACCCCATGTGTGGGCATGCTACCTACATACCAATACTCCAAATCTGGATTAAGTTAATGTATTTCTCCTATTTGAATTTCTTGGTGCAATTGTGTGATGTATTTAACTAGATATGAAATTATAATGTACTTTATATTACCAGGCACTGGTATGAATGCTTGAATAGGCTTGAATTGGTCTTGGAAGGCTATATGCAAAGAATAGGGAAGAGTGATTTAGTGTTCTTTCTTGTATTCTTAATTTTTTATTGTGAATGAGTTCCAAACCTTCTAAAGGGACATTGAATGGACTTTTATAAGTAAATTGATGATCATGGGTTAGATGAGCTTATATTAGGTAGACAAGGGAAAATATAAGGAATCAGAAGAATCTAACCATTAGAGGTGAAAATGAACTTAGATAACAACACTGGAAATAGGAAACCCTTTAATTTTAGTGCTCTTGTCCAAATGAGGTGCTATTTTCCAAGGAGAATGAGCCTTAGGGGGATGCATCTAGGTCTGAGAGTGCTACCTAGGTCTCCAAACGTTGAGTCTAGGAAACTATAGGTGACTGGGAATCAGTGAAAGTATAGCTAAAAAGGGTTGAGGGAGCAAGATAGAGGACTTATAGGTTGGGTTATATTATCCATGCCTATGTCATCCAATTTCACATTTTATATGATTACAAATATAAGGAGGCTAAATAGGCCTAGTTTGAAAAAAGTGTTTTTTGCTCAATTTTTCCAAAAAGAGCAAGGTATGTTTATTTCGAGAGTTCTCAAGTTGGTTTAGTGCATGTTTCCTATTGTTTTACTCACATGAAGTTTTGTTGACGGCCCTTATGGTAGCTTGATATAGAAGGCTAGTTAGCATATGTGGTGGTTATTCATGGTGTGTAAATTTGAAGATGTTCAGTATGTGTAATTACTTAGCATTCCTAGGGGGAGTCTGTCTTAAATGTTTATTGATGTGTTCCATCATGTTTCTATGGTTTTATGTGTTATTTCTTCATTGGTTGTAGTGCTTGGTTAAAGAGAGTGCTGGCATGGAGTAAGAGGATGTTATCAAGGCAAGCAGAGTTAGGCTCAAGGTAAGGGGGAGTTTGTATCATATTTTCAAGATGGTCCTTTCCTATTTGTGGTCTTTTTAGGTCCTTGGGATTAGCTGGTTCCCACTTTTTCATTGTGTCAAAGGGGGAGAAAGTTCCTATTATGGGAGTGCTTGAAGAGAGAAAAGGTGAGCTATATATTTCTATATATGATAGTTTTTGACATTAATGACAAAGGGGGAGATTATTGGAGAGTTTTCAGTGATGTCATGGAGGTGTCTTGGTGAGTGGATGAAGTTCCTTGATAGTCTATATGACAATGACAAAGTGTGAAAAGTGCTTGTCCTAGTATGCTTGAAATATGATTGGTTGATCTTCTATTTTGGCATGGTTAGATATGTTAAAGAATGAGTATGTAGCATTGAGGATGTGTAATATGTCCCTAATATGTTTTCTATGATTTGAGTTCTTAATTGCATAAGTAGAATTCATTTGGTTGTCTATATTTTTCATATAGACACTTTAGGTCCAATGGCAAAAAATATGAGTAGGCAATTTGATGACATCACCATTACCACATGGGAATGATTCAAAGGGATTTGGTCATATGGTTATGATCACATTATTCCCTAGTCATTATTAATTAGATATAAATTCATGTAATGAATCATAGTTAAATATATGAGGATTCAAAGTTGGCTACTAAGATAGAATTCACTATGATTCCATACTTAGCCAAATTTACAAAAGGGCTCAAGTAGAATTGAGTAATCATGTTGATGAGGTCATCATTCACATGAGTGGAGGTGTCAAGACAAAATGATCATATGAATTTGTTAATTTTTGTACCTAGTTTCTATGTGTTAATTCTCAGATTATGCATCTAAGCACAACAAAAGATATGCATGTACAAAATTGGGCTCCTAGGCATTTTGATTGTGTTTTTCCATAGCCAAATGTGAATGATGCAAGAAAGAGCTGAGTAAGTAGTTTTATAGTGGCATATCTCGTACATGTGGACATGTCAAGATAAGGTGATCATATGGTTTTGTTCAATTTTGAGCCTAGTTTATTTGTGTTAAATTTTAGATCATGTGATGAAGCAAGCAAAAATTATGCAGGAGCAAAGTTGACCTCCCAAAAAGTTCTAAGCATAGTTGGCTCTATGACTGAAGATTTTGAGAAGGAATTTTAGTGGAATTATATCTCTCACATGTGAAATATTCATGATTAGTTTGATACATGGTTGGATTCTCCTATATGAGGAGATTATATGCTCCAAATTATAGATCATGTGTCTAAGCACAGTAAAAGTTATTATGGTCCAAAGATGGATTAATAGGCATATTGTAGTTAGTCCCCATAGTCAATTTGCATAATGTTAATGATATGGATCTAGTGGAGATACAATGGTTCATAGTATTTCATAATTCTAGATCCAATGATGCACATAGATTCAAATGGGTCAATATGATAGTTGTTTAACAAATGCAAAGTTTGAGCAAGTCTCAAGGAGATCAATGGATCACATTTGCTCCAAGATGTCAAAAAGAAATGAGATGGCAAGAAGTGAAAATTATTTAATTACTAGGCAAAGGTGAAGGATAAGGATCTAATTAAAAGTGTATGTTTGTACATATTATTTGAATAGTGAGCATTTCTAGTTAAAGATATGGTTGATCCATAGAGATCCATGGTGTGTATTGAGTCAACATTTCATGATTACACGAGATGAGGTCAATTTTCAGATGTTTAATGTTTTAGAATTGGTGCTTATGCATTAAAGTTTATATAATGTTGATGGTGTGATATTGATATAAATATGAGAGGGCACGATATGTGAGCATTATGTTCAAAGTTTAATTATGACTATTTGCATTTGAATATTTGAATTTATGAAGGAAAGACCAGTGTCTAGGTTTTGGGCCATAACTTTTGATTCACATATAATTTGATAGTGAAGCAAAAATAAAACATGTAGAGGACTCCAAGGTACATCTATAAATATATATTTGAAGATCTAAAAGTGTGTACAAACATTGTTATGAAGATTTAAAGTTAATTATGTGGTAGTGTATGGACTACAAGTGACTTGAGAAGGATGTTTGAGCTTGTGTTGATGTTGTTTCAATGTCTCATGATGACTTAGCTATTTAGGAGTGTTTTAAAATCCATGAGGGTTCTCTTTTTTTTCTTTAGATGTTTGACCAATTGATAATTTATATGAAAAAAGGTTAATAAGTTGACTTGTGTTTGTTCATAATGTTCCTATGTACCAAGTTAGTTTTTGAGTTGTTTGAGCATATGTAGAGGTGAGAAAAGATGACTATGATCATTTGAGGATGTCAATGGGTACATAAGGAGTGGACCCATATATTTTAAAATGGTTTTATGTTAATTTTTTATTTGATGAAGTGATAAAGAAATTAATTAGTTCACATGAGACCTATAAGAGCTACAAGGGCCTATTAAAAGGTGTAGTTGTTTAATGGTGACCCATAAATGTTATGGCCAACACATGAAGATTGTTTTTGAGCTATGTCTTCATATGATATATGCATTAAGGGTTAATTCATGCCTAATGGCTGACCAAGATGGTGATGATCATGATTTCTCTATAAATAGTGAAATAAAAGACGGTGATTTATAGACTTTGAGTGAGAGATAAGGGAGAGATTTGAGAGAGGCTTGTATGTGTGAATTGAGGAGAGAAGGAGGATTAGATTTACCTAAGGATGAGTTGAAGATAAAAAAAATTAAGGACTATTTGTATAACCTATAGGTCATAATTATGCTGGTAGAATAGAGCTCTTATTGATTGAGTATGATCGAAGGTGAAGAGTTTTAATTAGAGGTCCATCATCAGGTGTTGAAGACGTAAATTCAAAGGTGGATTTGTTCATAGGTGTTATTATGGAAAATTATCATCTAAGGTGGTTTTAGCCTCCTTGTAAGGTAAAATTTCCTAAAAGTTTGGTTATTGTATCTCAGCTAGATAGGTGTCGCAGTACCTTGTGGAGTTGTAGTCTCACTAAATAGGGATGGTAGTTCCTTGATCAATTGTATTTGGTCTAAATTGGTTCTTTTTGTTATATGATAATAGTTAAATTTTAGGTTTTAGTGGGTTTTATTCCCCAAGAGGTTTTCCCACATATGTCATGTGTTATGTGATTGATCTTACATTATCTCTCTTGCTCATTGTTATTAATAATGTGTATACTTCATGAATACTCGTGGTAACTAATTAAGTGTTTGTAAAGATCAGAATTGAAGTCAAATTATTTGGGCTATCTAATTCACCCCCCCCCAATAATTTTACCTCTTAAAGAAGATGTCTAAGGATAGTTTTAGGTAATTAAAAGATCTTAAGATCTACACTAGAACTTGGTACGTGGCTTGATATTGGGGCCTAGCCCCTCACTTCACACACAATAATGATAAGCATATTAAGTGATTTTTTAGCAATTTTCCAGAGATTATACTCAGCCAATGAACTAAGCTGGTTCTCCCCTTGGTGATTAAATCTAAGTAGGATAGCTAAGGAAAGGTGACCTCTAAGTGATGAAATCTTAGTTAGGCCTTATGTCAATGTTTTGATGTTTGATTAAATGTGTGTTTTGGTATTATGTGTGCGATAATAAGTGAGACTATAATTAATTTACTTGATTAAATTAAGCTATGTGAGCTGATAAATACAAGTAAATAATGGATGCAAAGTTAATTTTAATCAAAAATAAAAATTTGGATTCTTTTCAAATGAATATAAAATAAATAATATGCACCTATATGTGATATGATGATGTAAAGCCTAGGCCTAGAATGATTACTTTTGATTTTTAGAAATGAAAGTTAAAATGACAATTTTTACTTTTTTATAAGAAAGCAAAAGAAACTAAAACTTGCATTTTGGAAAGGAATAAAGGAAATAAGGAATGTTTATTTTTAAAAAATAATGCAATGAATGAATCTTCTCTAATGAAACTAAATTTCCTATAAATATGAACCCAAGAAAAATATTAAGGGTCCCACCAGGCATGCCAAAATGTTTCACTATTTTTTTTCTTTATTTTCTAAGAAGAGAGGAAGAAGAAAATTAAGAAGAATGTGGTAAAAAAACTTAGTGTGTTGTGTGTGTGAATCTATATGATTTTTGATACTCCTCTTTATCTAGGGAAGATGACCTGTAGATAAGAAAACAATCTATAAAATAGTGGATTAGTGAGATAGTAGGGTGGACTGCGTAGCATGAGCTAGATCTAAGAAGCACATGCTTCGTTGGAGGCTATCAATCCACACTTTTAAAACACTTAAATTATGATAAACTTAAAATAGATGCTTGCAATACAATACAATAAATAAATAATAGAGGGTACTAAAATGTAATACAAGAAATCTTAGAAAATAGATAAGTGATTTTAACTAAAAATAAAAATAAATAATTGAATACTAATTTCAAATTACTAAAACTTGATTCATAAAATAAGTTAAAGTTCTATGATAAAATAAAATCTCATTAACTAAGATTTGGGTATGGGTAAATGGGTCAAACTATATTGCTATTGTAAAATGATACACAGTGACCATCGATGGTTGGGTATGATTGTCGATGGTTCGGGCCAACTATTTATGATTAGGTAACAATTGATGGTTACTATTAGATTTGGCTTGGGAAAAAAAGCCTATTGGGGAGATTTATAGAGAGGTTATAAAAGTGGTGTTTGGGTTGAATATTGGTTGTGGGAAAGAAATTAATTCTCATATTTATCTAGTTTGGGAGTTGGGTGTTTAGGTGATTGGAATAGGCTATGGGTGGTTTTGGGTAGGAGATGAATTCTTTAGAGTTGCAAAACTCCAACACAAGGAATAAAGTGTAGAGAATAGGAATGAACCAAGCACTAAAAAGAAAATTAATTATTGAATCTTGATTTAAAAACATAGATACTTAACTTTTAAGTGTTGATGGTCTAAGGAATTTTGAGATTGGATGAAAGTTATTATGGATCATGGAGTAATGTTTTCAAAGTAACAGTTCCTTGGCTCAATATATTGAGTTGTAGAAACACCCTAAGTCTTTGGCCTAGTTCCTAGTCCATTGGGAGGCTTTTGAATTCACCTAGGATTAGGAATATCTTTCATCATAATAAATTCAACCTCCTCTTCATATCTTTATATAGAGTAAAGGAGCATTGAAATGAAATATTTAAAAAAATAGTTTAACAAACAATCTAACTTTCATTGATCATGTGAACAATAGACTAAAATTAAATAGCTAGTAATCAACGAGTGATTTGTAGTTGAGTTTTAGTTGAAGCCTTTGATCATAAACTCCTTAGGTTGAGTTTTAAGTAACCATCAGTGGTTCAAGTCAACCATCCATGATGGAGGGTTGATAGTTGGTGGTTGAGGGGACATAGTGAAAACTAGCTAAATTTAGCCAATTCCATTAATGACTAGTAGTTAATTCCTTGAGAAATGGCCTAAGGTTAATATTAAGAGCATTAGGACATGTAAAGAGAAAGTTTATATGGTTAGGGTTATTAATTGTTATGTAGAAATGGTCTCTAGGCTACGTGTCAACCATCTAGTGATGGGTTTGGGTAGGTGAGTTGTAAATAGGCTTTATTGAATTAATTAAATTAATTAATTTAGACAAAGGGGTAAATATAAGGATTTTAATAGGTAATCATAACCTAAGGGGGATAAAGGGGTCCAAGGGGCAGTTTGATGACTAAAAATGCTTTGCATAGTTTTCAAGTCTCTACAAGTGGCACCTAGTTGGGGACACTAGCACCATGTGGTTATAGTGTCCCAAATGTGGTGCTAATGTCCAGTTGGTAGACTACTAAGCAAGTTGGGTTGGGATCTAAGAAAATAATTCTAGGACTATGTTTTGGTTGACTATAGGTAATTTTTGTCTACCCAATGATTGGAAAAGTGTGTCTAAGACTCTAGGATAGTTCTAGGTCTAAGTTAGGAATAGGGTAACTCAAGAAACACTCTTAGCATCCAATAACCAATTTTAAGTGATTACTTCCCCCTCGCTTTATTTCAGTAATGCATCAAAGTGAAATGACTAGTGTAAAGGAAAAATAAGCATACCTATACTTACCTTGGAAGTGAAGCCTATGTAGATAAGTCTAAGTATGTGAATATAGGTATGCATATGTGAAACATGATCCAAATCGATGTCCTCTAATTAAACATACAAAAATCAGTCCTTACTTAAGAGATTATCAAAATCAAATAACTATGTTGAAATAAAGCAACTGAGTGAAAGTTGAGTAAAGAGAGAGGAAAAGAATGAATAAGCCACATTATGTATGAAAAATAATGCATGAACATGGTGATAACCTCTATGTGTGTGTGTGTATATATATAGTGATCATATCATTTAATATATTGTACTAAGTTGATGTCTTTCTCAATCTTCATATGGGTGGCTCAAGAAATCAATATGGTTTTTAATCTATCATGCCCACCCCTTCTTAGTGGATCTTGATCTCTATAAATAGATTGGATAAGACTATAAGTGTGTCTAACCCTTTCATGTGGGTGGCTCAAAAAATTGAGCATGGCATAAATCCATCATTTCCCACCTATATTAATTAGATGAATCTATAACTAAACTACACAAAGTGCTAAAATTTTCTAATTGCATAAATCTAACTGTGTATGTGGGTCCATGACCACTCAGGTATATTAAGCAAATTTGGGACACTCAAGAATGAAAACCACTATAGATGGAGTAAGGAATGAATTTAGTGACAACATAGAATGTGATATAAACTATATAAAATGTATAAAATGACATGAAGTTTCCCATTCCATTTGATGAACCTATGTGTATATGAGTATATGAAAACTATGTGTCATGCACATACCCCAAATCTGGTATCTAAATATTTTAAATTTGAACTAAGTATGTAATATCTAAATATTTTAAACTAAAATTATTGTGGGAGTGATCATTCCATGCATGATTCCCTAAAATTTGAGTAACTATTATTAATACAAGCTAAAATGAATGTATCTAAGCTAAATCTGAATATAACTATTAAAACTTATGATTATATCTATGTAAATATGTATTATTCTTGGTATACCCTTCTAGTTAGTCTAGACTATCTGATGGAACCATAATAATTGAGAGTTGGAGACTAAATAATTTTCTTAAAAACTTTCTTTCAATTCTTCTTTATCATACATGAACCATCACATCAACATATAGATCAAGTAATGCATAATCAATCAACTATACAAACATGAAACAAGTTTACACAATAAAATACATCATATATGTGGGAAAAATTCAATGGGAAGAAAAAAAATTGATCCTTTTAAATTGAATATATTCCTATAATTCAAAATATCACAATTTAGTGATTCACCAACTCCACATGGAACACCAACCCATCTAGGCTTTAGCAAACACTAATTTGGAAGGAGGTACCAACCCCGTAGATGAATCAACACCAAATCAGAGACATGAAACCTTTTATCACCTTTATAAAACCTTATTTCTCATAAAATATATGATGATCACCTTCTTCATCTCTTCTCTCTCTTCTATCTCTCTCAAACTGCTTTCTAGACTTTTTCACTCAACTAGGTCTCTTCAGGATAGATTAGGTAATATGACCTTGAAATTTATATTCAAACACACAATAAAATATTCATCATAGATCCTATACACTCATATTATGTTATATTATACATCCTTATTCTCAATAATGTGCTCTTTTATTCACTTACTCTCTTGCATAAACAAATAGGCCTAAAACTGCCTTGTATTTATACAAGCCTCTTATTCATATCCCTCTTGATTTTTAGTACACACTTGAACATTTGGATTACCATTTAAATATGCCTTATAAAAAATTTCATACATGTATCAATCATTACAAGATTTCATCCTCAAATCAAAATACCAAAACCTCTTTTAGGTCTTAAGGAGACCTAACTAAATTAGGCCTTCATTAACACACGTTACCCTATGTTCATCTTGAAACAATTTACCTTCATTGAATAACCATATAATTTAATAAATATATAAAATATACCACAATAAACATCTTATAATTTCCATAAAAATTTTTATCACCAACCCCTTCATGAATACTCCTTGTAGCACTATTCACAATTAGGCATGTGAACCTACAAAAAGTCTACCAAAAAAATTGAACCATGTACACAATTTAGTAAATAAACATTAAAATAAATCACATGAATATAATATTCATGACCTTAAAAACATAACCATGTTATTTATAATTAACAACTTAGGGAAAAAGTACTCAAAACACTTTTTTGCAAATAACCCACTCAGAACTGCTAGAACACTCCAAAACCTAGTCATGAACAACTTGATCTTAATTACCTACAATAAAATTTACATAACCAATAATAATTTAAAAATATTTTTATAAATCCTTATATCTCTCTAAATTAAAAAAATCATAAGGTCTAATGTCAAATATTGGTCTTGCAGACCAATCTTTTAACCTCGCTACACAATCAAATCAGAACTAGACAAGCCATTTTGGTTTCAATATTTCAACCTCTTACACTAACTTTAAATATTTAAAACACATTAAAATTAATTTAAATTAAAAAAATATGACATTAAATTCATTATATACATCAACTCAGGGCATAGAGCCTTAAACTCATCATTGTAACTTGCTTACCTAGAATTGCGAGCTTACTTTAAAGCACAGTCATGGTGACAATGACCTTTAACACCTATATGACCAATTTCAAAGACTTATTATGAAATTATATGATATTATGACATATCTATACCATATTAAATTATAATCATCATATGGTTTATTATAAAATCTTGTTCTTATAACCAATTTGTTGACCTTATTACACATAAACCTCACTAAGTCAGATAAGCCATTTTGGCTTCATCATTTTCACCACTATATCTGAATTTCAAGATTTATAAAAAAAATTAAAATATCTTAAAATTATTTTTAAAATATCCATATACTTGTTTTCATCACTCTATCATGAAAACACATTCCTAATCATCTTCTCACTGTTGCTTGGGATTTTAACTATTTGCACCATTAGGCCTATTAACAACTAGCCAACTTAGATGACCAGTTTCACTCATGTGAGGGATAAAAAATATACAAAAACCTTCATGGACATGAAAAATTAGTCTCAATATTCAACCTCCATATATTTAAATACTTTGACTTGGTCAAATTTGACTGTTATAATAAATCTTCAAGATATTATCACTTTCTTGTAAGATCTACTCACACACTTGAAAATTTAATCACACGTGGAGGTGCCTGGGAGAGTTGAATATAACCTCAAATAACTTATATATACATACCAATACATTATAGGAAAATTTTCTCAACATATTCAACATTGGGTACTTATTAGGGTTCTAAGAGGGTTTAAACCTTTTTCTATTCTTAACAATCCTTCATAAAACACATCCCCTCATTAAAAAAACAAATATAAATAATTTTGAGCTAGGACCATTCCACATATACCATGAATATTTTAGGTTACCATGTACATGTTTGATGAGATAATGAGCACAATAAAAACCTTCTCATGTATAGAACCCTTCATTTTGTGCACTTGAGAGACCTTAGAACACATTTTCATAACTCATCCTTCAAACTTTAACCTAAAAATTCATGAACATGATAAAAAAAATTAATCACCTTTTTTAATACTCTCCTACTTACACTTGCCTTGAAAATTTATCCTAATACCCCATTAAGCCACATTTTCTCTCTTTCCTCACTTAGACCTTGAATTGCAAACCACATTAGACCTTGAAACTGACCTTCATTCATTTCTCCATGCACTCTCCACCACTCTAACATACTCAAGAAAACTTAAAAATAATTAAACACTATCATACATCCTTCATATTCCTTGATAACAGATCATGATGCCTCATTAGGCTAGGCAAGGTCTAGGAGTGGTCTAGGTGTAGACATGGTCTAAACATCTTACCCCTATAGTCTTACCTTGAAACTCACATGAGTGATCCAATGCCTCATATACATGATAAATCATACTTATAAAATTTCTCGTGCCTATGTGCATTCATCTCACCAAGCCATCATACTTATTCCTTCTCATGAGGTATCTTCATGCTATGACTAATGCCATGACTAGGCTTCTTAAGAACTTTTTACTTAAGAACTAGTACTCAAACATGATTAACTTAATGATATAAAACAAGATAACTCTTTAGATATCACTCTCACACTATTAAAACCATATCTTTCTAATCAAAATGTTCTCATGACTTCATATAGACCTAGAGCCTCATAACCATGATTCAATTACCATAAAACCTCTTTGTGACAACATTGAAAACATCAAGATGACCTAAACCATGATATTAACCTTGAAAAAAACCAACATAAGAGACAACACGTTACCTTTAAATTCTCTCTTATCACATGGCTTCCTTGTTACATCAAGTACATAAGATCATACCTCAAAGATCACTCACCATACATATTTATCAGATGCACCTTGACAGAAATGAAATCAACCTTGAAATCAATGAAAAAAATTCTTAAGAAACTCCCCTTTTGGAATTGATGGGAAAACATTCTTCAAATTGATCACTCTTATCTCCCCCAATCTATTCAATCTCCCTTTTTAAACTTTCTCCCCCTTTAACATTAATGACAAAGGGTCATACATAATTCAAATTATGTAACCACTTATTCTCCATATTTGTAAACTACTCTAAAAAATGAAGAACTCAAAGATACCAAGATCTCACTTTTACTTCACAACTTGAGCTCACCAAATGAATCAATAAAATTCTCTAACCATCTATAACATAAGTCATGCTCAACTACCAGCTGCTAAAAACATAGAATAAATTGAATATCTCCCCATAAAACTAAGCATCCATCATGATTATATTCTCTAAATAAGGCCTCCATGAAGCCTAATGGATTCACTCCTTTTCATAAATAACTAAAATAACACAAACTCATGAGACTCCTAGATCTCTATACTCTCATAATATTGAGTATCCTTCAGGATCCTTTTAGGCTTGATTTATCTATTTGGTTTGATCTCTTCATAATCCATGTGGTCAATAATTTGAGATAATTATGAACATTCATAATTTTATTTAACATTTTAATTATGCTCTACCATATAAAACAATCCACTTGGGCTTATAGACTGACCATGACTCACTTTAATGTCTTTAGTTTACACACATTCATTTTCCTTCTCTCTTACACTCTAGGGGCTTCAAACTTCTTTTTTTGACTTGATGGACTTATAACTCTATTAGGAAATAATATTGTAACATGTCCCACATTATGAAAACTATATAAAAAACCTCATTCATACCTCTTGACTAATGATTCCTTTCATAATCCCATGCATATTCATTTTTAGAGGGTCTTTTATACTCTCTTGCTCTATGACCAAAGTAATTTCATGAAAAATAGTAACCATTAAAATAATTAGCATACCTTATATGATTAGGTTGTCTAATTATTATTTTTAGGTTGACCTTCTTATCTTCATTTTCCTTTTTCTTTACTTGTGTTTCCTCCTTTTGATGTTCTTTAAAATTATGGCCTATCTTATCACTTATAGACATCTAACTACTCAAGATGTTATTTATAGCATCATTACTCTTTTTAGAATTTATAAATGTCTTCAACTTGATATATGCATGATCCAAATAAAATTTCAAGGATTCCATTTCACTTCCATACATGGTGTATTCTTACTCTTTAGATTTTATGATAGCATTGACTATTTCCATCTATGCTTCAATCTGATTGATGATCTCATCATACTCTTTAGATGTGTTACTCAGTCTCTCTTTCAAAAAAATCAATATTATCTTCATATTCCTTAACTAATGATCTTATTTTGTGATTTTTATTTATTGGTAACTTCAACTACTCTAGATCACTCACCAATTCTACCTCAAGGTTCACCTCAACCTCTTCTTCTTCCTCTATAATGCCTTTCCCTTTTGAGCAACCTTCATTGTCTCTTTCTATATCCATAAATAAGGTTTCATTATTTTCATGTTCATTTTCATTAATTCCATGATCACTATCATATGTGCTTGTGTCACATACATTAAATGAGTTATTATCTTCATTGGTATAAAAACTTCTTGATTTAATAATTTTGGGAATATTCGTGTATTATTCCTAATTTAGTTAAAGGGTATGAGTAGTAAAATCAATAAATAAATATGAAATAATTAATATAATGATTTGTGTCAATGATATTTTAGTTTTAACATTTATAAAAATAGTAATAAGAGGGATAAAATAAGACTTAGTTGGAAATTAGTTGTTACGATTGAGATAAGGTCTGAGATTCACTATACAAGACTAGGACACTATCACAAACTAAGATTTGACCTTCATTTTATGATTGGGTAAGAGTGATAAAAGTGGATAGGAGTAGAATCAATGTTGTATTCCACCTCTACCACTATTTCCCTGAGGATCTGAGCTTTCTAAGTTTTGTTCACTAAGTTTGTGTGACCCAGTCTATGAAGATTTGATAGCTAGAACTCTATAGATCTCCTTATAAAGTAGATTCTCTCTTAAAACCCTATACTCCATTATTTTTTGAAAAATTTTGAGAGAGAGTATGGGTTAGTGTGTTTAATATTTATTAAACGTGTATCCACACCCCTTGCGTGGGAACATTGCCTACATACCAATACTATGAAGAGGGATCAACCCATATGTAGTTATCCCACTTGATGTGATTTATACAATTGAGTGTATGAATATGTAAAATAATAAAATAGATATACTTTATATGGCTAGGGATTGGTGTAAGGATTTGAATAAGCTTGTAAGTATATTGGCTGGTTGTATGTAGAGAATAGGGAAGATTGCTTGAGTAATCTTGCTTAGTAATGTTTTCTAAACCCTTATAATTGATATTTGAATGGGATTTTATAGAGATATATTGGTCATGGGTTGAATGTACTCACTTTAGGCTAACAAGGAGAAGGATGGGGAACTAGAATAAATTGACCATTATGGCCAAAAATGGACTTAAACAAGAATATCAAAACTAGATAAGAGTGACACTGGAACTATAGTCCATGTGTGGTACTATTATCCTTAGCTAATAGGATATAGGGGGATGGATTATTCATGGAAAAATGGTTTGGTTTAGCTAGGATCAAGTTTGGAAGGCTATGGATGATTTTGAATTAGTGAAAAGATGTTTATGAGGGTCATGAGAGCAAGTAATAGGGACCTGAGGGTTGGGTGTCATTATCCATGCTCAAGTTACCAATTTTTGAATTTTATATCAATAAATTTTCCTCCCTTTATTATAGTGATGCAACAAAGCAAAAATACTAGGATAAAGGAAAAATAGAAATCATACCTAAACTTATATGTAAAGGTGAAGATCATGAAGCTATGTGATGTTGGGTGTACATAGAGAGCATGCTATAAAGTGCAAATATCTAAGAGAAAACAAAGGGTAGATCAATTCTTAATAGATATTTTATATCTAAAATAAGAACATACAAAGTTGGGTAAGAAAGAGAGAGGAAGATAAAGGAATGAATACACCTCATCAGGTATGCAAACCAATACAAAACCTACTATGATGCTTAGTAATGTTGGATGATGTTGTACCAAGAGTAATATCATGAATGGATCGAAGTGGTTAATTCTCAAAGAGTGGCTTAAGAATTCAAAATCTAGCTCTTTGGTTCCATCATTACCTACTAAGTGAATCTAGGTGATCATGTGTATGTTAATCGATGTTTGGACTGTATGTCCAATCCCTATGAATAAGTCGCTCAAGAATAAAAAGGATAGCTAATCCTTTGGGTATATTATTTCCCTTGAAGTAAATATATGAATTGATACTAATATAAAATATGTATCATATGAGATGGATCCTAAATCTCATGAATTATATATGATCTAAAAATGTTGGCATGGATAGCCAAATGTATGATAGAAACTAGGCCACTCTCGATGACTCCAAAAGATGAAGATTAGGCTTGTATGAAAGCCACTCCAAAACTAGTAGACTAGGCTTGTATGAAATTCAGTCTAAAATGTGGAGGTTAGGCTTATATGAAAGCCACTCTAAAATGATGCCAACCACCTGCAGATGGAATAAGGCATGCAACTATTGAGATTATTTAGGTGATATTAAACTTAGAAAGAAAATAAAATAAATGTGTTATGCACATTTCCCCCAATCATTGGTGTCTAGAACATGGATTTTTATCTAAAAGTTATACCAACTATCATATTTAAAACTAGAAGTGATATCCATCATGCCATGCATGATGCCCCCTATATCTAGATTATCTGAGTAAAAGTGTACTAAAAATAATTGATTTTGAACTAGTTTGGCTATGTAAAACTATAGTTGAACCTAATTTTATACCTACTTCTTGAAAGTATAGTTTTTCTATTATTTAGATAGGAGCACCAAAAGTAGATAGTAGTGGCACCAACATTATAGTCCAATCTTGGCATTATTTTCCTAGGCCAAATCTAGTAATTATTCTAACATTTTTATTGTTTGTCTAGTTTGTTTTAACTAGTTTGAAATCTATTTATTGGTTTGGGTGTTCTAAATGCTATTTTTTAATTATTAGGAGCTCTGATATCTATTTAAAAAAATCCTATTTGTTTCCTCCTCTTTTGAGGGTAGGAATGAAGACCCTACAATGACTACCCTCAAAAGAAAGAGCCCTGAAAGTTGTTATGCTACAAAGATGCATGATATAGAAATTATAATCATTAAGATATCTCAAGATATATCATAGTTTGTAATGAAAGATTATTATATAAATAGGGGTATGCCTAGATAGATATAACAATGTAATAACATGTGTAATGTACTGAACTAGGACTAAAAATATGTCTATTTTTTAGTTTTTAATTGTTAGTTGTCATGGAGGGATGTATCATGATGTGCATCATGGCATCCAAGAAAGCAAAAGAATGCATGATGTGGATCATGGCATTACAAACAATGATAAGTAAACAAGCAACAATTACACAAGTCAAGAAGCATACAAGGGTGGCCAAGGGGTCAAGCAAACAAGGGACATGGGCACATTCCACTCAAATTGGAAAGAAAGCATATAAGGCATGTTCAAATGCCACATACACATAAAATTGAAACAAACAAGGTTAGCATGAAATCCACAATCTCATAAAAGAGTACAGGCAAAGGACATTGGAAAATTTCCTAAGGCACACACATGAATATAAGTAAAGGACATTGACAAATGTCCTAAATCATATACTTGAGATAAAGCAAGAATCAAGGAATGCAAATAATCTAGCTACATTAAGCAATAAATTAAAGCATGTAAATGCTATAAATAAAATTGAATCTAAATAATCAAAGTAATAAATGAAAGTATGAAAGACATGGAATACAAGACTAGGTAAATGCTAAGAAATACACAAGTGATATACATTAGTGAGTGCCAATAGAGTATCTGTGTAAGTTAGTAAGTAATGTACACTAACATGATAACTAGAGTGTGTGGTGTAGGAATGACATAACTTGGATGGTCTAGTCATGTAGAAGATGTCCCCAATGGGTATGTATATCAATGTGTGTCTTGAATGTAGAAGTAGGATGCCCCCTCAATGGGTAGAGTGATGTAATCAAAGATTTGGATGTCACTATACACACTCAAATAAGATCAAGTGAATCATGATAATGTAGATAAATCAAGAAATAATAGCATAGAATGGGAAATGTAAGTCTAGTATTGTAATTGAAATTTAAATCATGGATAATACATACATTTAAATTTTTTTTGGTGTTTTGACATATTTGAATGTTTTTAGAATTTTTGATATGTTGTATTTTGAAATGTTACATTATTTTTGGATTTTTGAGAATTTGAGCTATGTACAATCAATCATAGGAAGACCATGTAAAATAAAAATTAAGAATAAGTGATACTAACTGATGAGTCTCATGGGAGACTCCCTATCATGGTGTCTTGTATTAAGGATATGAATAATGCATGATCATGAAGCACAATGGAAATGATGGGACTATGGCTCTGAAAGCTATATATGTTATATATTATCTAAAATATCTAAAGTAAAAACTAACTTTGGGGTCCACATATAACTCTAATAATTGGATGCAATTTTAAGGATCTTAGGGAACCATTTAATAGTAGGATAAGCTCTCTAAACATGTGCTCTATGAATAGATGCATGGGATCTCAATGATACTACCCGATATGTAAAAACTATACCTAGAAGCTATCTAGAATATTGTAGATATGGAGGTGTATAAACTCTATATGTTGGTGGTGGATTCCTCAACTATGTCTGAATCAAAACTAGAAGAGGAACTATAACTACTGGAAAAAATAGAACTAGTCAAAAACTAGAACTAGTGATTGCAAAGTAGAATATGGATCTGAAGTGGGGAGTGGTAACTCATATAGAACTCCACCAAATATAATAACCTAATTAGTGTGAGTGAATTTCACACATTTTTGAACTATAGAAGGTATTGTTCAAAGTTTCTAAATCTAAAGTTGACCAAGTAACATATTGAAAACTCCTGCACTGGGAACAATAGTAAATGGTGTGGCCATATGTGTTAGACCAATCTATAGAGGAAGTATAATCTCACCCAATGAACTCTATATATGCCCAATAAATACATTTATAACTTGTATATTAGGGTAATATCTTACTCTAAATATCCTAAATGTTGTAATAATTTAATAGTGCACATGTTCACACTAGATCCATTGTTTATGAGAACACTATGAATAGGATGATTATGAATATAAGCTCTAATAAAGAGTGAATGATAATATGAATCATCCTCAAAAATATCCTTCTCTAATGAGATAGAAGATCTAGCTAAAACTCTAGAATTATATACACCAATCATGTTTCTCAAAGGATGTAACTCAATTGAAGGTGCCATGTATGTATTTGGTGGGGGATGTGCATGATATGCATGGTGAACCCCTGATGTGTCCCCTATCTCATATTTAGAGTGTTGTGGAAATGGATCTAAGAAGATTTTCAAATATTTATCCTATTTTTATTTTTCCTAAGGAGGCTCAACTAAAGTTCCATGATCAATATGATTACCATCTATCAAATCTTATATCTTGTATCTCAAACTAATGCATCTATTTCTTATATGGCCTTATGCCCTATGAAACTTTAAAAATGTATGCTAATAATATCCCTATGTAAGTGGATTTGTTGGGTCAACTTCCTGAATATGAGGGAGAGATATGATGTTACATTCCAATAGCTACTGTAAAACTCTAGATGGAGAAATTGGTAGATTTGTGAAGGTTCATCAAGGAAGTGTTGATAAAAACCAATCACTAAGGTGGATTGAAATTTGCATTAATTGTAGGTTGGTTATACCTCTTTCTATCATTGACCTTGAATTTTTATGGGACTTTTCTATTACTCTTTTTTGTTGTTTCTAAGAAACTTGTGTATTTGAGTTTTCCCATTGAAATTAGTTTGACTTCTCTTTCTTTTAGTGTGTGACATAATTCAATGAAGGAAGATAATATTTTGAACATGATTGATTAATGCAAAGTTGGTAGAAGACTTTATTTGAAAATATTTTTTAACTCTTGATTGGCCATGGGGCTAGTTATCTTATCCAAAATAGTCTTATATCAAAGAACATAATTTGTGAGATGCTCATTTGACTTTTGTTTATGTTATGAAACTTGGCCATATGAAACCTTATCACCAATGTTAATTCTAAAATAATTTAGAAACATGTTGGCTAAAGGATTTAATGCATTAACAAACTAATTCGATAGACTATAGAACCATTGTAAAACATAATACTTTAGGCTCCATGGAAATAGTTTGGTAAGTATCCAGTCATTTGGTACATAGTCCAAGCATGCTATGTGAAAATATATCAAATGTCTCTGTATCACCCTTGCCTTCATATAGATTAAGTTTAGGTTGAATAAAACCTCATGGTAAGGGTGTAGAAGCAATGTGACATGTCATTGGTGTATGTAGTAGAACAAAAGAATACAAATATTGTGTAGGTCTAGAGGCACCTTGTTCAAGATGTATCACCTTGGATTGAATAGATCTTATATCTTGTACAAGGGCTACCACATCAGGAGACAAAAATGTACTAGTTGTAGCTAGTGGTATAGAGGCAAGTTGGGATATTGTAGGGGTTATTGAGACATAGTTACCCCTGTAGTGTCATTTCTTATTAGTTTCTTTAAAGGAAAACTTTGTATGATCAACTTTGTAGTTTCTCTAAATGAAAGACTCAACTTGTTTATCCTTTTTTATTTCTATGATAGATTTTAAAATAAGATTAAGATCTTAGGGTTGGTCCTAAAGTCTTTCTCAAAAACTTTATAGGATAAAATATTTATTGAGGAAAACTTCATTATTAACAATTGGTGGAAGTTGTTCGAGAGTCTAATGTGGTGGATATTGAACATCTATGTTTGTATCATCATTTTTATTTTCATATTTCTCTTTGTCAAAATTATCCTTATTAAAATTGGTGTAATCTATATGTGTATAATCTATAACAAGAACTTGAGTTGGTTTTTTATCCATGGTATATGGTCAAGTTATAGGAATCTAGGTGATTTCAAGAGGATTTCCAATAATTCTTACACTTCATCTTGAAGGAAGAGATGCAAGGAACTTAGGTGGCATAATGAAAATAAATTGGATAATAGCAGAAAAGATTAAATGGATATAATCTAAACAAGGAACTAAAATATGCATAAAAAAGATACAAAGCTCACTAACATGTAAGGTGATATCTCAAAACTAATATGACCTAGTTTATGTAACTAGGGTTTTGGAAATGATTATTTTTAAAATTACTATGAAAATTTGAAATTTAAAGTGAATTTTTGAGCTAGATATGCAAGTAAAAAATAAAAAAATTATTGGAAAATTTATGATTTAATGGGACCTAGTATATGCAACTAGGGTTTCAAAAAATAAATATTTTATGAAAATTAATATTGGATTTTAAAATTTGAAGTGAGTTTATTGTATAAATATGCTAATAATAAATTATAAAATTATTGGAAAATTACTGAGAAAATATTGGGACCTAGTATGGACAACTAGGGTTTAAAAGAAAATATTTTTTAAATTACTATGAAATTTTAAAATTTAATGCTAATATCTTATTTTATTATGAAAATGAAAAATCATAAAAAATATTAAAAAATATTATGAAATTTACCTTGGGGTTTCTAGGGTTTTTATGTACAAATGAAGTAAGTCAGATTCATCAAATGATTTAACAATTTTGGGAAAATTGGTTTATTATTTCTAATTTAGTTAAAGGGTTTAAGTAGTAAAATTAGTAAATAAACATGAAATAATTAAGATACTAATTTTTATAAATTATATTTCAATTTTAACCTTTCTAAAAATATTAATAAGAGGGAGAAAATAAGACTTAGCTGAAAACTAGTTGTTATAGCTAAGACAAGGTTTGAGATTCATTGTTCAAGATAGGAACACTATCACAAATTGAGATATAATATTAATTTTATGATTATATAGGAGTGCTTAAATTGGAAAATATTATAACCAATGCTATCATACACCTCTACCACTATTTTTCTAAGGATTTAAGCTTTCTAGGTTTTATTTGTTAGGTATGTATGACCTTGTCCATGAAGTTTCGATAGCTAGAAGTCTATAGAGCTCCCTATAGAGTAGATTCTCTCTTAAGACCATATAATCAATTATTATTTAACCAATTTAAATAAATATGGGGGATTATTGTGTGTATTATTCATTAAATGTGTATTCACACCCCTTATGTGGGCACATTACCTACATAATAATACTTTGAAGAGGAATCAAGCCATATGTAATTCTCCCACTTGATGTGATTTTTAAAATTAAATGTATGAATATTAAAAATGCTAAACTAAATATTTTTGAGATGGATATGGGCTGGCATAAAAAATTTAATAAACTTATAAGTATAATGGCTAGTTATATGCAGATAATAGGGAAGATTGCTTGAGTAGTCTTGCTTATATTATTGCTTGCTTAGTGATATTTTCCAACCCCTTCTAAATGATCTTTTAATGGGATTTTATATGGATATAATTGTCATGGTTTGAATTTAATCACCTTAGCATGACAAGGATAAGGATGGGAAACTAGAATAAATTGATTGTTGGGGCTAGAAATAGACTTCGACAAGAGCACCAAAAGTGGATAAGAGTGGAACTAGTGTTATAGTCTAAGTGTGGCACTATTTTCCTCAATTAACAGGACTTAGGTGATGGATTATTCATGTAAAAATGGGTCAAGCTTAGTGTATATCAAGTTTATAAGGCTACAAATGACTTAGAATTAGTGAAAAGATGCCTATGAGGGTTATGAGAGCAAGAAAGAGGGACCTAAGGGTTGGGTGTTATCATCCAAACTCAATTTACAAATTTTTACATTTTATATGACTATAATTATCTTATCCTTGAGTGACCCTTTCCTACCTTCATACTTCCTAAAATATTTCTTGATATTTTTAGGCTTATAGACCTTATTATAATCACCATGATGTTCATCACTTTCTTCATCATGATCAATCTTATCATTATTAGGGAACTTGGATGAAAAGTGAACAATATTACCATAGTTGAAACATTTGAAAGGAAAATTACCCTTGTACTTATTAGATCCAAACCTCCATTTTCTAGGAAACATGGCTATCAGTTCATCATCATCAAAATTTGAACATACCTAATCCTTGACCTTCTTGGATTTTGACTTCTCATATTTTAATGATTATTATTTATTATGAATCCTTCCTTCATTTTTTATCATCTAATATATATCTAAGATGCCATGAATCCCATACATTTGTAGCTTGTCCAAATCTTGCATATCTTCTACTACATACACCTTAGAATCAAACATATGAGTTAGTTATCTAAATACATTTTGAACAATTGTAGACTCTTTCACTTCTTATCCTAATCCTATAATGACATTAACCACTTCATCAACCCTTAATAGATAAGATGTAATGGTTTCATCTTCATTCACTTTATAATCTCAAACTATCTTTGGTGGGTATACAACTTGGACATAGTCACCTTGGTGTCTCCTTCATAGATAGTATTCAATTTATCCCATATGTCTTTAGATAACACATAGTGCATCACCTTCACAAACTTTTACTCTGATAGGGGACATAAGATGGCATTCATTACCTTGGAATTGCTCTCAATTTCCTTCTTACATGTTGCATCAATTGGTAGTGTAGGATGTGGAGTGTATCCATCCAAAACTAATTTCCATATGTCATGTCCCATTGACATTATATATGTCCTCATTATAATTCTCCAAAATTATTAATTCATTCCATTTAATAATGGAGCCTTATTGGTAGAGAAACCACCTTGAGCTTGTTGATTGGCCATCCTTGCTTCTAGGATATCCTTTAGACTATTAGGCCTACTTCAAAGGACCTACTCTAATACTAAATATTAGAAAAAAATCAATGATAGGGGGTTGAGAGGTGAATAAATTTATTACAAAAATTATTTAAATTCCTTCTTAGCATACATGAACCATCACATTAACATATAGATCAAGTGATGCATAAGAAATTAACTATACAAACCAGATTAAAAAAGATAATACATCATATTTGTGAGAAACCATCAAGGGGAATAAAACCCACTAATTAATACAAATTTAATAAAGTCATATAATTTAAAATATCATAATTTAGTGAATCAACAACTTCACATGGAACACCAACCCCAACTAGCTAAGCACCAACCCATCTAGGCTTCAGCAAGCACCAACTTGGAAAGAGGCACTAACCCTCTAGATAAATCAGCACCAAATAATCCACATGAAAACTTTTATCACATTTATAACACCTTTTTTCTTATATAATAGATGATGATCACCTTATTTATCTCTTCTCTCTCTTCTATCTCTCTCAAACTACTTCATAGACTTCTTTGCTCAACTAGGTCTCTTCAAGATAGATTAGGTCATATTACCTTGTTATTAATATGAAGACACATTGTTAAATATTCATCATATATTCTATAAACTCTTATAATGGTATATAATACCTCCTTTTACTCAATAGTGTGCTCTTTTATTTGTTTACTCTCCTATTTACACAAATAGGCTTAAAATTGCCTTGTATTTATATAAGCCTCTTGCTCATATCCCTCTTTTTCATCCATAAAAACTTGAAAACTTGGATTAACCTTTGAATATCTATTATAACACATTTCATATGTGTATCAATCATTATAATAGGTCATCCTCAACTCAAAAGACCAAAACCTATTTTAGGCCTTAAGGATACCTAATTCAATTAAGCCTTCAATAGCACATGTTACCCTATGTTCATATTTAAACAATTTAGATTCATTAAAAAATAATATCCTTTCATACATTGATCAAATATACCCCAATAGACATATTCTAAGGTCCATAACACCTTTTAGCACCAACCCCTTAATGAACACTCCTTGTAGCACTGTTCACAATTAAGCCTTTGAACCTTAAAAAAGTCTACCAAATAAAACAAAATAATTTACACAATTTAGTCACATAAACATGAAAATAAATCACATGAATATAATATTCATGACATTAAAAACATTATCTTGTGCTTTGGACTTCATAATTTAGAACTGTCATAACACTCTAAAACCTAGTCATAAACAACTTGATCTTCAATATCATAAAGAACACTTCCCATGACCAATAATAATTTTAAAATATAATTTTACATCTATATAACATTATAAAATACAAAAATCATAAAGTATAATGTCAAATATTGGTCTTGCAGACCAATCTTTTGATCACACTACACTTAGTCAAACCAAAACTAGATAAGCCATTTTGGTTTTAATATTTCAACCTCTTATACTGACTTCCAAGATTTCTAGACACATGAATAGTAATTTAAATTAATATAAAACAAAACCATATGAATTATATATATATAATTATGGCATAAAGCCTCAGACTTATCACTACAACTTGATCACCCAAAACTATCAGTTTACCTTAAAGCACAGTCATGGTGATAATGACCTTCAACACCTATATGACCAATTTAAAAGACTTATTATTTTAGTATATGATCCTATGACATATTTATACCATATTAAATTATAATCATCATATGTTCTATTGGTAACTATTCATCTTACAGACTCATTTGTCATCATCACTACACATAGACCTCACTGAGTCAGACAAGCCATTTTGGCTTCATCATTTGAACCACTATATATGACTTCTAATATTTATAACAAACATGAACATGTCTTAAATGTATTTTAAAACATATATATGTACTTTTTTTCATCACTCTATCATGATAGCACATTCTTAATCATATTCTCACTATTGCCTGGGGTTTTCACCATTTGCACCATTGGGCCTGTTAGCAATTGGCTAACTTAAATGACTAATTTATCTCATTTTATGGATATAAACTATATATAATCCTTCATTTAAATGAAACATGAGTCTCAATATTCATACTCCATCCATTTTCATACTTTAAATTACTCAACTCTGACTGCTACAATATATTTTTAAGAAATTAACACTTTCTTATAGGATCTACTCACACACATGACAACTAAATTACACTTTGAGGTACCTAGGAGAGTTTAATACAACCTAAAATAAATTATCTAGCCATACAAATCCATTCTAGGTACTTTTAATCAACATCTTAAACATTAGGTCCTTATTGGGGTTCTAAGAGGATTTAAACTTGTTTCCATTATTAACAATCATTCATAAATTACAGCCCCTAAATCCAAAAGAAAAACCCTCAAATTTTGAGATATAATCCTTCCCCATATATTATTAATATATTAGGTTCCCATTTAGAAGTTTGATGAGCTAATGAGAACAAGAAAAACATTTTTAGGAAGATAACCCTTAATTCTATACACTCAAAAGACCTTAGAACATTTTTTCATGCCTCATCTTTCAAAATTTGACCAAAAAATTCATTCACATTATTAAAACAACTTGAATCACCTTTTTCAATACTCCATTACTCACACTTTCCTTCAAAACTGGTCCTAATACACCATTAGGCCACACTCTCTCTCCTTACTCTCTTAGACCTTGACTTATAGACCATATTAGGCCTTAAAACTAACTTTTGTGCCTCTTTCGATGCAATTTACACCACTCTCACATACTTAATCAACCTCATAAATTATTAAAAACTATCATATATCATTCATATGCCTTGATAATAGATCATGATGCCTCATTAGGTTAGGTAAGGTCTAGGAATGGTCTACGTGTAGACTTGGTCTGAAGGTCTTATACCCGTAGGCTTACCCCAAGACTCACATGAATAGAATAATGCCTCATATACATGCTCAATCAGCCTCATAAAATCACTCATGCCTATGTGCATTCATATCACCAATCTATCATACTCATTCGTTTTCATGAAATATCTTCATGGTATGACTAATGCCATGACTAGGCTTATTAATCACTTTATACTCAAGAACTAGTACTCAAACATGCTTACCTTAATGATATCAAATAGGATCACTCTTCAAAAAATACTCTCACATCATTGAAATGATATATTTTTTATAAACATACTATCATGACCTCATGTAGACCTAGAGACTCATAACCATGCTTTAATGCTTACTTTACCATGAAATTGATCTTGACAAAAACCAATAGAAGAGATAATAGGTTGCCTTAAAATTCTATCTTGTCACATGCATTAATTGTCATAACAATTACATAGGATCATACCTTAAATATCACTCACCATGCATCTTCACTAGATGCACTTTGACATCAATTACAACACTTATCAATGCTATCCTAAATCTGGGGCTACTGGACAATAGTTCCTTGTAGTGGACATTAGTGCCCTATGGTGCTAGTGTCCTAATCTAAGAATTAATGTCTGTCAGGTACAATTTTTGAGTGATCTAAATTGACTTCTAAGCTCTTCTCTATTTTATTTCTATCCTGAGTCTAATGTTTGAAATTAAGCCTACGCGATAAAATTTATCTATGAATAACAATGTAGGATCCTAATCTCTATGACAAACCCTTATTAATTCACCCTCTTTTGAGAAGAGTTTTGAAATTTGTGTAATAACTACCCTCTAAATAAGTAGTTCTACAAAATTTGCTAGCTAGAGCATGTGTATGATATTACATTACAATGTATAAACATAACATCAAAATGTAAATGAATATGAGCATAAGTAAGTAATGTAAGATGTATGTTTTAATCTAGCATTGCAAAAAGGTGTCAAGATAGATGTAATCAATGTATCATATCAAATCTAAGTAACTACCTAGGGGGATGGGGTATGATGATCATAATGACACCAAGGTAGGAAGTATAGATCCATGAGGTCCCTTGTGGCATCAAAAAATAGTGTGTGTGTAACAAGCAAATACAAGTGTCATGGTGTAGAATCATACATATAAGCACATGATGAACATAAAATATAGACTAGGGGCCCATAATACAAGGGAAATGGGCATATGTCACTAAATCTAATAATGAAGACATATAAGGACATGTTCAAATTTCCACATATGCATGTGACAAATAATTTGGATTAAATCCATATAAAATGACATGTTCAAATGTCCTCATATAAAAGTAGGAAAGAACATAAAAGGGAGATGGGCACATGTTCAGGGCATATAAATAGAGAGGTGGCATAGAAATAAATAATAATGGCATATTAAAATTCCCTCAAATATTTAAGAATCATAGGGAACATAATCAAGTTTAATTTAAGAAAATTAGAAATGAAATCATGTATAACTATGTAGTAAAAATCTATGTAGATGATAGGATGCATATATACTAAGTGTAACTAGTAATAGTCGACAAAAAATGTGAGAAATGAGGATTAATGATAAATTTAAAGATAAATAAATGCATAAAATGGAATGTATATTATTTAAGGTATAACCTAGTTGTAACAAATTTATAGGAGATGCCCCCATGTGGGTGGATGTATCAAATGTATAAACCTAGATCAGTGTAAATTCCCCCAATGGGTAGATGATAGCTAGTTTGGAGTAGTGCAGTGGACCAGTGTCCTATCTATAATTGAAAAGCACTAAAAAATAACAAGTGAAGCATATGTGTATGATAAAATTTACTATACTAGGATAGTTATCAATATGTAATATCTAGTAAGTGGTATAAATGTAAACATAACAATGCACACAATCTATAAATTTTGTGTTTTTTGAAATATTTGAAGGTTTTTTTTATTTTGACATGATATATATTTTTTGTATTTTCTAAGTATAATCTATGTACAATCAAATAAAAATAGACTATGTACAAGGAGAATGGAATTATAGATTAATATGTACAAAGGTAGGAACCATACTAACTAATGAGACTTATGGGAGACTCACTATCACCATAACCTATGTCAAAGAGGGGAACTATGATAATGAATGTGGTGTGAAAGGGAAACTATGAGACCAAAATCTATTTTTTCATATAATCTAAGTCTAAATTTACCTGAGTAGTGATGTTATGATGTTGTGGCACTAACTATGATGCCCTATGAACTGCAGGGGTCTTAGGGACCCATCTGGTAGAAGAAGTTATAGGTGATGTAGGTGCCCTATTATTATAACCCCTAGACCTAAATATAACTTATATAAATGTAAACTAAGTAGAGGAAGGTCCTATAGAATCTATGATGCATCTCTGATGTAGTGGTCTCTCTAGTAATGGTCTTTATGGTAGAGTATGTGTGCATGTAGATATTTAGGATGAGACCTGGCCTACTCTAAGACTCTTCTAAACACTATGATATATGCATAGGATTTGTAATATATATTATAATTGATAACCATGTGATATTTAGGAGTGTTATTGGGACTATAACTAGTGTCAATGCTAAAACTATAGCTATAGACTATGTTGGAACTACCTGTGAGATGTGAAGAGGATGCTCATATGGGACATCCTCAATCTTAACCACCTAGTTAACATGTATATACATAAATATTCAATGTAATATATATGGGTTGGATCAAATATTATATAACCATGGCTTGCAGAATGATATATCAAATACACCTACAGTAGGTACTACTAGGAATTGAGTGGCTATGTGTGTTGGGCCAACCTAAAATGGAAGAATATTCTCCTTGTTGGATCTCAAATTTTGACCACTAAAACCACTAAAGATTATATCTATGGGGAATATATCCAACTCTATGTAGCTAAAGTGATGTAAGAGTGTCATGGTACATATACTTATACTTTAACCATTGTCAATTATAACACTGTGAATAGGATGGTGGTCTATGTAGGATCATATGAAGAGGGCATGTAAATATATGTTGTCATCCACAATATCCTACTCTAAAAATGTGATAATTTGTCTAGATGTCACTATAGTGTGATACATGCCAATAATTTTAAGTAAGGGATGTTTTTTCTCTATAAATGTGTGATAATAAGCTAGTGGTGGATGCATATGGTATGCATAGTGAACACCTGATGTGCCCACTACCTCATTAGTTGTATGTTTTGGGAAAGGACCTAAAATATATTTAGTGTCTTTGCCTTTGTTTATTATTATTTTGATGCCTCTATAGGTGTGCACACATATAATATTAGCCTCAATTAGATATTGTATCTTATGATTTATGCTAATGCTCTGGGTTTGGTGCCATCTGATACTCACATAATACATTTGAATTATAACTTTTTGGAATAGGTCATGTTGTATCAACCTATTTAATGGGAGGGAGATATATGACATTGCATTCCAATAGTTTTTTAATAACTTATGATGGTGACTCTAAAAGATTATTGAGGACTTTTTGATGAGGAATGGATAAAAACAATCTAGGAGAAGGCTCAGAAGCTACATTGACTATGAAATTTTTATCACTTTTGTTTTATATGGCCCTAAACATGTATGGAGGTTTGTTTGAACTCTTAATAATTTATTATGATCCATTTGTGTACTTGATTTTTCCCATTGTTAAGATATTAACTTCTCTTTCCTTAACTATGAGGCACATATCAATAAATTTTATAATATTCTTGAATAAGATAACTTAATAAATTTTTGGTAACAAACTCTATTTAAATATATCTTGAATCTCTCTATTTTCCATGGGTCTAGTCAATTGGGATAACATTATCTTGTATCATAAGACATAATCAGTGATTGGCTCATTTGAATTTTACTTTAATTATGCCACTTGTGAATATAATATCTTATCACTAATGTTGATATATAAGTGTACTAGGAACATGTCAAATAAAGGATTGAATGCCATGATAATTGATTTAGAAAATCGTAGAAATAATGTAGGGCATAATCCTTAAGACTATGTGGAAATAACTTCATAATAAGCTAATCATTGGACACATAGTCCAAGAATTCTATATGAAAGGCTCTGAGGTGATGCTATGGGCCACCCTCACATCATATAATGTGAGCTTGAGTGCCATGAACTATATGGAAGAGTTGTTGATATATGATGTGCCAAATGTGTATGCAAGATAATTTTGGAATCCAAGGCATGTGATGGCCTAGTTGTTCCCTTCTCAATATGTAACACCTTAAATTATAGAGTAAGAACCTCTTACATAAGGGATTATCCATCTAGAGTAGAAAAACTAGTCGTAAGTTATGTAGTTATCATTGATGGTTTAATAAAAATATTAGGTTATGCATTCTTAGTGGTTGAGTTGGCCCCACTATAGGTGTAACAACATTATTAATTAGAAGGATTGAAGATTAAACATTATTTGTCTTATTCTTGATTTCTAATATGGCCTATATAATATGTGCATGACCTAGGGGTTATTCCTAAATTCTATCTCTAAATCTTTGTAATACCTTATCTTTATTCATAAGTATTTCATTATCATTAATTGGGGGTAGTGTGTCTTGATTTTCAATGTGGACTTCATCTTACTCTTAGTTATATTGTTCATCTTGGGATGCATTTTCAATGAATTCCACATAATCAGGGTGTAAAGGATTCATATCTAGAGTTATAATAGGTTCCTTGTTCTTGTTATAGGTTCAAATAACAATAATATGAATATGATCTATAGGATTACCACCTAGTCTATCACTTCCTCTTAATGGAAGAGATATATCACTTTCAGATGGAATATAGTAAAAAAATTGAAATAGAGATACTAAAATAAAATATATGAATTCTAAAAAATTAATAGAATGGAATGAAAATATGAGAAAAAGGTTAGAAACCCTAAGAGAATATAGGGTTAGGGTTTTGGAATCTAGGGTTTCTTTACAACAATTTAAATTATATGTTAAATAAATTGCAACCTTAATATGAAATTGATTTTAATTACTTAGGTTGTCTAAAAAAATTAAAAAATCATAAGTATGCAACCTTAAATTTATTACATAAAATTTAGATGAATGCAAGATAGGGTTTGAAGCAATATTAAAAGAAAGACATGTTCACCAAATGATTTAACCTTTTTGGATTTAACTATGTAAAACCTATGTTTAGATTAAAGGGTTGAGATGTTTGAATTAGGTAAATAAATTGTAATAATTAATCACTAATTTGTAATAGAATTTTACCTTATTTGAATTTATAAAAATATAAATAAGTAGTTATAAATATGTACTTATCTAAAAACTAACTATCATAGATGATCTAGGTTCTGAAAGTTGAGTTCTAGATAGTTCTGAGTGTTGTCAATAATATTTTGGTGTTTGTCTACTCACTAGACAATAGTGCCTTATATGGATAGTATCACCAAGCTTATGTAGTGTCCTAAGTGTGGTGTTAATGTCCCCTTTATATAATTGTTCTTATTTTTTAGGAGCACATGCACATATGTTTTTAGGTCTTGTTCCTGCATGCATGAAACCTAGATCTCTATGTTATTCCTTAAAAACTTGATTCAAGTGGAAACCCTAATCTTCCTTGAAAATATGCCATGAAAAATAATTGGGTGTCCTTTAGAGGATAGGTTGGTCATCCTTAACACCATTCTATCAAGATATTTTCTTTCATACCAATAATCTGAAGAGGGATCAAACCCAATGTAGTTCTCCCACCTAGTGTTTGATGCAAGTGCAAGTGAATGCTACAATGAGAGTGGACTTGGATTCCTTGAATGTGCTTGAGATTTGAAATATTTTAAAACTAGGCTTAAGGCTATTGTAGATTTTAGTATGTATAATTATAATACTATATGGATCAAATACCTAAATTTTGATCAACCTATCTTTGTCTTGAATGTGCTTTTGCATCTCTTTTCCATTCAATGAATAGATGTCAATTAGATTTGTATTTATAAGGTTCTATATATTATGACGATAATAAAATTTGGTTAGGATAACTATAGGAGGGGCACACATTAAAAAAAATATCAGTTGGGAAGAGCTAGGGATAAGGACATTAGCACCCAATTGGGGACACTAGTGCCATGTGGTTGTAGTGTCCCAAATGTTATGTTAATGTTCACTTGGTAGACTGCTAAAAAATTTGTGTTAGGATCTGAGAGGATAGTTTTAAGACTATGTTTTGGCTGATTATAGCTAATTATGGTTTACACCATGACTGTAAAAGTGTGTCTTAGACTCTAGAATAGGTCTAGGGATAGGCTAGGAATAGGGTAACTCAAATGACACTCATAGCAACCAATTACCAATTTTAGGTGATTACATATTCCAAAAGTTGAATTTATTTCTTCTAGTACTATTGTCTCTATAACCCCAACTATTTATAGTATTTAGGTTATTTTTTAAGCATTAGTTGTCTCCACTTCCACCATTGTTACCTATGTCACCATTTCCTTAGTTTTCCTTGAGTCCAAAATGGTTTATATTAAGAATACTATGGGATCCTTATAAAGTACATAGTTATATGTGTCTTTCACCTAATTAGGCATGCCAATGCCTTATTCTAGTCCTATCTAGACCACTATTATAGTTTCATCCTAGAAGTCTAAGAATATGAAACCTATATACATAGTTCATCTAATGACCTAGTTCAGTGGTTTTAATTGGTCTAATATCATTTGGACATTGTTACTAGACCACTTTTAGGTAGAGGCTATGAGTAAATATTTATGGGACATACTAACTGAGATGACGACCAAGAAAACTTAGCCAATTGACTCCACTCAATTGGTGATTCCTCAAAAGATTGCTAACTTAGAATCTCAAGCCTCTCAAAGGCCCAATATAACAATAACAAATATTCCTTTAGTGAGTTCCATATTTGAAGAATATAAAGGGACCATCCAAATAGTTAAGAAGTAGAATATTGAGGATGATTCTATTAGGGTAATATTTTTGGAAGAGAGATAATATGTCTTCTCTTTATCCAAGAGAAAGAATGGGAGACTTGGTTAGTCTCTTTACAATGAATATTTTAAATCTTATTTGGAGACATAGAAAGAATATTTGATACAAATTCATGAGGGCAATGAGAAAGATATAAGATATATTAAGGAAGGATTAAATTAAATATAGGAAGAGTAAAAAATTGTTCATGTTCCTAGATAAATTAAGGGTGATGTCCAAAACACAACCTTAAAATTATATAATATCCTAGAAGTTATTAGTTCAATGAGATCTGAATTAGCTCCTCATATTATTGAGACATCTAAATTATTTAATTATTTAAAAGAGGATGAAAAAAAGAATTTTCTTATTATATAGACTATAAATAAGGCTTATATCCATCTCAATTCAATGACACCACTAGAGGCAACTAATTCCCTTAACTTGGTCATCATCTAGACACAAGAGGAAAGAGATTGGTTTGAAAGTACAGAGACCCTAATCCTAAAATGCACATAACATGAGAAACTAGATTTATATATTTTAGATGAATTAAAACTATCTCAGTCCCAAGAATGCAAAGGAAAGTTAGCTATTAGGGACAATTTTGATCAACTCCTTCAGCAAGCTTCTACCAATTTCAAATAATTTTTTCAAGGGATAGAATTATAAAAAATTGAGGCCAAGCTAAATTTTGCAAGAAATAAAGTTACATAGGTGTAAATCATTCAGGTGGACTTCAAAACCACCATTATTGAGCATGCATGATTACTATCACAAGTCAATAGAGTACATAGGTCATCCCTCTTGAACATGGATATCATCAGCTTACGACATGATATGGGTTACAAACATTACCAAGATTTGGAAGAAAAAAAAGGCTAAGGTTGTAGATTCTATCTCATCTCCACCTTCTATCCCACTTCCACCTCCTAGTTTAACTTCATCATCAACTTCATTTCCTCCTACCATGTCAAGTTTAACTATGCAATCACCATTTTTTAATAAACCTTAGTTATCTAAAGTTAATAGTGTATATAATTTTGCATGTAAGATTATTTGATGTGACTATAGTTTATTCATGCTTAAATATGCATTTGGTAGTTATCTTATGTGGTTTTTAATCATGCACACATTACATGTCATCATGGGGGTGAATCTATTTTTGGACACAATTATGATCAATAGTCATTGTACATGTAGTTTTTATCATCAAGTTAGAAATGGGGTTTGAATTATTAACATGTAACTTTGAGTTTTGTAAGAACTTGGAGGATGAGGTGAACCCTCCCCAAGTCTATTTATATTAATAAAACCCTCATTTCAAAGTGTTGTAAAATTATTAATATAGTAATAAGTCATTTTTATTGTCATGAAACTATGGAGATGTATTTCCATTATAATTATGTGTAATTAAGTGTTTATTTTCTTGGTTATTTGATTCAATAATTAAAAGTGTGAAAAAACTATAGAGAATCACTTTTATTATCACTAATAACTATTGGTTTAATATGTGTGATAAATATTGAACAATTAGTAGGTATTATTTATTAGATGCAAATAAACTCATTTTTTCAATTGTTAGAGTGTGTATAAGTGTATTCTTTGATATAGTCTTCTAGGTGTGAGCAGTAGCTTCCCTAGATAACTTTCTATTCTGAGCTATAATCTCTTATGTAAGAGTGTGCAACAACTAATCTGAAAGGATAAACCTTTATCAAAGATCTATGAGTTCCCTATATTATGTCTTCTTAGACTACATAACTATGTTTGTATGAGTGTGAAATAGCTACTAG
Source organism: Torreya grandis (assembly GCA_037957365.1). Taxonomy (NCBI): domain Eukaryota; kingdom Viridiplantae; phylum Streptophyta; class Pinopsida; order Cupressales; family Taxaceae; genus Torreya; species Torreya grandis. The sequence goes on from JARHVA010000924.1 coordinate 523,006, forward strand.
TATTAAAGATTAGTTCCAAAATACTTGTCCACAAAGAAACCAACCCTAAAATTAATCCCTTGAGATGATAGAGATTTATTTTCTCCTTTACCCATTCCCTTTTTTAAAGTTTCTTTCGAGATATATCCACATTGGAATAAGCACCATCTATCTAACTCAACTAAGTTTAAATTTTATTTTTAGGTTTCATTCACAAACACCAAGGTAATAACCCACATGTTCATTTTTCTACTCTACCACCTAGTTTTTTAACCCATAACTATAACTCATGCCTAGGATTGCATTTTACCTTCATTAAGATCCTAAAACATCAGATACTATGTCATTAAATTTGGGGGTCTACACAAGACCCATATAAATAGATGAAATCTATCTCTAAAATGAGGGCCACTTGTGTGCCTTCTCTATTGAGAGGTTATCCCTTATGTTTGAGATACACTAGAGACACCCCAGTGAGTTACTAGGTATAAAGCCCAAACTAGTCTTTTGGTTTTATATTTTTTAGTACATCGAAGTCCTAAATTTGCACCAATTATTCCTATGGTACCTCTGGCTAGGACACCTTATCTAGTTATAAATATCTAGCCTATTAATCATCCAATGGCTCAACTACCTTGGTTATTCAGATTCATTATTCCATTAGAGGGTATGTGCATAATTTACCAAGTAATTCAGAGAGGTATTTACCTTCTTTTTCCCCTTTAGGATGGAGAAGAATGGAGGAACATATCAAGTCCTTCAAGGTTCCTTTGAGGTTAATGAATGTCATTGATGAAGATGTTTTATGTAGGCTTTTCCGATTCACATTTCCCGATGATGCCTATGATTAGTACCTTGATATATAATAAAACTAAATTACTTTACGGAATGCATGTCAAATCACTTTTCTTATCCAATTTAGATAGGTTATCAGCCCTAATTTGGTGTATCAACATTTCACCATTATGAAGGGGGATCCTAACAAAATAATCTAAGATTTTAACACAATATTTTAGAATATGTAAACCTAGTTGAGTCTAACATATAAACCATAACAAGCTCTAACATTAGATATGTACAAGAATGCCTTGGATCTAACTACTATAGTGTTTCTATGAATAACCATTGCTACAAACACTCTAACATTAACATATGAATAATCTATCAATATTGATAGATAACTCAATCCTCATGTACCAGACACCCTTAACATCAATGTTGGTTTCCCATATTTGGGTAAAGTGGCTCATGTGAATGAAAATGTTTCTACATTCAACCAAAATTAGTTGTATACATTGAATTTAATGATGCAACAGATACCAAATCAGAATTATGATTATATGAAAAATCATGTAGAAATTAATGGTCATCAACAGAACCATCATTCAATCACATCTAATGCTACAATTTCCTAGGGTATATATTCTACCAAAGAATAATTAGATTCTATATAGAGAATGGTTCAAAATTTGAGAAATGACTTTTTAAACCTGCAAAGGAAGATGGGTAATGTTATTGGTTAGATTAATAATTATAATTATGGGTTTTAAATACATAGAAGACCTTTTAATTGGTCTATTATAATACATAACAACAACCCAATAAGTTTCCAAAAATAAATATAGTGGAAACAACTCTACCCACTTGGTGTAGAGTTCATAATACATAAAAACATGGTGAAATTAAATGTATTAAATTTTGTTTAGCATTTGAAATATTTCAAATAGAGATGGTGAGGAAGTGTTTGATGAATAACCCACTATATTTCCTCCATAAATCTTGTTCATTGAGCGTCGTTATGGTTTTAAAAATCATGAGTTTACCATCATAGGTGAGTATGAAAATGTATTGGAAGATAATTATGATGAGATGCATGCCTTCTAGTGGTACCAAAAAGGAAATTATAATATGAGGAATAATCAACCCTTCATAATGTCTACTCCTCCAAATAATACAATTATTCCACCAAATCTAAAGGCTGATAATAATTCACCTCTTCCAAAAGGGAATGATCAGTCCAAAATCAAGGAAGAATTGGGAAAATTAGGATACAATATTTTTGAATACATGAATAATATTAAATTAAACATAACTTTTCATTAGTTAGCTCAAATCAATAAATAAAAAGAGCTCTTGTGATAGTCTATCATAAGAAATTCTAGTGTAGAGAAAACAAAAGTTACTCATATAAATTTTATATACAAGAGTAAGACATACTTTCCTCCTTTCTTATTTTCTATCAAAGAATTTAAGAGTATTCAAAATTACTTATTTTATTCTATAGCTTCATCTACTATGATGCCAACTTTTATTTTTCAAAATCTTAGATTGACTCCAAGCCCATTTAAGAGGATGATTTCATAGTTAGAAAAAATAATGGTGCCTATAGTTAGAGAACTAAATGAATTATGCATTCAAGTATAATTTGATCCATGTGTATAGATTACTATTAACATACTTGTGGTGTATATCTTGGAGGGATACAAACTCCTCCTAAGTAGAGACTAGTTGAAGACATTGAATGTGTATGTAGAAACAAACTTCTCTCATAGTTGGTTACAATGAAAAAGTGTTACAAACTAGATTTGAATTAATAAAGAAACAAGAATGAATCACCTCATCACAAAGTACAATATTAGTAATTAATATGTAATCTACAAATCTCCTAACCTTATAATTTATACCTTTACCATAAAGTATGAGGTGAAATAACTAGAAGTCTAGGTACCTTCCCAGTTATGGACTCGCCATTTCGATGGTGTAGGATTAAAACAAGGATTAGGAATTGGTGTTAAATTATTTTATTTACAAGGTAAGAATTACTTGGTATACTACAAGTTATAGTTACCTTACACTAATAACATAGCAGAGTATGAGGCACTAATTTTAGGATTGTAGTTTGCTTTAAAAATAATGTCAAGTAACTACTGATATATGGAGATTTAGAGCTAGTAATTAATCAAGTTAGGAATAAATACCAATTCAAGTTATCATATATTAAAAAGTATAAACACTAAATTTTGGATTTAATTTTGTATTTTAAGGCCTTAAATATAGTGCATATTCCTAGATAACAAAATCAAGTTATTGATTAACTGGTTGCTTCATCTACCAAGTTAACACCATTAAAAGAGTCCAAGGTTCAAAGGATTTCCATAGATATAGTATCTTATCCATATATTCCTAATAATGTGACAAATTTATAGGTCTTTGAGTATGACAAGTAGATATGCCAATTCCTGACCAATTCAAGGCAATTTAAGTCCTAGATCATTGATAATAAAGAGATCAGTTATCTATGCTAGGATAAATTGGGAAGAGGATTCATTTAGTTAAAATAAAACCATATACCTTTAGGAATGGTCTCTTTTGAAAGGGTATTTGATTTATATCTCTAAGCCCAATAGAAAAGGCAACCTAAAATAAATGAATATAAGTTCAAGAAGGAGAATTTAGGGGATGAGTGTGATTTATACTATGTCAACATTGGCCTCAGCTTCACTCTAGAATAAAGACAAAGGGTGAATGATTTACTCACCTATTATAAATATGTGATTTTATGGATGTATGAATACTTGAAATTTTTTAACCCAAGGTTCATCACCCATAAAATCTCACTGAAGCCATACTATAAGCTTCTTAGGTAGAGACAAAGGCTAGTTAATCCTCTCTTAGATACTATCAATAAAAAGGGAGTGGAAAAGATGCTAAATGTAAAAATAGTTTTCCCTATCAGACATTCTAATTATATTTCCAACTTGGTTCTAGTCAAGAAAAATAATGGGGAAATTAGAATATGTGTTGATTTCACAAACCTGAATAAGAATTCTGAGAAAAACAACTACTCATTACATTCCTTGCATAAGGTGATCTAATAGTAAGTGGTTTTGGAATGATGTTTTTCTTGGATGGATGTTTAGGATATAACCAAGTGTTATTTGAATCTAAAGACAAAATGAAGACTACATTTACAATAAAGTTGGGTACTTATTTATAGAAGAGGATGCCTTTTGGCCTAATTAACCTAGGAGCTACATTTCAAAGGGAAATGGACCATGTATTCCAAGGGATAATAGGTAAATGTACAATCATTTACATGGATGACATCATTGATTTATCAAAGACTAGAACTGATCATGTAGGCCATCTCCAGTTAATATTTGAAACATGTAGAAGGATTGTCATCTCACTAAACCTTAAGAAGAGCATATTTAATGTTACTGAGGGAAACATATTAGGACACATTATCACCAAAGAGGTAATTACAGTTAACCCAGATACATTTTAGTAGATTTCAAAGATTACATTCACAAATAGTAAGAAGGAACTCATGTCTTTATTTAGAAAGATATATTTTGTGAGGAAGTGTATGTTAGGCTTTTAAAAAATTATCAGACCTTTGAATGCAATGTTCAAGAAAGATGCTAAAGTGGAGTGGAAACTGTAGACTTAAAATTCCTTAATACAATAAAGATGAAATATTTAGACCCTGGTATTAATAAGCCTAGACATGACTACATATTTATTCTTATATCATTCACTTCACATTATATAATTGCTACTATGCTTACTTAAAGGAAAGATGAAAGTGAGCACCATATTGCATTTATTAGCACAAATTTAAAATAAGTAGAGGTTAATTATTCCATGATAAATAAGTAAATATTTTACCTTGTCAAAGTGGTAAATAAATTTCAACATTATATCTCAAGGAATAAGACCATCACCATCATACCAGACCATAATTTCAAACTCACTTTGGGGTAGAATGAATTAGGAGAGTGGAGAGGAAAACGGATGTAAAAATTACAAGATTTTGACATAGAAATCAAGCCTAACCAATTATTATGGGATAAGGCATCATTTAGCTTATGACTGAGTTTGACCCATGCATTAACTTTAAGGAGGTTTGTGAAACCTAGGTATCTATAAGATATTAATATACTAACATTATTCAATATTTACTCACATGTACTTGATCCATATATATTAATAAAACAAAGGAGAGATTTGAGACTCAAGGTTGATCCTTACATGATCAGAAAGGGGGTGCTCTATAGAAAAAAGTATGAAGGAATCTATTTAAGAGTGTATCATGAGAATAAGATCTAAAAGTTTTATAGAACTTACACTAGAAGATAGATGACGGTCATCTATTTGAAAACACCACAACCCATATGATTATCAGAATGGGATATTATTGACCAAAAATCTTTAAGGATACACATGTTCATGTAAGAATATGCCATGAATGCCAAGTCTAGGAAAAAAGATAAGTACATGTATCAATGTCATTACAACTTATTATTTAAGGAAGACCATTTTCTCAATAGGGATTAGACTTCGTCAGTGTCATTAACCTAAATTTTTTAGCCAACCATAAATTTATACTCATTGTCACATATTATTGTACATGATGGACTAAACCAATGGCTATGAGGCATTCCATAACCCAAGATGTAATCAAATTTATTGAGGAAAACATCACAACAACTTTTATTACCCTCATTTCCTTAGTTTATGACAATGTGCTATCATTTTAATTAGTGAAATTCACTGAATGGGACATGATAATTAAATTACCAACATGTCATCTTCTAACCATTACCCATAAGGAAATGGATTGGATAAATCAACAAATAATAATATGATTGATGTCATTAAAACATTATCAACAAATAAACCTAGAGAGTGGCATCATCTACTGAAATATACACTATGGGTTGATCAAAAAAGATACAAGTAGGCCCTCAAAGCTTTTCTTTACTTGTTGGTATATGGACAATAGCTAATTTTTTTAATTATGCTCAAATTTACAACCTATAAATTTATATAGGAGTCAATGGAACCAAGTGAAATATTATATTATTGATTATTGGATATAAAAGAGATGGAAGATTTAAGGAATGAATCTTTATAAAATTTTCACCAACATCAAGATATAGTCAAAAGATGGTTTGATAGAAGAGAAAAATTTAAAGCATTTAGAATATCTGACCTAGTACTTCTATGGGACAAATCCCATGATAATAAATGATAACATGACAAGTTTAACCCACTTTGTATTGGACTTTATCATATTTCACAAATCCTAGAGAATAATTCTTTTTGTTTGATGGAGCTCCAAGGTAACAAATTGACATATCCAATCAATGGATAATTTTTGAAGCACTACTTCATTATTGTACAATCTAGAAATGTCCCTGATTAAAAAGTGTTGTGGTAGAGTTAGGAGTAAAATATATTTACTACTCTCATAATTAATTTTCCTACTTTATAGGTTAGTGTTTCATATTTTCAACATTTTTATTTCCTTAGTTAAGTTCCATGTTATCTAGATTAGGTGTCTTTTTGTTTTGTGACAATTTGATTGACTTCTCATGATATAATTAATAAATTAACCAATTTGATGCTCTTAAAATCCATGTTTGAGCCTAAAATTTAAATCCATGAGGAAGGTTCCAAAATAAATAACTAATATGGGAAGGACATAAAATAGAGAACACAAATTGGTTATTTACAGGTTTTACACCCTCATGTTAGAGATATTAAAATTTAGGTATGAAATAAAAAATTAATTCTGGACATGTTACCACTAAATACTTATATTAGGTATATAAAATTTGCACTAATCACTCCATACAAATTTATGATTTTTTCTCATTTTTAGTAGATAAAATATAATTATGTTAATACTTGTTTAAAGTAATAACTATGAATATGAATAGATGATTAGTTGGTTAACAATTCCAACTAATCATCTATATGAGTATTCCAACTAATCATCTATATGGGACATAATAAAAAATGTAGACATGTATACATGTTAATAGAATATAAAACCAACATAATGGCAATTGGTGGAATATTTTCGCTCACTCAAATGACAAGGATTATAATTTTTAGTAGCCAAGCCTTAGGTGATGCTCCATATTGACCTAATGTGGGATTTTTTTTTGGGAAGGTAACCGGTGGTGTTTTATTACACCACTATACCATAAAAATATCATCATATACATTAGGGAGATGTTTTCCATAGGTATGTGTGTTTTCCTATTGTATATGCTATGTTTGATTTACATAAAGTTGCATCATGAAATAAGAATAAATTAATTGGAAAAACATTGAGTAAAAGGATTATCCTTGGGGAAACTATTGTCTTGAACTAAAAATAGTTGGTACCTATCACCAAGTTTAATATGGGAGTCTACATTGGAATGGGTCTGTTAAATAAATTATATGGCTACCCTATCATCCACTTTATTCACCTAGAATGGGTACCATTGATGGATTTATTAATGACCTCAGAGCTAACTTTCACCCTAGGAGAGATAATTAGTGTTATACTATAGAAACATGTATTACATAAAGATAAGAGGCATATGGGAGGTAATTTGTACATGATATCTTACCTTTTATATGTATTCATGGGCACAATATACATGCATAACATATCTCTCTAGATACCAACTCTAGATTACATCAAAAAATAGATATATGAATCCTATTCATTCCTCCACATCTATGCATATATAAGAAACATAGTTAGAATTGGAGATGATGTGTATCCCTAGGCATGGAGGGAAATTCATGAATAACCATTACCTATAATATCAAAAATAATTACTCATACACTAATGCCAAGAGGAAATTATTGGCTCTACTAAAAATATACATTGATCATGGTCATAGGGAATAAAATTGTTCCATTACATCTCTCAAAATATGTTCTAGATGAATAGTAGATCACATACCAGTTATGGTGGGGCATTGATGAAGACTTAAAAAATAATAATAAGTGCACATTTCATGGTTCTCATTTGATGATCAACATAATGTGTTATGTCAACTAGAATCATTTTGGAGAGGTTATCAAGTTTAAGGAGTACTATTCATTATACACCTTTCCACATAGAGATGGGGACCCTCATGATTAGATTTAGAAGCATATCCAAGGTTTGGGTATCCCATACAAGAATGAACCTTATGACCATGAGTTTTTATTATTGAATGTGAATGATGATGCTCATGTTCTAGAGAGGGATTAGATTTCTATATTGACTGAGGAACTATTAAAAATAATATAAGGAAAGCCTTCAATTATAATTATAGAGTCATGGGTCAAGATTTAACCTTTAGGTATATGGGATACTACAAAATTTTTGAATAATAGGCCTTCTCAATCACCCTAAGACAAAGGGGAATCATCTCAAACACCACCCATCATGATGATTGATATAAATCAAGAACATGGTATGGAGGAAGCACTAACTACTCTAAGCCCATCACAATAGGGGCCACCCTAGTTTCAAGTTCCATGAATCATAATGCTAGCTATGAAACAAGAGCCTAAGTTGGAATAAGTTTCTAATATTTTAGGTTCTCTTGGGAGAGTAGAAGAGACAATTTGCATTGACTCTTATGATTTGAAAGGATCTATTCTTCATGTTACTTTTTATTCTCCTAAAATTTCAATTGTGGAAGTTTCAACTTCCACCACTTAGATGGTGCCCTCCTTGGTTAAAAGGGTAACTATTTCTTACAAGAGGAAACCCAAGGCCCATGTATCTCTTATGAGCACAACTATTGAGACATTATCTATATAAGGACCTAGGTTATATGAATAACTATCCATGAGAAGTAAACCTATTTATGAAGATGAGGAAGAAAAAATTAAAATATATATGGTCTTAATCCTCCAAGGATTAAATGGAAAATCACCGCTAGAGTTTGATAAATCAAGTGAGAATATAGCTCTAATTGTCTTTTTAATTCATGTTCTGTCTACAATTCTAGTTTTTTTATTATTTCTCCCATTTTTTTTGGTTCATTTGATCATGTCTCTCTTAGTATTGATTTCCTACAATCCCTAGGAGCTCCCAAAGTTGAATTTATTTATTCTAGTCCTGTTTTCTCTACAACCCCAATTATTTCTAATATTTAGGTTATTTCCTTAGCACTAGTTGTCTCCACTTCAACTATTGTTACCTATGTCATCATTCCCTTAACTACCCCTACATCTAAAAGGATTTATACTAATAAGACTATGGGAGCCTTTTAAGTGAACAATTACATGTATCTTCTACCTAATTGGGCTTGAAAATACCTTCTTCTAGTCCTATCCAACCCACTTTTATAGTTTCATCCAAGAAGTCTGGAAAGAATAATATTGTATAAATATTTCATCCAAATCCCTAGTTCATTTGTATTGATTGGTCTAATATCATTTAGACATCATTATTATATCCCTTGTAATTAGAAACTTTGAGGCAATCTTCAGGGGACTTGCTAATTGAGAATACCACCAAGGACATTCATCCAATTGACTCTACTTAGTTTGTGATTCCTCTATGAGGGGACTAAGAAATATAAAAGAGAGCTAAAGCAAGAATAGGTAAATATAGGAACCATAACAAATTATTCATGTTCCTAAATAAATTGAGGTAGATGTCCAAAACATAGCCTTAATATTATATAATTTCTTGGAGATTATTAATTCAACGAGAGTTGAATTAGCTCCTCATATTACTAGGATAATATAATTATTTAAAAGAGGATGAGAACAAATTGAATATTCTCATTCTATACACTACAAATAAGGCTTATATCCATATTGATTTGATGACACCACTAGAGCTATTTAATGCCCTTAACTTAGTAGTCATCTAGATGTAGGAGAAAAGATACTAGGTTGAAAGTGTAGAGGCCTTGATCCTAAAATTCATAAAACATTAGAAACTCATATTTTGGATGAATTAAAAATATCTTAGACTCAAGACTCCAAAGGAAATTTATTTAGTAGAGCTGATATTGATCATCTCCTTCATCAAGTTTTAGCCAATTTCAAATAAAAATATTGAAGGGTTGGCATTAGAATAAATTAAAGTTGAGCTAAATTTAAAAAAAAAAGTTACTGAGATTGAAATATTTTAGTTGTAATTTAGATCCACCATGACCAAGCATGCATGATTTCTAGTGCAAGTCAATAGAGTGTATAGACCATCCCTCTTGAACATAGATATCATTAGGTTGTAACATGTTGTGGGTTACAAACATTTCTAGTATTTAGAGGTGAAAAATAAGGATAAGGTTGTATCTTATAGTTTAACTCCACATTTTAGCCTAAATCAACCTCCCAGTTCAACTCTACCATCAACTTTGGTACCTCCTACCACATTGAGTTTAGCCATGCAGTCACCAATTTTGAAAACCTTAGTTATCTAAACTTAATTTTATATGCAATTTTACATGTAAAATTAGTCTATGTAACTATATTTTATTCATGCTTCATGTATACATGTGTTAGTTAGAGAAACAAGTTTGTAAGCATGCACACATTGCATATAACCATCTAGGTAAATCTATTATTGGACATAATTATGATTTATTTTCATTGTGCATTTACTTTTTAGTATAGAATTGGAACTAGGGTTCTAATTATTAAAATTTAAATTGGATTTTTGCATGAACTTGGAGGATGAGACAACCCCTCCCCAAGTCTATTTATACTTTTAAAGTCATTTTTTTGTCATGCAACTGTCTATATGTATTTCCATTCCAATCCTATGTAATTAATTAATTATTTTCTTTTTTGTTTTATTCAATAATTTAAAGTGTACAACTACAAAGACTTCATTTTGTTATCACTAATATCTACTGGTTTAAGATGTGCAACAACTATTAAATAATTATAAATTATTATTAATTGTATGAAAATATGTTGATTGTTTCAAAATTCAAAGTGTATTTAAGTGTTTTATTTGATATAGTATTCTAGGTGTGAGTAGCATTTTCCTTAGATACCTTTTTGATATTAGTTATAATCTCTTTAGTAAGGGTGTGTAATAGCTACTCTAAAATGAGCAACCTTTAGTTGAGATCTTTGAGTTCCCTATATTATATCTTCCTAAAGTGTATAATTTTATTTGTATGTGAATATGAAATAACTAATAGTATAAATAAATAGTTCTAAAACACTTTTCCACAAAGAAACCAACCCTTGAATTAATCCCTTGAGACCATAAATTCTTTTTTTCTTCTCTACCCTTCCCTTTTTTGGATTTTATTTTGAGATATACCTAATTTATAATAAGGTCCAACAATCCAACTCAGCTTATTTTTAATTTTATTTTTAGGTATCATTCATGCATACTTGATTAACAATCTACATTCCCAACTTGTTATTTTACCATATGATTGTTTAACCCATACCCACAACTTATGACCTAGAGTGGAGTTTACCTCTATTGAGATCCTAAAATGTTATATCATACATCATTAAATATGTGGGTGTGCACAAGACCCATATCAACAAAATAAATATGGCACTAGAAGAAGGGCCACTTATGTGCCTTCCTTAGTGAGAGGTTATCTCTAATGTTTTAATTATATTATAGACACCTAATATAATTACCAGGTCTAGATCCTAAACTATCCTTTTGGTTCAAATTTATTAGTACATTTATGGATTAAATCTATACCAAATTTTCTCATGATACCTCAAGCTAGGATACCTTCTCTAGTTATAAATATCTAGCTTATTAATCATCCTTTCCCTCAACCACCTTGGTTAGTCAAATCTGCTATTTACATCCCAATGGATGTGCATAATTTACCAAGGAATTTATAGAAGTATCTACCTTCATTATCCCCTTTAGGAGGAAGAATTGTGGAGGAACATATCAATTCATTCAATACTACTTTGAGGTTAATGAATTTCACTGATGAAGGTGTTACATTCAGGGTTTTCCTATTTACATTTTTGGATACTACCTATGATTGGTATATCTATCAATAAGAGAAAAAAATTAATTATTAGAATGTGTTTAAAATCACTTTTATTTCCCAATTTGGAGATGTTACCAACCTTTTTTTGGTATATCAATATTTCACTAGTATGAAGAATGAGCCTAATGAGCCAATCTAGGATTTTATCAAAGTATTTCATAAGATATACACTTGGTTGAGTTAAAAATATAAACTAGAACAATCTCTAGTAGTAAATATGTAAAATAACACCTTGGATCCAATTACTATAGTATTTTTATGAAGAGATACTACTGCCAATAATCTAGCACTAGCATAAGAATAAGATATCAATATTTATAGACAAAACTATCCTCACATACCAGAAACCTCTAAAATCAATGTTGGTTTCCTAAATTTGAATCAAGTACCTCATGTGAATCAAAATGGTCATATATTTAACTAGAATTAATTGTATGCACTACCTCCTTTGATGCAAAATACACCAAATCATAGTTATGGTTATATGAATAATTATGTATAGATGAATGGTTATAAATAGAACCAACATTCAATGCCATCCAATACTATAATTTCCCAAGCTGTGGATTCTACCAAAGAAAAATTAGATTCTATACAAAGAATGGTTTAAAATTTGAGAAATGACTTCTTGATCATGCAAAGGAAGATCAGTAATGATACTAGTCAAAATAATAGTTATAATTTTGGGTTCAAAAGATATAACATACCTCTCAATCATTTTACAAATAATGTAAACCAATAATAACTCAATAACTTACTAGAAATCAATATAGTGGAAATACCTCTACCCAATTGGTGTAGAGTTCATAATACATCAAATCATAGTGAACTTAAATGTGTTTAATTTTGTACAACATTTGAAATCTTCTAACTGTAAATGGTGAGGCAATATTTTATGAATAACCCATCAAATTTCCCCCATTAATCTATCTCCTCAAACATCACTAAGGTTTTTTAAATTGATTAGTTTCCCTTCCAAAGTGAGGATGAAAATGTACCAAAGGATAATTATAATGAGATACATGCCTTCCATTATTAAAAAAAGTGCAATTATAGTCTAAGTAACAAGCAGCCCTTCACAACATCTGTTCCTTCGAATAATTCAATTATTCCACCAAATTTAAAGGCTAATAATAATCAACCTCCCTCAAAAGGGAATGGTCATCCCCAAATCAAGGAGGAACTAAGATAAGGAGGATACACCATTGTTGAAGACATGAAGAAGATTAAATAAAATATAACTCTTCATGAATTAGCTAAAATCACTAAACAAAAAGAGTTCCTATGGAGGTCTATCATAGGAATGTCTATTACAGAGAAGATGAAGGCTTCTCATAGAAATATTATATAAAATAGTAAGCCAAAATTTGTTCCTTTATTATTTACTATTAGATCATTTATAAGTAATATTCATAATTTCCTAGTTGATTCTAGAGATTCGTCTATTATGATGCTAACTTTTGTTTATCAAAATATTGGATTGACTTTAATCCCATCTAAGAGGATGATTTCATAGTTAGATTAAATAGTGGTGCATATAGTTGAAGAACTGAATGACATATGCATTCAAGTGGAAAATAATCCACATGTATATGTGACTATCAACATAATTTTGGTGGTTATCCTAAAGGGATAAGATTTATCCTAAGTAGAGATTGGTTGAAGATATTGAATGGGTATGTAAAAACAAACTTCTCTCATATTTGTTTACCATGGAAAGGTGTTAAAAATAAGATTTGAATTGATTGGGGACTAAGAATGAAACACCCCATCATAGATTACAATACTAGGAATGAATAGGTAAGCTAAAAATATCCTAACCTTGGAATTTATAACTCTACCACAAAGTATGAGCTATAGGAAATGGAAGTCTAGGGACCTTCACAATTGTGGACTCTCTATTTCAATGGTGCAAGATCTAGGAAAGGATCAAGAATTGTTTTTTATTTGGTTGATCCATAAATTAAGAATTACCTAGTGGCATATAGGTTATAGTTCCCTTGCACCCACAATATAGTAGAGTATGAGACACTAATTTTGGGATTATAGTTTACTCTCAAAAATAATGTCAAGCAACTACTTATCTATGGAGATTCATAGTTGGTAATTAATCATGTCAATAATAAATACCAATACATGTTATCATATCTAAAGAGGTAAAAAGATAAATCTTAGGATTTGATTGAGTCCTTTGAGACCTTAGATATAGTAATTATTCTTAAATAATAAAATTAGGATAATGATTCACTAGCTACTTCAATTGTCAATTTTAACACTATTTTAAGAGTCCAAAGTATAAAGGTTTTCCATTGAGCTAGAACCTTATCCATATATTCCTGATAATGCGTAAAATTTCTAGGTATTTGATGAGAACCAATAGATTGTCCAACTCCTAACCAATTCAAAGCAATCTGAATCCTCGATCATTGATGATAAGAAGATCAATTATCTATGTAAGGATGAATTGGAAGGAGTCATTTAGTTGAAAGAAAACCATATGCCTTGAGGAATGAATTATCTAGAAAGAGCATTTAATATGGATCCCCAATCCCAACATAAAATGTATCCTAAAGTAAATGAATCTTATTTTAAAAAGGAGAATTTAGGGAATAAGCATGATCTATACTATGTCAACATTGGACTCAACTACACTCCATAAGAAAGACAGAGTGAAGGATTTACTCACCTAATATAAATATGTGATTACATGTATGTATGATTACTTTAAGGTTTTTAACCCAAGGGTTACCACCCATAAAATACAATTGAAGCCAGACCATAAGCCATACAATTAGAGATAGAGGCTAGTTAATCTTATCCTAGAGCCTTCCATTTACAAGGAAGTGGAAAAGTTGGTAAATGCAAAAATAGTTTTCCATATCAAACATTCTACCTAGGTTTCCAACTTGGTTCCAATGAGGAAGAAGAATGGGTAAAACATATTATGTGTTGATTTTAAGAAACTTAATAAGGATTCTAAGAAATATAATTAACCTTTACCTTTCTTGGATGAGGTGATCAAGATAGTAAGTGGTTTTGAAATGATGTCCTTTTTGGATTGATTTTAGGAAAATGAATAAAGATTCTAAGAAAGATAATTAACCTTTACCTTTCTTCGATGAGGTGATCAAGATAGTAAGTGGTTCTGAAATGATGTCCTTCTTGGATGGATTTTTGGGATATAACCAAGTGTTGGTTGAATCCAAAGATAGAATGAAGACTGCATTTACTATAAAGTTGGGTATTTATGGATATAGTTGGATGAATTTTGGCCAAATTAATGTAATAACTACATTTAAACAAGAATTATAACATGCATTCCAAGGGATGATAAGTAAATGAATAATCATTTACATGGACTACTTTTTTATTTTATTGAAGAATATAACTATTCATGTAGGCCATCTATAGTCAATCTTTGAAAGATACAAAAGGTTTGGCATCTTGCTAAACCCCAAGAAGAGCATATTTGGTGTTAATAAGGGCAAAATCTCAGGCCATATTATCACCAAAGGAGAAATTACAATTGAATTAGATAGAGTTCGTGGGATTTTAGAGTTTGTATTCCTAAAAAATAAAAAGGATCTCAATTATTTCTTTTTAAAGCTAAATTTCATGAGGAATTTTATCTCAAGAATTACTAAATTATCAGACCTCTAAATGTGATACTCAAGAAAGATGCTAAAGTTGAGTAGACACTAGAGGGATGAAAGTCTTTTTAAGACATAAAAGATTCAATGTCTCCAACATAGGTACTAATAAGCCCAAACTTAACTAAATATTTCTTTTTATATTCATTCACTTTAGAACATACAATTGCCATTGTGCTTAATCAAAGGAAGGATGAAAGTGAGCACCTTGTTACATTTGTGATAAAATTTTAAAATAATCAGAGCTCAATTGATCCATGTTACATAGGAAAATATTTTCCCTTGTTAATGTGGTAAATAAATTTTGACACTACATCATAAGGAATAAGACCATCACCATTGTACTAGACCCTGCTATCAAGCTCACTTTGGGGTAGGATGAATTAGGAGAGTTTAAAGGAAATTATATGGAAAAATTATAGGAGTTTGAAAATAATCAAGATTACCAAAATTGTTAGGTGATGGGGCATCATTCAGCCTATGACTGAGCCTGACCCATGCATTACCATTGAGAAGGTTTACAAAACCTAGGTATCTAGAGGATATTGGTATAATAACATAATTAAATATTTACTCATATCTACTTATTCCCATAAGATTAATAGAGAATATAAGAGAGATTTGAGACTCGAGGATACTCATTACATGATTAGAAATAGAGTTCTCTAGAGAAGAAATTATGAAGGCATCTATATAAGATGTGTATTATGAGAAGAAGCTCAAGAAATTCTAGAGAAATTACACCATAAGATAGGTAACAATCATCCATCTGGAAACAACATAGCCCATAAGATTCTTAGAATGGGATATTATTGGCCAATAGTCTTTAAATATGCACATGATCATATAAGAACATGCCATGAATGTTAGGTCTTGGAAAAAGATAAGTGCATGTATTAATGTCATTACAACCTATTATTGAATTAATACCATCAACTTAATGGGGCTTATACTTCATCATTTTCATTAACATAAATTCTTTAATTGACCACAAATTTGTACTCACTAAAACATATTATTGTACTTAATAGACTAAAGTAGTGTCTACATAGCATTCTAGAGCACAATATGTATTCAACATTCTTGAGGAAAAAATCACAGCTAGATTTACTACCCCCATTTCCTTAATTTTTGATAATGGGACAACATTCCATTCAATAGAATTAATTTAATGGGCACATGATAACCATTATTTATAGGTAAATGGATTGGCTAAATCAACAAACTTGACTTATACCATTAAAATGTCAACATTAGATAAATCTAGAGAGTGGCATCATCTACTAAAATATGCACTCTAGGTTGATCAAATGAGATATAAGTAAGGCCTCAAGGCTTTGCCTTACTTGTTTGTATATGGATGAAAATTAGTTTTCCCAATCATTCTTAAATTTACAACCTATCTATTTATGCAAGGGTACATGGAACTAAGTGAAAAATTGGAATCTTGATTATTAGATACAATAGTGATGGAATATTCAATGATTGAAGCCTTGCATAATTTCAATAAACATCAAGACATAGTCAAATGGTGGTCTAAAAGAAGATAAAATTTTAAAACATTCATAAAATCTGACCTAGTGCTTCTAAGGGAAAACCCTATTAAAATAAAGGAAAACATTATAAGTTTACCCTATTATGGATTGGACCTTATCAGATTTCACAAATCCTGGGTGATAATTCTTTCCTTTTGAGGGACCTCCAAGGTAAAGAATTTACATATCTAGTCAGTGGACAATTTTTAAAGCACTAATTCATGTTTATACCATTTTTAGATGTCTTTGAGTAAGAATAAGTGTTTTGTTAGAGATATGAATATAATATATTTACTAATTTCATAGTTAATGTTATCTCTTTATAGGTTAACATTTCCTATTTTTAGAATTTTGATTTCCTTAGTTTAGTTACAAGCTTTCTAGATTAGGTGTCCTTTGTTTTGTGATAATTTGATTGTCTTCTCCTAGTATAATCAAGAAATTACATAATCCACTGGACTTCTTATCCATGTTTGAGGCTAAAATTTAAATCCATAAGGTTCCAAAACCAATAACTAGTATGGGAAGGACATAAAATGTAACACACAAATTGGTTTCTTTGAAAGTTTTAAACCATTGTGTTTGAGATCCTTAAAATTCAAGTATACAATAAAAATCAATAATGACTATGTTACCATTGAATGCTTATATCAAGTATATAAAATATTCCCTCATTAGTCCACACATATTTAGAAAGTTTTCTCATTTTCACTAGATCAAATGCACTTCTCATGTTAATACTTGTTTAAGGTAATAACCATCAATACAAATGTAGTTGGTAGGGATAATCTGGTAAAATTATGCCATCACATACACCATATTTTAAAGAAATAAAATAAAATGAGGAACCATACATCTTAAATTAGTGATCAATAAACTTAAATAAAATCTAAAGGTGATCAAAGGATCACATGGTGAAATAAGATCAATGTATCATGCATAATGCAAAAATACAGGAGGAGAAAATTAGGAAGAACCAAATATATCTATGTTAGGGATATGGATACCTGGTTGGTAAAAAAATAATGCTTATCTTCCCTAGTTTTAAATATGTTTTCAAATAAACAAGAATGAAACCTAATCTTTTCCAAGTCTTTGCTAAAATCCTCACCACAAGAGTAAAAGGAAAATCACTTAATCACACATAGATCCAAGGTATGAGAAAGTAATGTATATTGTATGTATTTATTTGGAGTCTCTTTCATGTTTATGATTCAAACATTCTCTTTTGAAATGGTTCATGATTAAATTTGGAATTGTTAACTAGAGTTTCTAGGTTCTTGAATACTCAAGAGTATTCCACCTTTGAGTCACAATTTATTATACTCAACATACCCCTATTCTCTTTTTTTATTTTAAATAGGGATCCACTATATTATAAAATTCTTATGTTTATTTTTAAAATATTATTTCATATATCTTTGTATGTGCACCTAAATTCATTATTTGGTATAAACATAAGGGGAAATTTTCACATGTTTAGTTTATTCAGACTAACCTATTAATAATTTTTATAAGTTTTGCATATACACAGGTATTTTAAATATGCACAATGATTATAAAGTTTTGGGATTCACATATTTTTCCTTTCACGAGTAGTGTTCTTTGCATATTTTTAGTCTTCAAAACTTTTCTTTAGAATTAAAAAATTTGCATTTTTTATCCTTCTCATCTATATAACCTTCTCAAAAAATGTTCATCATAATTTTTGATCACAAGTTTTATTAATGTATTGGTCTTTGAAACTTTTTCCATTATTTATGCATGTATTTAGCATTTGTGTTTATCACATATATTTGAATATAACTCTATCACTTCAAAACTTTTACACTTCAGCAAAAGTGTTTGGAATTTACACTTTCGGAAAAATGTTTGAGGCTTTTTTTTAGAATTAGGTCTTAATAGAAAATGTTCAACAAAATTAGTTAGATAAATTATTTGAAAGTGGGATTTAAAATTTTTGTTCATAGGTCTTGTTTAGAATTTGGTCTATGGTAAATGTGTTCGAAATTGTACTTTAAAACTTGATTTCAACATCTTGGTCTTTGAAAAAATTTCCCATAAATTACATTTTAGCACTTATGTTCAAAACTTAGCCTTCAAACAAAGTATCCTTCATAGGTTGTTTAAAATGTGTCTACCACAGTTATTCAAAAAATTTATTCATGAGCTATGCTAGCATCATATGAATTTAGGGCTGACCCTATTCCATAACATCTAACACTTGAATCTTGAATACTTGTATGGTATAACTAAATTTGAGAAAAATAAGTGACAAGGTGACAGATGTCAAAGGAAATGATGTGTTATTTCCCCAAACATATATAAATCCTATGTTCCATACCTACCAAAATAAAGTGGTAATGTTTTAATTGAATGAATAAAACAATATTGAAGACATTGGGCATTAATAGTGGATGAAATACATTGAATAATAAAATTTATATCATCTAATTTAAATCAAACATTAAGCCTATTGATTACTAATAATTCTAAATGAATTTGCATCCCTGAGAAAACTCAAAGTCCTAACCACCTAAATGTAAACTATGAATTACTTCCATAAGAGACAAACCTTTAAATTGAATAACTAGAACTCTATGGGCATAAAAACATAACAATGGCTTATTCACTTAGGATATTTAGGGTAGTAAAACCACCTCTTAGGTTTTCAATCAAAGACTCCATGGAATACATGGACATAGTTTTTTATTTGATGGTGTTCAATGTTGAGTATTCTAACTATTCAACTCTATGAGATATAATCTTAAAAGTATATGCAAGTACATGTGAATAAAATATAATACCATCACAAAGGAAATTGGTGAAATATTTGATTCCACTCAAATGATAAGGATTACACTTTGTAATAGCTAAGCTTGAGGTGATGCCCTACATCGACCTACTTCAGGATTTGTTATTTATAGGGAAGGTTAATGGTGGTGGTTTTTTACACCACATGGGACATAAAATTATCATCACTTTCATTTTAGGAGATGATTTATATAGGTACTTATGTTTTCCTACTATAAATTCTATATTTGACATACATAGAGTTGTATCATGGAATAAGAACAACACAACTATAAAAATGTTGAGAAAATGGATTATCCTTGGGCAAACTATTATCCTCAAGGAAAAAAAATTGGTACCTATCACCAAGTTTCAAATGGGATTCCACATTAGAATGGATCTAATAAATAGATTATATGGCTACCCTAACATCCACTTTCTTCAGCTAGATTGGTTACCATTGTTAGATTTATTGATGACCTCAAATCTAACTCTCACCTTGAGAAAGATAATTAGAACTAGGATATTGGAGAATGTATTTTATAAAGATATAAATCCCATGGGAGGAAAATTTTTACATGATGGATTACCTTTTATATGCATTCATGGAAATAATCTACATTCATAATGGATCATTATGGAGCCCAAATATAGATTACATTAAAAATCCAATATGTGACTCCTATTCTTTCCTCCACATCTATGCATATACAAAAAACATAATTATAATTTTAGAGGATGTTTATCCCAAGGTATGGAGGTAAATTCATGAAGCACCATTTCCTAGAATATCAAAAAGAATTTTTGATACACTGATGCTAAGATGAGACTATTGGATCTACCTTGAATATACAATGATCATGGTCATAGAGAGCAAAGTTACCCCATCATGTCTCTAAAAATATGTATCAAGTAAACTATTTAAATAGGATATTTCATACTAGTTATGATGGGGAATTGATGAAGACTTGAAAAATAAGAAGAGTGTATTTCATGTCTCTCATTTGATGATTAGTAAAATGTGATATGTCAATTAGAATAATTTCACAGAGGTTGGAAAGCTTAGGGAGTACTATTCATTGATCACCCTACCACACATAGATTGGGACCCTCATGGCTAGATTCAAAATCATATCCAAGGTTTGGGTATCCCATACCAACATGAACCTTTTTATTCTTAAATGTAAAGGATGATGTGTAGTTTATAGAGAAGGGTCAGATGGAAGGACTAACTAAGGAGATATTGAAAATAATAAAAAGAGACCATTAAATTATAATTGTAGAGGCACAAGTTAGGATTCAACTTCTAAGTTCATGGGATATTATAGATTTTTGGAATAATATGCCTTCTTGACCACCCTTAGACTAAGGGGAACCATATAAAATGTCACCCATCATGATGACTACTATAAAGCAAGAGCATGGTATGGAGGAATCCCCAACTTATCTAAACCCATCACAAGAGGGGCCACCCCAATATCAATTTCCACCAATTTTAAATCAAGATATAAAATAACAACCTAAAGTGGAAAAAGTTCCTAATATTGTAGGTTCTCTTAAGAGATCAAAAGAGCCAATTTTCATTGACTCTTCTAATTCACAGGGATCTATTCTTCTTCCTAATTATTTATTTCTTATGATTTCAATTGTGGAAGTTATAACTTCCACAATTTATATTGATCCCTCATCATATAAAAGGGTAACTCATTATTACAAGAGGAAACCTAAGTCCCATGGACCTCCTATGAGAGTAATTTTTAACACACCATCTATATAAGGACCTAGGGGGCATGAATAACCATCTACTAGAAGTAAAAATATTATTGAATATGAGGAGGAAAATTTTAAAATAGATAAGGTCCTAAGCCTATAAGGAGTAAATGGAAAATAACCACTAGAGGTTGATAAATCTTATGAGGGTATAGTTCCAACTGTCTTTTCAATTCTTATTATTTCTACAATTTCATTTGTTTCAATTATTTATCCCATATATGTTGGCTCATTTGATCCTATCACTGTTAGTCCTAATGTCCTACCATCCCTATTAGTTACCAAATTTAAATTTATTTCTTCTATTCATATTGTCTCTATAACCCAAATTGTTTCTAGTATTGGGTTTGTTTCTTCGACACTAGTCATATCCAATTCTACTATTATTACCTCTATCATTGTTCCCTTAGCTTCCCCTTAGTCTAAAAGGGTTGACACTAATAAAACTAGGGGAACCTTTGAAATTTCATAATTAAATGTGTCTTCCACTTAATTTAGCTTTCCAATGCCTTCATCTAGTCCTATCTAGACCACTATTATAGTTTCATCCAAGAAGTCTCAGAAGAAGAATCCTATATACATAGTTCATCTAATGCCCCAGTTCAATGGTATTGATTGGTATAAGATAATTTGGACATCATTAATAGACCCCTTTTAGATATAATATTTGAGGAAATATATAGGGGACCTACTAACTAAGATCACTACCAAGGATACTCAGCCAATTAACTCCACTTAGTTGGTGATTCTATAATGGGCTCCTAACTTGGAAGCTCAAGCCTCTCAAAGGCCTAATATATAAATAATAGAGATTATTAGGTGAGTTACATGTTTGACACATCTACATGGAACATCCAAAGAGTAAATAATAGGAATATCAAGGATGATTATGGTAGGGGCATAGCTTTAGAAGAGACAAAATATGTCTTCTCTTTATCCAAGAGAAAGAATAGGGGACTTGGTCAGTCTCCTTACAATGAATATTTTAAATATTATTTGGAGACATATAAATAATATTTTTTGGAAATCCATGAGGGGACCAAGTAATCTATAAGAGAGTTTTAGCAATAATTAGAGTAAGTTTGAAAACAACAACAAATTATTCATATTCTCAAATAAATTGAGGGATATGTCTAGAATGTAACCTTAATATTATACAATGTCCTATATGTTATTAGTTTAATGAGATATGAATTATCTTCTCATATTAATGATAAAAAAAATTACTTAATTATTTAAATTAGGATGAGAACAAATTGAATTTTCTTATTATGTACACTACAAATAAGACTTGTAGTGATCTCAATTTGATGACACCACTAGAGGAATCTAATGCCCTTAACTTGGTGATCATCTAGATGTAGGAGGAAAGGATTGGGTTGAAATTGTAGAGGCCCTAATCCCAAAATTCATATAACATGATAAACTAGTTTGTATATTTTGGATGAATTTAAATTATCTCAGGCCTAAAAATCTAAAGGAAAGTTAATTAGTAGGGTTGGTTTTTATCAACTCCATCAACAAGCTTCAACCAATTTCAAAAAAAATATTCAAGGGTTGACATTAGAATAAATTGAGTATGAGATAATTGTTTTAAGAAATAAAGTTAAAAAGGTTGAAATATTTCAGTTGGACTTCAGAGCCACCAAGATTGATCATGTACGATAACTAGCACTAGTTAATATAAAACATAGTTAATCTCTCTTGAACATAGATATCATTAAGTTGGAACATGTTTTGGGATAAAAACATTACCAAGATTTAGAGGCAAAAAATAAATCTAAGGATATATATTCTATCTTAACTCCACCTTCTATCCCAAATCCACCTCCCAGTTAATTCTACCATCAACTTTAGAGCCTCCTACCATGTTGAGTTTATCCATGTAATCACCAATTTTGAATAAACCTTAGTCATATAAAGTTAATTTTGTATGTAATTTTTCATATAATATTAGTCAATGTAACTAAAATTTATTCATGATTCACATATGTATGTATTATTTAGTTGAATTAGTTTGTAATCATACACACATTGCATGGCATGATATGGGTGAATCTATTTTTGGACATAGTTTTGATCAGCTGTCATTATACATGTAGTTTTTATAATCTAATTAAAATTGGGGTTTTGATTATTAAAATGTAAATTTGAGTTTTTCATGAACTTAGAGGATGAAGGGACCCCTTCCAAAGTTTATTTATACCTATAAAACCCTCATTTAAAAGGTTTTTAAATTATCAATATAGGAATAAGTCATTTTTTATTGCCATGAAATTGTGTAGATGCATTTATATTACAATTATGTGTAATTAAGTGTTTATTTTCTTAGTTGTTTGATTTAGTAATTCAAAGTATGCAACAACTATGGATAATTATTTTTTATGACTAATATATGATGGTTTAAGATGTGCAATAAATATTGAATAATTATCAATTATCATTCATTATATGCAAATAGGTAGTCTGTTTCAATTTTTAGAGTCTGCAAAAGTTTTTTCTTTGATATAGTCTCCTAGGTGTGAGAAATAATTACACTAGATACCTTTATGATCTGATCTATAATCTCGTAATTAAGGTTGTGAAATATCTACTCTAAAATTAGTAACCTTTATTTGAGATATTTTATTTGCCTATATTATATCTTCCCATACTACATAACTATGTTTGTGAGTGTGAAATAGATAATAGGAGTAAACATTAGTTATAAAACACTTATCCATAATGAAATTAACCTTAGAAGTAATCCCTTGGGACCATAGATCCTTATTTTTTTCTTTACCCTTTCCATTTTTTGTAATTTCTTTTGAGATCTAACCACTTTATAATAAGTTTCATCCATCCAACTCAACTAGGTTTTACTTTTCTTTTTAGGTTTCATTCATGCACACCTGGATAATAACCCGTATGCTCAGCTTGATATTCAACCACATAGTTATTTAACCCATACCTAAATATCATACCCTCATGTGGATACATCTTTAAATTTAGGGGTGTGTATAAGACCCATATCAATAGGGGTAATCCTAGGATTTTTTTTGAAAATTCATCTCTTGTCATGAATTTTTTAGACATATCTTATTATTGTTGGAAAATGTAACTTCAACTAATATACCCATTTTCTTATCATTAAGGTCAAGGTGGAATCACATCTATATAATCATAGATACATAATATTTAAAAATAAATTCAAGAGGTGTGAAGGGTATTTTAAAATTTTAAGTATGAAATATGGTTTAAAAAACATTAAAGAGTTAACTAGACTCTGGGAAACATTATAAATTAAAATATTTCATATCAAAATACTCCATGATAATAAAAAAAATCAAATTAGCTCAAGATAACCAAAGTTAAATGAATAATTAATACTCAAATAATTGATATTGTATTTCATATTTTGATATATATTATAAATCCTATTTGATAGTGTAATGCCTATTAAAAAGGTAAGCTCTTAAAGGACTAAATATTCTAAATAAATGAATCACATTTCTCTATGTGAGAAACTTCTATTTATGATCACTTTAATTGTTCATAATATTATTTATATATGATTAAAAAAATTAAAAATTAAATGCAACCAAGGAAAAATAAATAAAAACTAGGAACTAATTAAGAAATAATAGTAAACTAATAGGTTTAATATACAACTCAAAACTTTGTAAACAATGTGGAAAACCAAGAGCCAAGATCTCTTCGATTTGGAAAGGAAATTATAATTTAGGAATGGGGGAAAGACTTTGAGGGTATATATGTGAACCCAAATCATAATATTTAATAAATTAAGGAATAAGTAACACACCCATAAATGTAGAATCTTTACATAAGCTACACAGAATGCTCATGGGAGGACATGCATTATAAACTTGAGAATGAGTGGGAAATCATGTGGAATAATTTTATGAACTTAAAGATAGGTTTTATTATAGTATGTATAGAAAAAATTTATATGACAAATATAAACACTATTTTGAATCCAATTATAGGGAAACAAGGATCAATATCTAGATCTAAAAATAGGAAAGTAGATGCTAATGCTTCATGCACTCATAACTAATATTCTATAGAAAATTCATGGAAAGTAGGATAAATATATAATATTAATGGATTTTTTTTTATAGTTCTTAAAAAATATTATAGGGTGTGTCCATTTTTATAATGTGGAGAATGGGCTTCTAATAATGGATATGCATGTCCTAGATAAGCAAGATTTTGTTTCTTCAGCATATAGAATTATAGGGAATAAATAATAATTAACAAGAGGTGAGACTAAATATTGTAAATCCATTATGGAGGAGGGATTGTTTTTTAGATATATCATTGAATAATGTTTGAATCAATCCCAACCTAGATGGTTTAAATCATTGTTAGGTAAGTTTCAAGGAAGAATACCAAACATCGACACTTTTAAAGAATGGGATAACATGAAGTGGAAATCCAAAGGCTAGGTAGATATTTCAATATTTAGTAGGTATTTTTTTTTTTTTTTTTTAAATTTCTCTCATTGTGATTATTATTACAATGACCTGATAAGAGGACCTTGGTTTCTATGGGAAATGGTTTATCTCTTAAAAAATGGACTCCACGTATAGATCTTGACAACAACAAAATTACTCACATACCTATTTCACTTAAGCTTTTAGGTCTCGTGATGGAATTTTAAGATGAAAAGGTATTAATGGGAACCAATTCATTTATCTAGTTTCTCTCCCTTGATTTGGTTACTAAATCTATGAGATGTCTTATTTATGCTATAGGTTATGTTAACATTTTCTTGAATAAGGAGTTACCTTCCTTTATTAAGTCAGTGTCTTCATATGGAGAGAGGATTCAAATGATAGATTAAAAAATTATAATTTCATATTTAAGGCAAAAAAATAAACATAAAAACCATGTTGAGGTAACAAATAATATGGAGGAGTGATGAAATGATTAGAGGATGGAAATTCTCTTTGTTTTTATAATGAGGATCATATCCCTTATGGGGATATGGATGGTTCCATTAAGACACCAATGATGGAGAAAGAGGAAGATCCAAAAGAGTTTGAGCATAGATATATCAAAAATATTGGTAGGTAAGGAAAATGATAAAAAATAGAGAGGAGATAAAAAATATAGACATCAAGAGTCCTAAAGTTTAGGAAAAAAATAGACCATGTCATATGAGACAAGGGCAAAAAAATGTGATAAATATAACATCCAAGGATAGATCCAAACATCAATAAAATGTTACAATTAAACTTATGTATGTGGAGGTATAGGCCACCCTTAATAATGGAGTATGATGAACAAATAGAATTTGGTGTTCTATAAGAAAACTAATTCCAAGAAAATAATGCATCCTAGTGATAAAGTGACTACGAGCACCAAAAATCAAGGAGATGGTTATTTTTGGGTTTTGATAAGGAATGCATAGGTAATACTAAACATTTTTAGATAGTTTGAATCCTAAAAAGTTATTATCAGAAATGAGGAGGCTTTTAGTCTGATCACTTGTTGGTTCTATGTTGGATGTTGTTTAATTGATGTGTGTGTGTGTGTTTTGGGTAGCTTTTTTTTTCACATGGGGTTCTACGAGTTGATGAAAGAGGAATTTAATGTGATATTAATTATTTTATCTTTATCTCTTTTTTACATGGATCTGAGGCCTTTCAAAACCTATCCTTTGACCCTCATCTAAAAACAATACTAAACTAATAGAAAACCGAAGATAAATATTAAATTTTTAAAAAATTAGAAATTAGTAAATTAGAATATGATTAGTTAAAAAAGTTAAAACTAAGTAAAATATAAGAAATAAAACTAAATAATAAAAATAATAACTAATAAAATAGATAAGGCTAATAAAAATGAACCATAACATGATATAAAATAAGATTAATCAATACTACAAAAATAAACAACTAATGTAAAATAGAAACAAATATAAGAAAAGATAATCTAAACTATGAAGGGAAAATATAAAGAGAGTAATAGAATGATTTCAATATGCAAATTGATTTGGAAATAAAATGATTTTATTCAAAAATAGTATAATTCATACATGATTTATATAATTTTTGAGAATATAAGTAATAAAAATGAAAACTCAATAAATTGTATAATATATGAAACATTCTTCATTATTTAGGAAAAGTTAAAAAAATATCTGTGTATATGGAAATGTTATTATAAATAAAACAAAAGTATAATAATATTGGCCATGTTTAGATAATATATCTATAAATTAAATAATTAACTCAGATATACTTGACTAAATCAAGAAATACACTACACTATCATAGAACGTGTTGTTTGATATTCTTGTAACATTTCATCTCAAATATTTATCTTAGAAAAAAAGTTTAGTCTATAAGTTGAACTATAAGAAGTCATTATACATGTATAAATGTTTCTCCCCTTCTTGAATTATGTATTCAAGTCATGTTAAGATCTCCTTTTGAAAGTTACTTATTTCTTTAAGTTATAACTAAAATTTTGTTAACTTACAATAAAGTTAACTTATTTAATTAGACCACTAGAACTTTTATTGAGAGTGAAAGACACAAAAGATTAATAAGACAAAATAAATCTATAATAGGTGGGATCTAACTTAAAAAATTAATTATCTAAAATATAAATCATTATGTGAGTTAAAAAATCATAAATGATTAATATAAATTAATTAATCCATAAATATTAACAAGTTTATCAATTTATATCTCTACAAAATGCTAAAATAGACAATTAAACATTAATCCATTAATTTTTATGCAATAAAAATATTGATTATTAAACCCTGATGCACTTAAAATATTAAAAAAATAACCAATGTATAAACCAAATACCAATCAAAATTATTAATTAATACATAGTTTAAAATTCAAATATTAGTCAACATAAAAAATATTACTCATCATTCAATCCAAGCTTATCAGAGGTACCTTGAGCTCATTTTATTAATTTGTAAACTTAATATGCATGATAAGTAATGACACATCCAGATTCATCATCTACCTCTAACTTTATCCTCTTGAGTACATGTTACCATAGGTTATGTTGAAGGGCCACTAGTACATTTACAACTGGAAGAAACAATATTTTTAGGGCAATGGAATAAGAGATTGAGTAGTATTACAAAGGGTTATCTCAACATTTGGTGGAATAGGATCAACAAGTGCCATAACTTCATTATATGCAATAAAATGTTTGGGAAAAGGGGGTTGAAAAATTATGTCCAATTGGACACGTTTTCAAATTACCTTTGTAGGAACCTCTTCCACCATGAGGATGAAAAGAGTCATGATGAAAAATAATCTAAACATTATAAAACTTATGGTCATGGGAATTTAAGTGAAATGAAACAATATTTTCATGATTTAAACTTCTTGTAAATTCACTAGCACCCATTTTAGTCCTATAAGATCTAACTTCGTAATTTCCCTAAGTCAGAAACTCATTATCATATTGTTTAATTCTTTTACCTATTGTATTGTTTATAGAAAATTTTTGATATCTATCACTCCAATATTACATATTATCTATATATAATGAAAGGGAAATATATGAAATATTTTAATTCATTTTTATGGAGTCATAAATTTTTAGAATGTAATATATCGATATAAACATTATTTGAAAAATATAAAACCAATTTGAGTATCATAATTGAAACCTTTTACAAGACAAAATTATGAGTTATCCTCTAGTAATTAATGAAACAAATGCTATAAAATTTATATTCTCATTATAATTCATTCAAAACTTAGAGAAACATTTAATTTTCATTAAAAATACTTATGTTACTCATTGTATACAACTTTAAATTTTAGAAAATTGATATAGAAATTTATAGAAAATAATGTAGATCAAGACATAATTTTGAATTTTCTATATTTATATCCAATTTAATGTATTCAATAACCTATATCATTTCAACCATTTCAATATTATTCATATATATATATATATATATATATATATATATATATATATATATATATATATATATATATATATATATCCATTATTTTCACTCTAGGGTTTCATAAAAATTATCATTGCATCAAAATATTTTTAGGTTTAAAAACCAAAATTTATGAATGAAAAAATTAAAACACCATTTTTGATAATTTATTTTGAAATATTTAATATGAATATATCCATTTTCATGTAATTTATATGTAAACTAGTTATAAGAAACAAACTAATTAAAAATTTATACAAATTTTTAGAGCATCAGGTATAAATCAAATAAAATAACAATAATTTATTATCACGGCTGAAAAAATCTATATATGATTTCACACTTTATTATTTTCTTTATATTCCATCATACCCAAAGAAATGTATCTAAATAACCAACATGGCATAAATTGAAACCTTATATCTTTAAAACCAATTATTTTTTCTAAAGAAATTTTACTAAAATAAAATCGAATTACATGTAGATAACCAAAAATATATATTAAAGGATTTTTGAAATCTAAATAAGTAGTTGGGTTATATATTATTGTTTCAACAAAATCCATCAAATAAAAAAAAATACTTTTAGGATTCAAATATTATCAAAATAAAATTTTGCATGTAGAGATCAATATTTACATATTTTTTTGAACTATCAAGACCTTAAAACATATTTATTCATGTGAATGTGAATAAATATCAATTTTTGATTAAAAATACCATAAGAAATTCTAAACCTAAGTGCAAGTTCAAAAACAAACTCAAACACTGAAAATAATAACTTATCAAAGTGATCAAATGAGTTCAAGAGTGTATCAAAACCCAACACTTAGTTTAAATTGCATATAGTGAGAGTCATATTTAATTAAAAAGGAAAAACATAAAAAAGAGTGAAAATAAGTTTATGAACTAAATTCGAGTCAACCCAAAATGGTGAAAGAGCACACATGAATCAAAATGAAACTTTAACACATGCAAAAGTTCCCATTTGTGAACTCTATCTAAAAAAATTATGCTTTTTATAACCACTTCTCAAATTATTTCAAACCAAAAAAAAATATCAAATATATTTTTTGGAATTTATAATCATTTTTAAAATAAAAATATAGTTTAAAAAATAAATAAATCATACCTCTACATGAAATCAAAATTCCCAAAAAGCTCAAAAATAAATCAACTTGCTTAGGAAGAATGTATAGACTATAAATTAAAGCAAAAATTGTATATTATTAGTAGAGACCAAAACCAACACATTTTTTATTACATAAAAAATATTTCCTAGTTATTTGAATGACTAAATAAGACCAACAAAAATTCCTATACCCTATTTGAAGTGTGCATTGAATGTCAAGAAATTTTCTAGTTGGCCAAGTACATTTGGAATGCTCAATGGATGGTGGTGATTAATAATTATGATAATTTTATATTAGCCTTCATAGATAAAAATTCTACTAAATTTACTACCAACTCTTATATCCATCCAATCTTGCCACCAAACAAATTTTCCTTCAAACTCAACAATTGAGCATTGAATTGACATGACTAATATTTGGTTCAAGGATAAAATGATATCCAAGGTGATATTCAAATATGCACTATTTTTTTTTAAATTCTGTGTATCCAGGTGGATATAAAAACACATTAAACTAAAAATCATATACTATATATTGATAAATTTAACACAAATTGTCATCCAATTTAAAAGTCTACATTAAGACTTGCCTCAAAATGGAATGTTAATGTCTTTTAATCAAATCCATTCAAACATTTTTATAAGGTGGTATTTTAACACCATTTGATAAACCTATTTAAAACATGTTTTCCCAAAGTTATTGTTATTACATGGAATTGCACCCTTGTGGGGGAGTTCTTCAGGCTCCTCCACTCCTAGTCACAATATTGGAATAAATTTAGGATGTGGGTTTCTATGGTCAAGTTGAACATCTGGAGAAGGTTAGATTCCTCTTGATGGATCACCTAAACTAATTTTTTCATAGGGAAAATGGTTATAAAGGGGGAAAGGGATCCTAATAAGGATAAAAGGTGATGTACCAAATAAAAATGGGAGACCCCCATAAGTTTGAACCCACACTAGATCAACACAAGACAATTTTGGCTCACATAACCTCTTAATCTAGCTCACTACATAAGTATTTCATAGACTAGGTTCAAGAAGCAATGAATGAAAAAAAATAGGAGTTCTAAGACTCACTAAGAGATTACATCAGTGGAAAAAATAACACTAATCCAAACCTATAGATACCTTGAAAACACCCTAAAGGAGGTCAGAAAAGAAGATAATGGAAAAGGAAGATTCTCCTTCACATAATGCCATCATGCACAACTCACTAAACACTAATCCAAGGTAAGAGATAGGTAAATAAGTTATTATTGATTCAAGAGGTAGTTATTATAGATTCTTGGTAGGGTTTAGCCTAATCAAGAGGAGAACATCTTGAAATATCTTAAAGAGACCCCTTCTCCTCAAGATCAAAGAGTCCTTGCAAGAGTCTAAAATCCCTGAAAGAGAGCTTTAAAATGAGAAAGAATAGGGTGAAATATAAGGTAAAGAGAGAAGAGGGAGAACATTATCCAAGAATAATTAATGAGTTACCAATTCTAATGAATTCTCCACCACTTTTTTATCCAATTAGGACTGATCCTTTATCGACAAATTACCCTATATTAGCTCCAAAAAGTCTTCCAACTTTCTCATTGGCTGAGAAATATGCACTACAAGACAAGAATTTTTTTCCATGATGATTCATGACCAAGTTTGTTGGAGAAAATATATTTATGTTTTTGAAAAAATAAACACTCCAACTACTTTTCTAACCACCATCTCTTCTTTTTTTTTGATCCTCCATGTCATCTACACTTGCCTCATTATGAGGGCAAGGTCTTTATATCTTTGGTCCTAACAAATCCATCCCCATGCCTTCTTTGAGTGGATGTAAGCACCTTATTTTTTAAGTAAAATCCATGTTGAAAAATAAGACACTTCTCCACTATCACATATTTACCCCATACTTCAAACATGATCATAGGTTTATTTATAGATCTAAAACCAATCTCCTATATTGGTTTTCCTATAGTTATTAGGTCGATGAAAACCTATAGGATGTTTGACCTCATTTCAATAGTTAGTTACCATATTTGATCTCTATATTAGGCCCTAAAAGACCTATTTTTTTCTCTGAGTAGTTTTGGAAACCAAGAACTCATGTATGTATAGATCTTCTTTAAAAATCAATGATCACAGTCATGAGATATTTATACAACTCCAAAATATGGGCTTTTCAAGTTCTAAATCTTTAAACTAGAGGTTGATATTGTTCTTCAATGGTGAAAAAACTTCATCAGTAATAGATCTTCACCATTAACAACTTTGAATGTATAACTATGTCTACTTAATGGTGTCTGATCGAGATCCAATAATAGCATATGCTCTTTAAAATATTATTCCTGGTTTGACCTATGGTCACATTTATTCTCCATGGAAGTCCCTAGATTTTGAATTTTAAATTTTATCATTGATCTTGATCTAGGCCCTCTCAATTTTTTCCACTTGTCATCACTCCATTTATTTTATAATATTCTACTATTAGTCCTTTAAATTTTTAACCTCATGAACACTATCAATCTTGATCAGTATAAAATAACATATAATCATTGCCATGGTTCTGACACTTGGAATGAGATCATTCATCCTTGAGATCCTTTGATTGGTTGACTCCTCACTCACCATTATCTTTTTGTGTACAAATAAACATTTACCATTGATCTACCTAGACCCACCAAAATTTATCAATTGATGCTTGCCATTGGATCTCTGATCAAGTACCCAAGATCTTTCCACTTATCAACTTATTTCTTGCACTGACCTTTTGACTTAATGCTCACCGTTGATCTTGATTGCATGATCAAACATTTACTATTAGATCTTTAGGAACTATTGACACTAAAAATTATCTACTCACTATTAGATCTAATTTGAGATCCCAAGATTTGGACACTTGTTAGATCCATGTTAAACTTTGGAACATTTGAATTTAAATGGCTATTTCATGAGGCTTTAACTTGACATCCATATGAACATTTCACTCTGCAAGTTCAACTTTGAAGCTTTATATCTTGGGATAGTAATCTCATCAAGACACAAAATTTCTAAATAATGTTTAAAGAATGAATAACTTCATGTTCATGTAATATTTTGGCCTAAGAGGCTCCCCAAGTGCATTTATTTAATGTGAAACCAAGCTGACCTATTTGCTTCTACATGACATGTTGGTGCCATTCTAGTTCTTTTATGCTTGATTTTGCCATATTTTAATCTATCAAAGCTTTGAATAATTTTTTGAAACTTCATTCCAACTTACTCTATGCACTATAAATGTCATGAACACTTTGGAAACTTATTGTATCTTCTTCCCTTGCAACTTTAGACCTATTTCAAGACTTACTTCTCAAAGATCAACAAATTACACTTTAAGCTTGCTTAAAGTGTTTCAAAATTTTTGAAAGCAATATGAGATCTTTAAACTACTCATTCCATCTATAAATCTTGTTCATCTTGACCATTTAGGTAAAATATTTGTATGTAGGCCAAAATTGGCCAACAATTTGGTGACTCACAAAGAAACATTCCTAGCACAGGTAGTTGCCTTGTCTGATCCATTGGGCATGGAGTCTCCTCTCTTTGCTCTCAAATGATATAAATTGTTACAAGGATACAATTTTATATAATAATTCCTCTTGGAAAAATAAGGACCAAAGTTAAATAAAACATCAAATATTACCAAGGCACGTATGTAAGGGAAACACATAATAGATACACCTAAACAAAACAAAGGTAACTAACCTACTAAATAAATGTACACACATGCACTTAGAGAAAAGCATGAAATATACTTTAATATATAAAATATTTTACAATAATTTTTAAGCATATCCCTCCTAGATCAAATGGAAAAATTTGAGTATCATTCACATGTAACAAACCAAGATGAAAAATACTTTGCTTTGGAGGTACCATAATTGGTGAACTAGGAAACTTCATGGTCAACCCTCTTGATGTCCTCTTCAAAGGATGAAATGGAATAAACATGTCTCCAATGTAGACATTCTAGTCCAAGTATTCCCATCTTGGTTCATGTTGGACTATAGGAGAACTTGCTTGATGTTTATCATCACTTTTGAGAGAGCCTTGCATGAAGACTTTATTTATGCTCTTGAGAGTAATTACACTTTGTTGGATTGATGGTTCAAAAATACCATATAATCCACCTTGTATTTTTTTAAATTAGGACTCATCATGCTTAGATAAACATGCTCATAATGTTTTGGAGGAAGGACATGTCTCTTATCCTATTCAAACTTTTTGTTTATGGCATTGAACTTCTGCCATAACTCTTCAGACTTGTCATTGGTATGTTCATCAAATTATATCATCTGAGCACTTGAGATGTATCCTTCATCAATCTCACTAAATAGTGCATATTTTTTTCAACCATAAATTAGGATTGATTTTACCATCTAAGGTTTTAAAAACACACCTATCTTTCTCAAGGTTTGATCTATTTTCCTTTATCTCCACCATATTAGGGTTATCCTCAACTAACACCTCATCTTGAAGTAGACCAACCTTAGGCATCTAGTTTTGATACTCTTCTTCATATATGTATAATGGACCTTAAATAGTCCATTTAATCTCTGATCTATTTTCAACTTGAGGATTATCTTCTTTCGGTAAGATTAAAACATTAAACTACTCCATTTCACTCAAGAAATCTGAACATAAATCCTACCATTGATCTTCAAAGTTGCTTGAGTTGATGTTGACCTCCATAATAGGTTCATGAAGGCTATCCTCTTGCTTCTCATCAATATCATATAACTTGAAATCTAAAACATGTTCTTACCTATGAATTTGGTTGACTATCATGACTTCCTCATCATAGACACTTGTATTGTCCTCTTGTGGCTCACTTATGACTACAAGCTCATCATTTATTATTTATAGAATATGTTCTTTCTATAAGAGGGAGATGGTGGGAGGGTGAAGAAGTTCACCTTGAATACATCCTAAAATTGTGTCCTTCCATCTAGGGACTTTGAATGGTCTCTTTGGTAGCTCTTGAGGAAAGGAGAGAGAGTCTCATAACTCTTTTACACCAAGATAATTGAGTTGAGATATGGTTGCTTGATTCATTTCTTTCAAAACTTACTCCTCTACCAAAACTAGTTCTTGGACTACCTCAAATAACACCTCCTTATTATTTATTCCTTTTTGAACTATTTCCATGATGGAAATATGTATGGGATAGACACTTTTTCATCCTTTTAAAATTTTATAGGAAAAGGTGGTCTCAAAAGTGAGGGCATGACATAGCCAGGGTAAAATATTCTTGAATGGAAATGGGCATAGGGGTAAAAGAGGGAAAAATAATTGGAAAAAGTTTGAAATACTATTTCTCCCACTACTAAAACACTTTTTCAATGGGCAATACCCACCCTTTTAATTCTTACTTCTCAGCCTATGGATAGTCAGATTCTTCAATGGATGCCCACACATTCCAAAACTCTTACAAGAAGATATTTATCCAATACATGGCATGAATTGGGAATTATTATCTAATATTAACCCCCTCATTGATATTCATTATTATTATACCTTGGTCTAATATTGCCTCTCTTAGTTTTGACAAGGATGGACTTTGTCAAGGTTGACAAAGGGGCTGATTAGGAACCCTTAAAGGCTAAGCTTGAGGATGTTAGAGGGGAGAGGACACATAAGACTGATCCAAATGATCCTACTACTATTCATAAGATATCAACACATTATTTTCATTTTATATCATGCTTATCATCATTTTTGTGTCCTCATTATCATAAGATGACCATTGTTCACCCTCATAAATTGACCATCTATCTTTGGAAAACTAAATATCACTCCTTAGCTTTTATAGGAAATGGATAGGGATGACTGGAGAAAAATCAAAATCCTTACCAATATCCCTTACCAATTCAATGTAAATTTATAGTTCTTGTTTGACTCCTAACAAGGATGTAACAGGACAATCCTAGTCTTAACAAGGGGAACTAGAAGACTGATTTGAATGCAAAGGAGGCTGACCTTGGTCATATATAAGGGTGGGAGGATAAATTACATGATAGGGTTTATAAGATATTTAATTACCACTTAGAGGTAATACATAAACATTATTTTCTTGATAAGTGTGATGTTGAGGTAGAGAATAAGCATATTGATCAAAATATGGTTAATTGTAAATACCAAATTATGATGATTAGGCACTTAGTTTGCTACTTAAACTAGTTTATAGATGCTATGATTCACCATTAATGTTTTAACACTTATCTCTAAAGTATAATTAGATGAATATAACATCAAAACTCTTCACTGGTGAACAATGGAATAAGTCCCATCGAGCATGCCAAAAACTATTATGGCATGGAATTTCACCCTTTTGGGAGAGTTCTTCAGGATCATCTAATCCTAATAATAATAATGGGATAAATTTAGGATGTGGGTTTCCTATGGTGAAGTTTAACCTTTGAAAAAGGTTGGCTTCCTCTTGATCAATCACCTAAACTAATGTTGTCATAGGGAAAAGGGTTAGAAAGGGGGAAAGGGATGATAATAAGGATAAAAGGTGATGCACCAAATAAAAATGGGAGACCCCCATAATATTTAACCCATAATATATCAACACAATATAATGTTAGCTCACACAACCTCTTAATCTAGCTAACTGCATAAGTATTTCATAGATTAGGTTTAGGAAGCAATGAATGCAAACAAAGAGGAGTTTTAAGACTCATTAAGAGATTACATAAATGGAAAAAATAAAACTAATATATACCTATAGTAAGATTTAAAACACCCTAAAGGAGGTCATAAAAGAGGTCAATGGATGAGGAATATTCTCCTTCACATAATGGCATCATGCATAACTCACTGAAAATTGATCCAAGGTAAGAGATAGGTAAAAAAAGGTCTTATTTCTTCAAGAGGTGGTTCTTAAAAATTCTTGATATGGTTTAGTCTAATCAAGAGGAGAATATATTATAATATCTCAAAGAGTCCCCTACTCCTCAAGATCAAATATTCCTTATGAGAGTCTAAAATCCTTGAGAGAGGGAGCTTACAGATGAGAAAGAATGGGGTGATATAGGAGAAAGGGAAAGAGAGAAGAAGGACCACAGTATCCAAGAAAAATCAATGAGATAACACTTCCAATTAATAATTCACCAATTTTTTATCTAATTAAGACTCATCCTTTATCAAAAAATTAGCCTACATTATCTCCAAAAAGTCTTCCAAATTTCTCATTGGTTAAGAATGTGCACTAAAAGACAAGAGTTTATTTTTCATGATGAGTCATGACTAAGTCTATTGGAGAAAAGATATTTATGGTTATAAATAGTATCAACACTTCAACTACTTTTCCAACCACCATATCTTCTTTATTTTTATTCTTCATGCCATCTCCACTTGATTCATTATGAGGGCAAAGTCTTTAAATCCTTGATCTTAACAAAGCCATCCCCATGCCTACTTTTAATGGATGTAAGTACCCATTTTATTTAATATAATCCATGTTGATAGATAAGACACTTATCCATAATCATACATCTACCCCATACTTCAAACATAAGTCTATATTATATATTGAAAACCAATCTCCTTTATTAGTTTTCCTATAGTTATTATATCAATGAAAACCTATAAGCTATTTGACCTCATTTCTATAGCTAGATTCTATATTTTATCTCTATATTATGCCCTAAAAGACCTATTTTTATATTTTAGAGGTTATGGAAATTAATAACTCATGTATGTAGAAATATTATTTAAAAAATAATAATCATAGTTTTGAAATAATTATACAACTCCAAAATTTGGGCTCTGTAAGTTCTAAATCTTTAAACCAGAGGTTGAGACTATGCTTCAATGGTGATGGAACTTCATTATAAATGGAGACTCACCATTAAAAACCTTTATTATATAACTATGTCTACTTAATGGCATTTGACTGAGCTCCAATGGTGGTATACACTCTTTGAAATATTGTTCCTGGTTTGACCTATGATTGCATTTATTATCCATGAAATTCCTTGGCTTTTGAATTTTAATTTTGATCATTGATTTTGATTTGGTCCCTCTCAAATTGTGCCACTTTTCATCTCTCCATTAATTCTCTAGGATTCTATTTTTAACCCTTTGACTTCTTGACCTCATGCGCACCATTGATCTTGATATATAAGAAAGAATGCATACCATTGATCTATCTAATAGTTACCACAATTGTGACACTTGGTAGGAGATCATTCATCCTTGAGATACTTTGATTGGTTTATTATTCACTCATCATTAGATCTCTATGTATGATTAAACATGCATAGTTGATCTACCTGGACCCATTAACATATATCAGTCAATGGTCACCATTGGATCTATACTTAGGTACCCAAGACATTTACAATTTTCAACTTCTTTCTTACATTGACCTTTTAACTTAATGCTCACCATTAATCTCAATTACATGATCAAATTCTTATTGCTAGATCTTTAGGACCCACAAACATTATATATTACCTCTCACCATTAGATCTAATCTGAGCTCCCAAGATTAGGACACTTGTTAGTTCTGCATTGAACCTAAGAGCATTTGAATTTAAATGGCTATTTTATGAGGCTTTAACTTGATGTCCATGTGAATTTTTCACTCTATAAGTTCAAATTTGAATATTTATATATTGAGATAACAAGCTCATCAAGACATGAAATTTTTATAGAATGTTCAAGGCATGAAGAAATTCATGTCTATACAATATTTTGTCCTGAGAAGCTCCCTAAGTGCATTTATTAAATGTGCATCTAAGCTAACCCATTTTATTCTATATGACATGCTAATGAT
This sequence comes from Torreya grandis, assembly GCA_037957365.1. Lineage (NCBI taxonomy): Eukaryota > Viridiplantae > Streptophyta > Pinopsida > Cupressales > Taxaceae > Torreya > Torreya grandis. Next base: position 562,405 of record JARHVA010000924.1, read on the forward strand.
GTTATGGCTCTTTTATGCTTTTTTTTGCCATATTTTGATCTACCAAATATTTGAATAACTTTTTGAAACTTCATACCAACATTATCTATGCACTCTAAATGTCATGTACACTATGGAAACCTGCTAGATCTTCTTCCCTTGCAACTCTCAACCTGTTTCAAGACTTGCTTCTCAAAGATCAATGAATTACACTTTAATATTTCTTAAAGTATTTCAAAAGACTTATAAGTAATGTGAGATATTTGGGCCACTCATTCTATCTAAAACTCCTATTTAGATTGACCATTCAGGTGGAAGCTTTGTATGTAGTCCAAAATTGGCCAATAGTTGCATTTACCAACTTTGCATCAACCAAATAAAATTAAGAAATAATCAATAGGCTTAGATTTAGGTTTGATAGTAGCATGAATATAGGTTGAGATTAGATAAATAAACATTAGAATTTAATAAGTTCTAATAAATTTATCTAATATTACTATCAAACCTTAATAATTCATTTGAAATGCTCCAATAAAACTTAGATACTAATACAAATCCATTAAAGGATACAACCAAGGGATAAATTATGTGTTGTAATATTTATTGACTAAGATATATTGTGTTAGAATGAACATGTAAGTAGAAATTAAACCATGTTCATATTAGTGTGACTTTATGAAGTGAAATACACATTAAACTATTACTCTAATTTTCACTATTTTTAAAGTTGATTATGCATATCAACCTTATGATCACCTATACTAAATACAATAAACTAAATTTGTTTTTTAAATTGAGCATGATAATGTAATATTTATGATCACTTTACAAAAAAACAAACATGAAATTCAACATGCAATCAGAGATACAAGATAACAATCAAGTGTTAAATTTTCCCCCCATTATGTAAGCTTTTTAGATATCGTACTATAGTTCATAATACAAAGAATCATGTAGTTTTAAATTTTTTAACTAGGGTATTATAATTTATTGTAAAATATACTTAACCAATTTGTGTTTAATCCATCACACTTCTACCCATGGAGAACCTTATTATCTTAATTTTTACAATAATTTTGAGTTTATCATGAAAGAAATGAAAAATTATTACATTATGCCAATAGACCAAGACAGTCCCTAGGCTAGTGGTTCATAAAGCACTTATACTAATGTGATGGTTTAAAAAATTTATATCCATTATGAAGATGATAATTAACACAAAGAAATTGTAGATAAAATTCATTCTTTTCATAAATTTCAACAAAAAATTAATGAGTTTATGAGTAAGCACAAAACATCTAATACATCCTCCACCCCACCAAATAATTAATATATACCTATATATATGAATGAAAATATTAATATTCCGTCTTATAATGGAAGTGGAAATTATGCATATCCGTCACAAACATAAATTATTCCTCTTATCTCTTCCTTATATGTATATAGTATAGTATAACACATGAAAAATATAAAGGCCAATAGTACCGTTCATGAATTGGCTCAATTGATTGAGCAAAGAGACCTTCTTAGACCCATATTTAAAAAATACAAATCTAAAGTAGTTCATGTTAATTGGTAACATACAAAGTAAAAATAGAAACTACCCCATTTTTACTTATAATTTTTTGAAAGATTCTACATAAATGTTTGGTATATTTGGGAGCCTTTACTAAATCATGACATACTCTTTTTTTTAAAAATAGGGAATAAACCCTTAAAAAACACCAAAAGAGTATTTCAATTAGATAAATCAGATGTCATTATGATAAGATAATTGATAAATGTTCACATGTAATTGGTCATAGATCTTCAAGTTCACACACACACACACACACACACACACACACACACACACACACACACACACACACACACACACACACACACACACACACACACACACACACACACACACACACACACACACACACACACACATGTAGCGTAAATACCCAAAGCATTTTTATTATTATTTATGTGATATTTCTCTTGAGATATTAATTTATATGTAGCCATTGAATTTTTTTATGTGTCTACAATGTAAATGTGTGGTGAATTAGATTTGTATTCAAAGAGATCAAAATATATAATTTCATGATTGAGTACAACAAAAAAACATTAAAATGTTGAAGTATTAATTATGGATATTTGTTTAATCAAATTGAACACAATAAATATTTCATTTGATAAATATGACCCTAGTTCAAGAACCAAATTTTGGAATTTATAATTATATATATATATATATATATGATATAAATAAGGATTATCTACTAGGGTAACTTTGGTCAATCCCATGAGAAAAATACAATTTATTTCATAGATTACAATTCCCATGCACCAACAATATTTTTTCCAAGTATCTTAACCATTTCAAGTATATAGTCTATGATATTATTAAAAATTTGTTAGTTTTTTTTTAACAAGGGAAAATAATGAGAGAATAATCTCTAGCTACATTTGTATAAATTATTTCATCCCCCTTTAAAAAAATATTGACAAAGTTTTCAATAGAAATGATCACCATGCCATTAGAAACTAAAAATGTATAAAATAATTTAGGTATTCAGTGATGATGAATAGATCATCCAATTTCTCACTAATTCAGACTCATTTAAATATCAAAATTTAGATGAAAAGGAACATATGTATTTGATTCACAATGAAAAATATGGAATGCTATAAAATACCTAAAGGAATGATATCACTTGAAAAAATGTTTGAACCAATATCAAAAAACCTGAGAAGATTCTTGACTTGATTGAAAAAGAGTATGATCAAATAAATTTTGGAACCCTAAAAGAACCACAAATGGTGAGTGTAGGAGAAACATGATTTTATGAGGAAAGTTTTGAATAAACTAAGTTTTAGATTAGAGGTAAAAGCAGGTTTTGAAGGGGCCCCGAAACCCTTTAACAAAGAGCAAAAAAAACATAAAAAAAAACAACGCCCATAGGCAACGCCTAAAAAACACTACAGAGAAGTAGCAAAATCAGGTTTTGAATGGTCTTGAAACCATCAAAGATACTTCCGATCAAAACCCAGATACAGAAGTCTGGAGAAACAACATACAAAAGCTAACATGTGAAAAACAAAGAACTGTACCAGTTTCTTTACCACCAAGAAGGACCGGATTATTCATCCAGTTCCAGAATCAAGTTCATGGCTTCTTTTTCTTTCAAAGCAGTTTCCTGTGTGGTAACCTCCAGCAAAGCTCCTTTTTGTGTATCTTTCTTTTTGGAACTTTGCCTTGTCCTTTTGCTGGGACCCTCTAGTGCTTTGGTCTCCTCATTGGCTTGTTTACCTATATTGATAGCTGCTGCACAAATGTTAGATGTTACTTCATCCATTTTCTTTCTGTTATCCTTTATTAACTCTCGGAGATTGATTTCGTAAGCTTTGAGCTTCACAGGGATCTCGCTTAGCTGAATTTCCATGCTGTTTACTTTGTTCCAAGCAGCTTTCAGAGACTCTTCCAATGTTTCCGCTTTTTTCTTGAGTTCAATGATCTCCCTACACAACCTGAAATCTAATTGGGAGGAAGACTCAGCTTTACTGTTAACCCAAGTCATAGGAGTGTAAATTTCTTCATTCTGATTCTTTCCTCTCCAATCCTCAGATTTTTTATTCGGGCTATTCCTATCTTCTTCAAAGAGGTCATCTTTGCTCTTTTGTTCCCGCTAATTGATTCCTTCTTCAATTTCCATCTCCATATTTTGAATATCTTCTTGGATAGATATTTCCTTTTCTTTCTTAGAAGTTGGGTCCTCACCAGGATCTTCCTGTACAGTGTCTTCCTCCACCACTTTCTGGTTTTCCTCCAACTCTTCTGTTCTGGTAACAGAATCCTCCTCAGTATTGACTTTATCCTTTTCAATTTCCTCCGATCCTTCTTCATCATTACTAGAGTTGGTTTCCCAACTCTCTGTTCCATCTTCATCCTCCGATTTTTCCTCCTCGGGTTCTTCAAGTCTCTCCTGACCCCTTTCTTCTTCTGCATTCTATTTATTAGGACTAGGGATCTTAATTTTTCCTCTTCTGCTTACACTTTCTTTCTTTTTATTCCCTGGCAACTTATTTTTCCCCTGTTTGGGATACTTAACCAGTGCCCTATTCTTGCAATAGCCTTCAATAAGCAGGATTAGGCCTTCATGAAGAATAGGGCGCAAATCCTTTTTTCTATGAGCATAAAGACTTTGAATCAGGGAGTAGCGAAGATAGAAAGGAAAAGACAAGCTGACCTTATGCCTGAAGTGGTTGAGGAAGACAAAATGGAACTTATGCACTCGTTTGCTTCTACCGTCCAGGATAAAGTACTCCCTTATACAGCTTAGGACGTCCCTCCATATCCCTTTAATCTGATCCAGCTCATAAAAGTCCCCATTTTTGACCAACTTCTGCTCCTCCTCATCCGTTTTGGGGAACTTGCAAAATGCTTCGTTCAAAATGCTAGTCTGCTTTGAAAATTTGATTCCTTCCATTGACAACCCTGTAACCTTAGCAAGAAAATCCTCAGTTAAATTTATGGTTATACCATGCAGGGTGACCCTGTTGTCGGACCAATTTTTGAAGGGCCATCGTGATATGCGGCTTAGAGCCATGGAGTCTTTCCATGTAGCTAGTTACATTTCCTTTCTGCATAATTTTCTAGACTTGGGGTTTATCTCTCCATTCTGCATAACTCTTGGGCTCCTGCTTACGGGGTTCTCCCTTTCTTTCTCGTGCCATACTCATTTTCTTTGAAACCCGATTACTGTGGATATTACCTTGGATCCTCCTGCTGTCAAGTTGATTGGGATGTTGAATTTGTTTCTGGCTTTTCAGGATCTGCTTCTCCCTATAGAGGGCCTTGCTTTTTAATAATTGGGTTCCTTTCCCCGTGCTACCACTCCTCTTACTCATTAGGATTTTATTACACTCCAATCCTCCCTTCTTTCACATGTGTGGCATCGAGACGAATGATAGCCCTTAAATCCACGTTCCTTACTAAGGTTTCATCCCACCTCAATTTTTTCCCTTCCCAGACAACACAATTGGCAAGCCAATCTGCAACTCCATTGGCTTCATGGTAGGTATGGGTAATTTTTATTTCTTCAAATTTATTCAATAATTTTTTCATCTCCTTTACCTTATCCTCTATGGTCCAAGACACAATATTCTTATTATTAAGGATATTTATAACATTCAAAGAGTCCCCTTCAAGCCACAATTTGGAATATCCAGAGTCCACAACTAATTTAAGGGTCTGGAGGGCAGTTGTAGCTTCGGCAATGTGGCAATTAGATATACCAATGGGAATTGCAATAGCATCAATAACCCTTCCCACATGGTTTCTCAGAACACCACCACAACCTGCATTTCCCGGGCTCCCTTTTGCTGCACCGTCAAAGTTACCTTTAATCCAATCTTGAGGTGGACTAATCCAAGTCACACCTGATCTGGGGTTTTCAGGTTCACTGAGAATAATATCCTTCCTTAGAGGATTATCCACATTGAGATTAGATCTTGGATTTTTTTGAGAAGAAAAATTTTCCTTTAGAGCTCTAATGATGTTTTGGCCAACCACCCATCCAGTGTCAAGAAATCAGGGAACAACAAACATGCTCTGACTCCACTGGTTAGGATCTTGCTCCTCAGATAGAGCACAGTATGATTACCAAATATATAAGCAATTGAATATGCGGAAATAACCAGAAACACAAGTAACTAGAATTCACCAATAGCACAGAATGTGAGAGACAATACACTATTTTGTATTAACACTAACAGAAAAGAATACATCAAAGAGCCGCCACACTCTTTCACCTTACAGAGATTCGCCACACCTCAAGTGTACAGTAATTCTTCTCACACACACTCTCCTACACAAAAAACGGTCCCAACAACCAACTCACACACAGAATTGGTGTTCACCTCACCAACCAGTCAGTAATAACCCTGCCGGTACATCAAGCACTCTATAGCACTTCAAGCTGATCTCTCATGAACCTGCAACCTGCAATTCAAAGACTAAGCTTACATGTAGATCACCAATGAGCTTGCAACAACCTGCAACTCATAGATCTTACAACTAGAAGGAACTCTTCCTTTCTATCTCATGCCTTATACAATACATGCCAATGGGTCTATAAATAGATCCTTAACTCAAACAATAACTAAGACTCTTAATTTGGACAATTGTCCTCGCAGCCCAAGACTCTGGGTGGTCTTAACATGCAAACTCATAGTTCACTTAACTAACTGTCCGTGAAACGAACCCTTCGGGAACACACAGGCGACCGACGTCGGTCCCTGCTGGTCTGGTTCTGCCGACGTCGGCCGACTTCCTGCCGTCGCCGGTTGCCTTCTGCACTGGATCCTGCCGACGTCGGTCATGCTGCCGATGCCGGTTCCTGTAGAACTCAGCAACCATTATTCCTCAGTTTGCAAAGGTTGAAGCTTTTAGCTCCACACCCTAACAATCTCCCAGTTGGAGATAAACAGCTGCAACCTGTACCTGTACCTGTACACCGTCTAGTTTGTTTCCTTGGCTTTGTATCCCTCCTCAAGATCACTCTTGAAGACCAACCACCACAAAATCCGTGATGCAAAATATGTCATCCAAATTACCTGCCACATCCGTATCTACAACCATGTAGAAAAAGAACTTGACCCTGCATAGCATGTGCACCTGCTGCTGGTCCCACTGAACTGCCCTTCAGTATTACTCTCCCGGATTGACTCCAAACTTGTGACAACTCCCACTGCTTGGGAAAACTCAGGTTTAGTACATACCATGCACTCAACCTCACTATGTGAATCAAGACACCTGTTCTATGAGCTGTCTAACCATCGGTGTGCTAACCGGCTTCACACAATCATCCTGAAACAAAGTCAACAAGACCTCCATGTCTCTAGATCACACTCATGCCAAAGAATCTTGCTGCTCCCAGATTCTCCATGACAAACACCTGAACTAGCTTTACCTTTAGTTCAGGAATACCTGTATATGTAACCCTGCAACAAGCACATCATACAGAAAATAGAATAGTGTAGCTAATACTATCCAACCTGGTAAAGAGAAACACAATGATCAAACCTCCATTGCCCTGCAGCTAATACAAGATCATATACCCTGATCTTCCATCTCATGTATCCATTTCCACTCTTCTTCATCCTCAACATCCATTCGTCTCTCAGTGCTTACTTCCAGCTGGCAACACTACCCAAAACACCTGTTTGGTTCTCCTCCAAGGAATCACATCCTCATCCATGCCTAGCTCCCACTATTTCCTGGATCTACCTGTTCTGCTTCTTCAACAACTTCCTGGTCCTATGCCATAAGTGAGCAACAAGTAGTGTAAAGAAGGGAAATGACGAATTTAAGAACTTACTTACACCTTCAGTCCTCCAAATGGGCGCTTGAGACTCCATGACAACTAGCTGTCCACCCAAAATTCGTCTCAGTAACCGATGCCGGTCACATCTCAGTCTACAGCCGACCGATGTCGGTTCCCTACGACTGCCTTTCTGCCGACGTCATTTTCCCCTGGCCGATGCCGGTCTCTGTCTGCCCTGAGTCACCGACGTCGGGCTGCACATAGCCGACGTCGGTCCCTGTCTGGACGCCGACGCCGGTTTTCCTGCCGACGTCGGTCTCTGTGTTTTTCTTGTGAGACCTGACTTTTTCCCGCGAGCTCTTTTTGGATCAAAACCTTATCCAAATCACCTTTGCTCTGCTCAGAATTCCTCTGCACCTTATGCTGAACTCTGTCCGTCACTTTCTCCTTGAAAACCAAGGCTTTCCCGTTCTTGTCACTAACATCGGATTCCTCAAGAAACCTTACTTTCTTCTTCTGCATACAGGAACCACGATCCATGCCTTCCAAATCCGAAAGCATATTCTTTGACTCAAGAACCAGCATCTCCTTCTTATCTATGTGACCAAGCCTATCAAGCCACATCTCTGAATCTACAGCTGAAGTAGATAACCCAGAAAGAGAATCAGTAAAACAAGTAGATAGATAAAGCGTACCTACTTTCTTACCTCTAGCTATAACAAGTGTACCCTTGGTAACCTTCCAAGAGTCCGCTGTGAGAGTTACTGTGCAACCCTCTTCACCCAAACTTCTAACAGAAATCAGATTCCGCTTCAGAACTGGGACATGCATGACCTCCTTTAACACCCATGTGTCACCTGTCTGCAATTTCAGCTTCACTTTGCCTTTGCCAACAACCTGACAAGGCTTACCATCTCCTACACAGATTTCTCCAAAGTCTCCCTGGACATACTCATGAAAAAATTCTCTATGTGGAGATGCATGAAAAGAGGCACCAGAATCTAATACCCAAGATTCTACTTTATCCAAAGAACATACCAGAGCATCCTGTGCAACGTAGCCTGCAACATCTGCTTCTTCTTCATGTTCTTCATGATGATCTTCACCCGATCTGCAATCTCTTTTTAAGTGCCCTTGCTTTCCACATTTCCAGCAGGTTATTCTGCCATACCTGGACTTGGATCTCTTGCCTGTCTTAGACCTTGATCTCCCACGCTCTGTCCTCTCTCTTGGCCTTCCTCTTCCTTCAACACTCAAAGCATTTCCGGATAATTCACCTGTGCTTTTCCTGCGTATCTCTTCATTCAAGATTACACTCACAACATCATCCACTTTTAAGACTTTTGAAGGAGACACAGTATTAGAAACTGCCATTACCAAACCTTCCCAACTTTCAGGTAATGAACACAAGATTAAGAGAGCTCTAAGTTCATCATCAAATACAATATTCACTGAACTTAACTGGTTTACCAAACCATGGAAATCACTAAGATGGCTATGAATAGATCCACCTTCCAACATTTGCAAATTAAATAAACGCTTCATAAGAAATACCTTGTTTGAAGCCGAGGGTTTTTCATATAAATTTGCCAAAGATTTCATCAACTCCACCGTTGTCTTACACTGTGATAAGCTGGAAATCACAGTTGAATCAAGACTCAATCTAACAGATCCCAGAGCCTTCCGATCAAGAACCTCCCATTCTTCATCTTTCATGTCAAAGGGTTTGCTAGCAACCCCACCCAACGGTAAGTACAAATCTTTCTGATACAGATAGTCCTCAATCTGCATCCTCCATAATTGGTAGTTCTTGCCATTGAACTTGTCCATTCGTAGTTGATTGCTTTCTGACATTGCTCAACTCCCACTCAAACAGAAACCCTGTGAGTAACCTGTAATCAAAACACACTACCCAGATCTACACCAATCTGTTAGTATCCCAACCAAAAGCTCTGATACCAATTGTTGGTATCAAGCTCAAGAACCTACAACCAAGGCTCTGATACCACTTGTCAGGAAATCAGGGAACAACAAACATGCTCTGACTCCACTGGTTAGGATCTTGCTCCTCAGATAGAGCACAGTATGATTACCAAATATATAAGCAATTGCATATGTGGAAATAACCAGAAACACAAGTAACTAGAATTCACCAATAGCACAGAATGTGAGAGACAATACACTATTTTGTATTAACACTAACAGAAAAGAATACATCAAAGAGCCGCCACACTCTTTCACCTTACAGAGATTCGCCACACCTCAAGTGTACAGTAATTCTTCTCACACACACTCTCCTACACAAAAAACGGTCCCAACAACCAACTCACACACAGAATTGGTGTTCACCTCACCAACCAGTCAGTAATAACCCTGCCGGTACATCAAGCACTCTATAGCACTTCAAGCTGATCTCTCATGAACCTGCAACCTGCAATTCAAAGACCAAGCTTACATGTAGATCACCAATGAGCTTGCAACAACCTGCAACTCATAGATCTTACAACTAGAAGGAACTCTTCCTTTCTATCTCATGCCTTATACAATACATGCCAATGGGTCTATAAATAGATCCTTAACTCAAACAATAACTAAGACTCTTAATTTGGACAATTGTCCTCGCAGCCCAAGACTCTGGGTGGTCTTGACATGCAAACTCATAGTTCACTTAACTAACTGTCCGTGAAACGAACACTTCGGGAACACACAGGCGACCGACGTCGGTCCCTGCTGGTCTGGTTCTGCCGACGTCGGCCGACTTCCTGCCGTCGCCGGTTGCCTTCTGCACTGGATCCTGCCGACGTCGGTCATGCTGCCGACGCCGGTTCCTGTAGAACTCAGCAACCATTATTCCTCAGTTTTCAAAGTTTGAAGCTTTTAGCTCCACACCCTAACATCCAGGGAGCTCTTTGTTTCTGAATATTCAGTTATTTCTTTCCTTCCAAATTCCCCACCAGACATGGGGAAGAGTAATTTTCCATAAGAATAGAACTTCAAGGTTCTTTGAAGGGCAATACCAACTTTTGAGAGAAAGTTCAACATTCTTTTGATGAATCCATGTAATGCCCCACAGATTGAGAACCTCCTTCCAAACAAGCTGAGTGAAGGAACAATTCACAAACAGATGATCTCTATCTTCAAGGTCTCTCTTACACAGAATACACCTGTTTACAATATTGATTCCGCGTTTCTGTAAATTATCCAGAGTCAAAATTTTATTTTGGAGAAGGGTCCAGTAAAAGAACTTGATTTTAGGAGTGAGTCCCTTGATCCAGGCTCTTGTCCATAACGGTTTTCTGCCATTTCCCTTGGATATGAAGATGGAAGAGACTTTAAACTATCCACTTGGCTCCTGATACCAAACAATTTTATCTTCTTGATTGGGATATAGGGATATAACATTTAGGGATAATTGAATATCCTTGAGATCTTGATCATAGTCAGTGAGGTTTACCCAAGTGTTGTTCTGCCAGTATTGATTAACCATTATCCCCACTCTTTGTTTACATCTTTCTATTACATCTTTTTTTTGGATTTCTTCCTATAAGGGTTTACCTCTTACCCAAGTATCTTCCCAGAATTTCACATTTTTACCATTACCTACTTTCCATGCACTACCTTCTTCAAGAACATGTTTTGTTCCCTGGACTACCCCCCAGATAGTAGACGGATGAGAAATATCTTGAGTAGTAAAGAAGTCATGAATTGATTGTGCCTTAAATAAATATTTATGCTTCCATATTTTACTCCATTCTTTATTTTCCTGATAGACCCTCCAACCCTGTTTAGCTAAAAGGGCCATGTTCATAATTCTTATTTTCCTTATACCCAATCCACCATCCTTAACCGGTTTGCAAATGTTATCCCATGCAATAAGAGGCATTCTCTTTTTCTCCTCAGAGCCTGACCAAAGAAAGTTTCTTTGGATTTTTTCAATTGCCTCAGCAAATTTAGAGGGGATTTTAAAAAGACTCAAAGCATACGTGGGTATACTTTGAAGACTTACTCTGAGGAGAGTTATCTTTCCTCCTTGGCTTAGAAGACAACCTTTCCATCCTGCTAACTTCTTACTAAATTTATTAATAAGACCTTCCCAAAAAGCTTCAGGGGCTTTCAATCCAAAAGGGAGACCAAGGTATGTGGAAGGAAAAGAGCCTATAGAGCAATCAAGAATTCTAGCATTTTTGTTCTGTCTATAAACTGGGGTATTAGTAAAGAAAATTGCACTTTTATTCCAGTTTATCAGTTGTCTAGAGGCAAAGGTGTACAGATTAATTGCTTCCTTAAGAGTCCTTGCTTCAGTAACTTTAGACTGTCCCATGAAAATAATATCATCCACAAATTGACCATGGGAGCAAGATAAAGGATGCGAAGAGGGTCTCAGACCTTTATACTGACTTCTATGAACCAAGTCCCCAAGGTATCATCCCATACTATCTGCCATGATAATAAACAGAATAGGGGATATAGGATCCCCTTGTCTTAATCCCCTAGACGGATTGAAAAAATGAGATGAGGTCCCATTTACCAACACAGCTATAGAAGTAGTAGATATCAACTGTTTAATAATATCCACCACTCTTTGTTCAAATCCAAAGGCAATTAGGCTTTTAGAAAGGAAATGCCAATCCACCCTGTCGTATGCTTTTGCAATATCTACTTTCATTAATAACCCCTCGGTGTTGGATTTGAGAAGTGAATGAATAAACTAAGTTGTTAATGGAATTTAAATAAGTTTTAGCTTGTTATTACAAAGATATGAAAATATTCAACCCGTAGATTATGACTCATAATTTTCACTCAATACAGGTGTGTGAACTTTTAGATAAATACAATGACCATTTAATTTGATCTTATAATTTATGATACATAAATATATAAACAAATTCCTTTATGCCAAAATCATCTTTGTCATTAGACATTATATATAGTTGGCCAGTAGTTCTTGTCAAAAACAAAAAATATAAAAATCAAATTATACATGTATATTTTAAAATTGAACAAATCATATGCAAACTAAAATTATCCCTTTGCTTATTTATATGAAGTATTATATATGTAAATGGATTTTTAGGATATAGTTAGGTATTAATGGAATAAGAAGATAGGTATTAAATATCCTTCACTTTTAGGTGAGGGACATTTTAGTATAAAATAATGCATTTTAGTATCATTTATGTAGGTCTTTCAACGAGCTATGGACTTCACATTTTAAGGATTAGTGGGTAAATGTATAATTAACTATATTGATGATAACACTACATTTTATAAAGACATGGCTAAATATTTGTAGCATTTATGTGATGTATTTCAAAGACAAAAATGGTATCGTATATCTATGAATTCAATAAAAAAAATTCTTTGGCATAAAAGAGGTAAATTATTGGGCCATATTTTTACTAAATATGTTATATTCAAATAGAGTTAAAGCGGTAATTAATATACAATAACATTATTATACGATATATGTAATTAATCCTAGGTGTATTGTATGCAACCTTTTATCTTTTAATAATAGATGAATAGCCATCTATAGAAATTTTAAGTCTTTGTAGAAGATGAACGAACAACCATTTTTTAGATTTATATATTATAATATTTATTATTTAAAATTAAAAGGAATAAAATTTTGGCTTGCACTAAATATTATCTCTTGTAATTTTATTAATACCTATACTGACATAGGTATTAGAGCTTAGGATTTTGATTTGTTTAATATCTTTCTCCATACTCCATTATTAGCCAATCAAATTTCTTAAAACTCATTCTTCTTATAACTAGGGATGTGTATTATAATTCTAGTAGAGTACAAAGGTGTTTTATCCATATTAACTATTTATCAACTATAAAAGGATGTTTTTATCTTTAATAAGGCATTTTTATTCAATTTTTGACCTATTTCTAAGACCTTTATGGTGTTTTATTATTTTTTGGTTGAATTATGATATAATTTTAGTCTTATTTACAAGGTGTTTAATGGTTATTTTTATTGAACAATTAAATGATATAAACATTATACTATTAAATTTTATTTAGATTTACATAATATATAGAAATTAAATGTAAAATAAAATAGAATACATAGGTTAAAATGAGTAATGAATATTAAATTTCAATTAAATATAAAAACCTAGCTCAAATATGATTTATGTTACTATGCACACTAATTGTTAATGAGAAACTGAATGAAAAGATCTTTAAAGTCTATCACATCCAACATGATAATTATATGATGCACTGAGATAAGGCCACACTAGTATGAACATGAATGTATTTCATCATTATCCATTGATTATGGCCATGTTTGTGTTGATTTTGAAAATAATTTTTAAGTGTGAGTACAAGTTGATGTCAGAGATGGTTGACTAAAATTCTATGTGTGTTGATTTGTTACACTAAATTGCCTAAAATAACAAATTGTAGTTCCTACATATAAACTAGATAAGCATCAAAATCAAAGGAGGGAATCAAGTAAGGGGAATTGTCTAGGTATCTTCATAAAATCCTATGTGATCTAAGTATTACCATCATATCCCAAAATAACCTTAGGCCGGTGTAGTTCTCCCTGCTAGGGTATGTGTGTGAATATTTATTTTTTTCCTATATGGATGAAACTAGTAAATTAATTTGAATGTTTGATAATGAATGCTTTTGACCCAAAATAAAATTTATTTGAACTTGGCCTATGAATGTTAACATAAATTAGAATATGAATTTGAAATATTAGTGATCTTTTGCTCAATATGAAGTAGAATTTTCTAAGTGTTTATCAAGTAGATCAAAGTGATATATTGAGTGGCTTTGATGTGCTTATATAGTGATAAATTTGAAATAATTACATTCACCTACATTAATAAAATAACATGAGGGTCAAAATGAAGCATCTTAAATCTTAAAATTAATCCTTGGAGTGTGGGAGACAAGTCAACATTAGTGGAGAAGGCCAGATTATGGCCCTATATGACCTAGTGTGGTCTTTTCTCAAAAGGTTAAATACTACTATAACATGGTTGACATCAATATATAAGCATATTAGTGATGTTTGAATGATGATTTTAGTAATTTAAAGATAATGAATATAATATTATAGGCTCTCATAGATATTTTAAGTTAACAAAATGAAATAGGCCAAGAAAGGCAAGAATGTTAGGATTAAACATTTTTAAGCTCTTAATGATTATATTTGAGTGTTTACATGAGTTATTTTGTTTGTATGCTTACTTTTTAAACACAATAGACTATGTGGAGTTACATAGCACTTCTCTTTTACTGTGTTGGTTGTTAGGATTGTGGTTTATTAAATCTCATTAGTTTTTGAATTGATGTGGTTGTATTTAAGTGGTATAAACTATTTTTTCTAACAAGTTTCAATGTGTGGCAACATCTATATTAGTTTTCACTATTATAAAGGCTATTTTTTTTCATTTATCAAGGCATTTTTGATTGAAAATCAATATTTAACACTTTTAAATTATGATTTGAATTATTTTTGACCTACTAAGGTTGTTCTTAAGGCATTTATTGATTTCAATTTGTGTGTGGAACTATACAAAGGCATTTAAACTTATTTACCCTTAGAACCATAGAATAAGTGAGCCAAATTTTAAATTATTGTGCTTTTAAATTTTAATTAAACCCATAAACATTATTAGAGAAGAATTTAAAGCTATTGAAAAACATTTAATTTTATTTTAGATGGATAATATTCTCACAAGGGAACAATAATAAAAATTATTCATTTTTTGAGTTATAAAATTCTAAATAATTCAAAATTTATAAAAAATAAGTCTTTCTAAAATTTAAGAAAATATAAAAAATAAGTCAAATCATGTAAAACAAAAATAATATAATGCTCGATATCACAGTACCTCTGGTTCATGCTTACAAGTAAATTTGTCATGATTGAATTATTTTACTTATAAATTAAAAAAGTCGTGACAAGGATGTTTATAAATTCATTCCAATAAACTTATACAGAGAAATAAGGGGAAAACTCATTTTTCCACTCTCTTAACCATTTGTTACTATTGATAGGTGTAAATCAAGACAAATAGCAAGGGAAATTTGAGTATATAAGGTTATCATGCCTATGTACAAGGACTTCTCATTAATAAGGTGTATTAGATAGAGTAAATCCCTTTCATGTACTACCTAGGAAATATATACAATGAAATAGACATGATAACCTTTATACACTTGACTTCTCAAGATCTAGCTGATATAGTCGATGAAGAGATGATTAGGATGAATAAGTATATGGATAAGGAATATTAGTTTGGGATGTTAGAATGGGTTTTTCAATGATGGGTAGTACAGGATGTTTATAAAAGTACTATAAGTGTTATGATGTGTCATTTTTCTCATTGTCAACACTAAATTCAAATCATATAGTGCCTCAGTATTATATATTTTGAAAATGACTATCATGGATATACCCTTTAGCTCTAAGACCTTACCACTACAAAAGGGTTCATGTTTAATATCTATTATGAATAAATTAATTATAACTTAATCTAACCATCATTATTTAAATGTCCAAGCCTTCTATATTGTGAAAAAAATGCTATAGCATGATCATTATCCTTCTCAATTAGTTTTAGACCTATACCTATTTTCTATCTTTTCAAACATTTGCATCTCAGCCAAATGCCTATGTTGATGTAAATGTCCCTTTCCAAATGAAGTGTCCAGTGCCAAAAATTCATCTAATATGTAAATCAAATGTATCATAAAGGTCAAAAAAGGAACTTTCATGAAAGATGTTCTTAAAATGTATTGATTTATATACAAGATCAACCCTCATTCACTTGATACCTAAAAGAGACCTATAAAATACCAAGAAATCAAAAGGAAATTTACCAAAAGAACTCAATAAATAATTTAAGTGAGAAAACTTACCCTATTCATACCTATTTATATATCAGTCATAGGATAAATATCCTCATAGGTCTAAATTACTAAAGGAGCATCCCATGAGCCATATTTGTTAAGTTACAAGCTAGTTCACTCTATTTACTAAATTGTCACACATTGAATTATTATGAAAACATAATAAAACAATAGAGTATAATTACATTAGTCTAAGGCCATATTTGGATTATTGGATATGTATGCAATGCCTATTAATAGAGGGACCCTTGGGGTAGTTATACATTATGTTCCTACTAACCCATTTTTCCCACAGTGACTCCAAGGGTGAGGAATCTATGGTTTAATCATTTGAAAATGAGTGATAGCCCATGTCATAATATGATCACACCAAAATAAGGGTGATATAAAACCCTAAAGTCTATATGTGGTCATATTAAGTTATAGTCATTATTTTATATTGGACAACTACATCCAACTCATATACTAGTTTCAATTTAAGTATCCATATCTAACACAAGTGTTTAAGGCTAAAGATTGTAAAATTATATAATTTTATGACTATTCTATAATCCTAATATAGTACACTTATAGTCTATTTTAGCTTAGATCTACATGTACACAGTAAACCAACTAAGTACTCTAGTTTTCATTTTATTACAATATCAATACTCATACTTCATATTTTTTGCATATCTTAGTATTATATATTCATAATAATATTTATCTAAGATTTAAAATTAATTGGCCTATTAAAGATATATTTATCACCCTTGTGATTATTCATTTATATATTTGTAACCCTATATTACCCTTATACCAATAAAAAATTAGGGTTAAACATTTGGTGAACCTGACCTTTGTGAATCAAAAATTTCTTAGGGTATTATATTTTTCTACTGTTTCTTATTTTATTTTTGATTTATTTATTCCCTTATTTTTCAAAAGATAAAATAAAGGATTTCTCCATAGAAAAGTTCACACTAGAAATAAACTCCCTTTAATAATAATAAAACACCTTTTGTCAAGATATAACCATTGAAATCCAAAAGAATCAAACCATATCAAATGAACACATGTGATGCCTTCACTTATAAAGTGAATCCAAGGTGATCCTGATAGCTACCATCAAAAACCCATTATTCACCCATGAATTATATGGGATTATTTCATCCATGATCTTATCCACCAAAAAAATAAGGCCATCCAATTATACTCCTCATACACATTTACCTTCTACAACCAAATTAGCTACACATGAGAAAAATATTCCTTCATTCAATCATGCTAACTTTTTTCAAATATATAAGGATATCATGGATATTTTACAAACTAGTCATAAAGGATATTTTATTTTCAACACATTTATTAAAAATCCTATCATTCCAAAATTTACAAAAATATACCTATCATTAAGGGTGATTATTCTCTTTCTACATCATTTCATATCAAAAAATGTCAAAAGGTAAATAAAGACATCAAGGATTATTTTCTTGGTAACATTAAACCACCATGAAGAAGGGTGCATTACAAACCTAAAGTGGTAAAATACCCCAATGTTCTAAAATAATCTCCTTTACCAAATACACATAAAAATATAATTTGTGTATCATTACCAAATGTGTATTAATTATCAAAATATAGGCCTAAAGTTCCAAAATTTCAAGATCCAATACCATTATGGCCATGTCCTAAATTAAGTGACTCTGAGTTTTCACTTTTTATTCATGAGGATGATAATAACAATATGCATAAATTTAAGATAGATGGTGGATTATAACCAATGATAATAACACCTCCATTCCTAACAATGACACCATGTCCATGATGAGTGTTATTGAAAAGCTTCAAAGATAATTTTATATACTACAAATCTAAATGGCCCATCATAATGCAAGCATAAATACTACCTCATTTCATAATCAATTGATTACATAATGTATACTTGACTATCCTTATCTATAAGAGTTCAAACTACAATAATTACCACTTTTTTATTGACATAAAGATCCCTTTGATCACATGACTAAACATGTACATTATTTTCTCAATGGGATAAATATGGAAAACTAATACTAAGATAATTAAATATGAGTATCAATGATGAAGCTTACAATTGGTTATATAGCTTACCTAAGGGTTCATTAACTACTTTTTCATAGTTAGAGTATGCCTTCTTTTTTTATTTCAATGTACACAAGGTGTATAGACTTACATTATAACCTTTTCACAATTTCAAACAACATTATGATGAATCCATTCAATATTATGGCATTTAATTTAAAATTACATCATATGTCTTAGAATTTATACCCTTGGATTTGGAATTGTAATTAAAATTTAGTAGAGGTCTTATTTCCCCATTAAGGGAAATAAAATTACATGAATAAAATGAATAATTTACGTACTTATACTTATCATACATATGAATCATTCATACTTGAATTTAAATAAAATTAACACATCTCATTCCAAATACAAAATTTTATTCCACATATAAAGGAAGAATATAAGGTACCAAATGAAATTTATGAGAAAATGTGTGGTGTTATTCACATTCACATGGAAGCTTTGAAATAATTACTAAATATAGGAACAATACAAAATACACATACAAAAAAACCACCTCAAATTGCATAAATAAAAAATCATCCATGCCAACAAAATATAATAATCACTTAATTTATGGGTGGTGCTTAATTTTAGCATAACCATGTTGATCCTACACAAATAAAAACCACTTGTAATGTAAGATGGTTACAACAACTTGAGTTTGATCTACAAGACTTACAATATAAAATAAATTGTAAAGAATATATGGGTAAAATAACTATACCAATTACTTTTGGTACTAAAGTGATTCAAATTAGGGTTTAGGTTATGCCACAAAAATATCAATATGTATTCATAAAAGTATCCCCTTGGTTATTCTAGATGGAATCTAAATTTGACCAAAATCAGTAAGGTATATCATCTTATCATGAGAGAAAATTAATCCATGTTCCACGTTATGGAAATCATTGTTTTACTTCACAATGAAATCACGAGGAGGAATAGGCCATGTACCATTTTCACATATCCAACCATGATCCAAACAATGCAAATGATCCAACCTAAGGGTAAGAAGCTTAAATATCGATAAAATACCAAAAAAAAATACATCATTCAAAATTAAAAAATATATGTTGTTGGTTACATGTTGGTGTATATCATATCATTTTTTCCTATATATACACATGTTTCATGCATATTTTGAGTGTGATTTAGGCATACCCATGCAAATGATATAAGAAGATATGAATGTTGTGTCTTCCCTCTACTCATTTCATTAATATATTTTAGACATACTCTTTTTCCTTGATCATGATACACCTAGGTTACATTATTATAGAATCATTCACATTATCATGTTTTAGCTTATATAATTACACATTCATTTTATCCATGCTTAGATATTTTGTAGTGTACTAGATATAATATGTACTTAATATTTTTACTAACACATATATCTATGGACTAGTATGATATGTTTATGATGGTTACCTATGATTCATACTTTACTTTTTTCACTTCCTTGATTGTGTTATTTGATTGATTTTGTATTTCATTTTATTTCTTGTTTGATAATTTAAATATGCTCTATTGCTTGAAGCCCTCATGACTTTGTTTACATATTGTGACATATTTAACATGTCATCCTTTATTGTATGTGGACATTTTAATTTTTATTTCTATGCCATGTGGACACTTGACTAAGTCATGCCCCTTCAATTATGTAGCATGTAAATATGCCCCTTGTATGAGGTCTCCATAGACCATTGACTTTATTTTTAATTTTGAGTGATCTTGTGTGTGTGTGTTATTTATTTTTGATCTTGTACTATTACTCTCTAAACATTTCCATGAATTACATTATGCATCTTAGGAATTGATTCAATCACATATTATGTACCTCATTACTATATCTACATCGACATGTTACTCTTATATTCTACATGATCCATATATAAACTATATATTTATCTTATAATTTTGAGGTAAGGTAATTATTATTTTATACTTCCCTTCACCTTAAAATGTGGGGGGTGGGGGGGGTGTCATGTAAGTGGGGCCATATTATAGAGGCATGGATTTCACATTTTCATAGTTTTATATTATAGTGGGGGCATCTTATGGAAACATGCTTTCCACACACCAATTATTATAATCCATATATTCAGTGGGGGTATGTTATGGAAACATATTTTACACACTTACACAAATTATTATATTCTATATATTTGATGGGGGCATGTCATGGGAACATGTCTTCCACACTTTTAAAAAAAATCAAATTACCCAAATTTCATAGTTGTATGATTTAGATAAACATTTATGGAAACATTTTATGCATTGGTAACATTATCATACAAATATTTTAGATTGATAAATAATGAGGTGCATATGCCATGAAAAATAAAACCTTAAATTTAAAAATCAAATCAGATTTCAGATTTCAAATACTATTATGGACTATTATCATACATAAGATGGGTCGTTATGGATGTTATTGAGCCAATCTATTAAATTAGTTGGTTCACATTTTAGAAAGTTTTAGGTGATTAAATAACTCAATATTAACAATTTTATAATATAGAGTGATTAAATCATCCACCCTCACTAGATATATAGTGTGATTTTATTAGATCAGTCACATTTTCTAGGTTATAAGTATGAATGGGTTACATAATTGAGATGATCTCAATGTCCATGTGAAAACTCACATTTTTTACAAGGTTGAGGGAATTTTTCCTATAATACACACACACACCACATGCACACACATATGCACATATGCACATGCATGCATGTGCACACACACGCACGCACACACGCACGCACGCACACACACACACACACACACACACACACACACACACACACACACACACACACACACACACACACACACACACACACACACACACACACACACACACACACACACACACACACACACACACACACACACACACACACACACACACACACACACACACACACACACACACACACACACACACACACACACACACACACTTTCAAGTTTACAAATTCTCCTCATCTCAACTCAAATACTTCATAAGAAATCATCTCTTAAAATCAGATTTCTAAAATGCAAGATGGTTGCATCGATACATAGGTATACTGTTAACCTTGATATCTTTAATTTCAATCATTTAAAATTATTTCAATTATATATTATATGAATTGATTATATACTATAACATGATCTTTATTTCAAGTTAGTCACTAAAAAAACACTCAACTTAGACTCATATAAAATCAAGGTGTGTTATACACACCCACGTATGCATTTATTTTCTTTTAAACTAAAAATTTTATTACTAGATTAAAGGGGGTAAATGTAGACATTAAATCTAAATTATCTATCACCTCAATCTTGTATACTTGGAAAATACCTATCATGGCTGTACTATTAAGTTTTAAGACCTTCATAATACTAAAAATCTTGTGTTCTCTATATCTTATGGATAAATTGGTTATATTGTAGTTTGGCCATTATTATTTTGATAACCAAACCTTCTATACTATGAAAAAATTGTATAACCCTGATCATTATCCTTCTCCATCAATTGTGGACATGTACCTATTTTTTAGCTTCTTGAACATTTGCATCTTAGCTAGAGACCTACATTGACACAAGTTTCCCTTTTAAAACTAAGTGTCCAATGGCCAAAAGGATTCTATATCAGTTTTTGACTATTCCAAGGGATGATTTCTACCATTTATCAAGGAATTTTTGGTTGAATATCAATATTTTACACTTATAGATTATGTTTTTTAAGATTTTTGACCTACTAAGGTTTTTATTGAGGCATTGGTTTATTTTAAATTTTGTGTTAATCTATCCAAAGGTGTTTCAACCTATTTACACTTGGATCCATATAATAAGTAAGCAAAATTTTAAATTATTATGATTTTTCATTTGAATTAAACCCATAAACATTATTAAAGAAGAATTTAAATATGTTAAAAAGTATTTAATTTTCATTTAGATGGATAATGTTACCATAACAAAATAATAATAAATTCTATTAATTTTTTAACCTATAAAAATATAAAATAAGTCAAAATTTAAACAAAATAACTCTTTTTATAAAATTAATAAAATATACAAAACAAGTCAAATTGTATAAAATAAAAAATGCAATGTTTCATATCAATAATGCCTCTAGCTCAAGTTTACAATTAAAGTCATCATGATCAAATTAATACATTTATAGACTAACATAGTTTTTACAAGGATATTTTTGGATTAATTCAAATAAAATTATAGGGAGGAATAAGGAGAAACCTCATTTTCCCATTACATCTATTACCCATTTGTGACTATCGCTAGTTGTAAATACTAACAAAAATAAAGAAAAACATAAGTATATAGGGTTATCACACCCATATACAAGTAATTATCATCAAGAAGGTGTATTAGATAGATAAAATACTTTTCATGTACTACTCAGGTACTATATAAAATTAAATCAACATGCTAACCTTCATATACTTGACTTATTAAGGTTTGGCCGAGATAACCAATAAAGAGATGATTATGATGAATAGGTCTAGGGATTAAGTATATTAGGTTGAGGTAGTAAAATGGGGTTTTTGATGATGGGTGGTAAATAATTATTTTAATAATACTATAAGAGTTATGATGCATCATGTTTCTCATTTTAGACAATAAGTTTGAAACATATAGCACCTAAATCTTGTAAACTTGGAAAATACATATAATGGTTGTACCCTTCAGTTATAAGACCTTATTTGTGTCAAAAGGATTGTGGTAACATATATTGTGCCTAAATAAATTATCTCTTAGTCTGGTCATTTTTATTCTAATGACCAGGCCTTATATATTATGCAAAAATTATATAAACCTAATCATTATCCTTCTCTACTAGTTTTAGACCTATACCTATTTTATAAATTCATCCCTAAAAATCATTTACATTAAAAATTAAATGTATCCTAAAGGTCAAGCTAAGTGATTTAGTGTGATATATTTTTAATATGGATTGGTATATATATAAGATCCACCCTCATTAATTTGACACCTATAAAAAACATAAAAAATACCAAAAACCAACAATGAAACTTACCAAGGGAACTTAATCAAGATTTAAATTTATAAATCCTACCCTATTCATACATATTTCCATATCATGCATATGACCAAAATCCCTACAAGTCTAAATTATTTAAAGAACACCCCATGATCCATATTTGCTAAGTTACAAGCTAAGTCACTCTATGTACTTGATTATCACACATTTCATTCTTATTCACATGTAATCCAACACACAGGGAATAAATACATAAGTCTAAGGCCATATTCAAAGTATTGTCTATTTATGAAGTGCTTATTAATAGAGGTGTCCTTAAGGAAGCTTAAAACCCTATTCATACTAACCAATTTTTCCCAAAGTCACTTGAAGGGTGAGGAAACTAGGGTTTGATCATTTGATAAATAATGAAATTTTGTGTGCATAATCTAAAACACATAAAAAATAAAGGTGATAAAAAAACCCATAAAGATCTAGGTGGTTACATCTAGATCTTTTCACTATTTTTACTAGACACATACATCCAACTCAGACACTATTGTCAACACAACCATCTATATTTGATAGAGGTGTCTAAGGCCACATAATGATTTTTTTTTAAATTTTATGATTGCTTTGAAATCTTAATCTAGTCCACTTCTATCATATTTCAACCCAGATCTACATGAACATAATAAACTAGCTAAGTAATATTATTTTTTATTTATTGCAATATAAATATTTTTACTTTAATTTATTAGAATATCTTATTATTATAGATTCATACCATTATTTATCTTATTTTACAAATTATTTATCCTTTTATGCATCTCTTTATCACCCTTGTGCTTATTTATTTATATATTATTAACCCTATAGTACCATTATACAAACAAAAAATTTAGTGTTAAACATTCATTGAGAGTGGCTAACTGATGAGTAATAGAGATCCAAGATCCCTTAGTGTAGGTGAGGATGATGTATCAATGTTAATGGTCAATATTGGGAAAATGAACTGGGTGTAGTTGGATTGGATGACTCTTGGAATATTATGAACTATTTCAAGTTTCCCATGTAATTTCATACGTGAATTCAAAAATTTATGATGAGGTTAGTCCTAAGGAGGAATAAAATAAGAGTTATGAGGGTCTAAACTTTCATATTATTGTTATGGAAGCCTCACATATGAATAGGAATAATGATATGTTGTAGTTATACACAGTATCTATCATCAAGGATGTTGAGTTGGTCAATGATCAAATGTAGAATAGGAGTGGAATGAAATAACTATTTTTTAAGGTTGATGTTGATGTCAAGTTGAATGTTACTATCATGAAGGTGATATGTATCCCTAGGTAATATACTTACTCGAATGAGGTATGGCTGCTCTAGAAGTGCCATAAAAGTTGAAAAAATAATGGTGTGATTTATTTATTAAGCATATATATTATCTATAAAATGGATTGAAATACATAATTTATATATTATATGTTTAGGATCAATGTTTGGGCTTGTATTCATCTTGATAAGACTTGGTTGCATTTTTTGGATGTTTTTGACAATATATTTTGTAAAGAAAAACAAACTATGTCAATTGTTGATAATGGAAGTAATTTTCAATGATTAAATGAAAAACTAAAAGTATATGAAATCAAATTTTATTATTTTTGTTCTTTTCAAATATATATAAATGCATGCAACATTAAAACTAAATTCTAGACTAAGGATGTATGTTTTAATTTTATTCTTTTCTATTTTGATTTAAGAATTCACCTACATGCAAGATAAATGATTTTTTTTGTTTCTTTATTTGGATGTAGATATATTAAATCTAATTTGAAATTTAAGTTTCCAAAAAATAGATGATAATTATATCTAAAACCTAAGAAGCACATCTTTTAGATATTAAAAAAATCATTTGCATGTGCAAGGTAGAAAACTTGTTTTAAAGCTTATAAATGATTTGTGGATGAAATCAAATGATTTAAAATAAATTATTTCAAGAATGAATTTATGATTTTTCTAAATTTTTATGATTTAATAAAACATTTCTTATCATGCATGTGGAAGAAATCAACTCACAAATTATGCTTTTCCTCGACTAGGTTTTATAAGTTTGTGTGTGTGTGTGTGTGTGTGTGTGTGTGTGTGTGTGTGTGTGTGTGTGTGTGTGTGTGTGTGTGTGTGTGTGTGTGTGTGTGTGTGTGTGTGTGTGTGTGTGTGTGTGTGTAATTTATTATGAAATATTATTCTAAAATTTTAATTTATTTGGGTTGTCCATATAATATACCCTAGGTTTTGATGCAATATTGTGCTTTGAAATATTCTACGTGCAAGTGAAAACTAAAAGATCTCAACTATATTTTTTGTGAAAAATAAAAATAGGATAAAATTCATTATATTTTTCATTAACATATTCTAAATATTAATTTTAATATTATAATAATAATACAAAATAATATAATAAACAACAAAAAAATGAAAAATAAATCTTCCAACATCATCAATGGTGAGGCGAAGTAAAAGTAGAGATTTTTATTATAAGTATATTATATTTAGGTATGTTAGCTCCTTGCTTTATCAATAACAAATATTATAAATATAAAACAAAAGGAAGATAATAAAATAAATAAAGAGTGACACAATCTTCAAGAAAATAGTAGTTGAAAAGTGGATGGACTAATCCATAAGGGCAAATATTTAGTTTCTAAATTGTAGATTATCCTCTCCAAGATTTCATAGAATAACATGAATATGAACAAAAACTATAGTAAAGGAACTTTAAAAACTCAAATTAGGTAGGATAGGTATTTTTATGACTCTAAACATCCAATATATAATGCTTATATTGGATCTAAAATCATAAGGAATACAAATATACTTGTAAAGGAAGAAAGAGTTGCATGTGGTTCTAACTAAAACTCAAAGTAATTTTATAAGGGATAACAGAGATAAAATTTGATAAAAATAAAGTTATGGATGATTTGGGCCATCTAGTATGTGAACAAAAGAGAAAATAAGCAATTAAAATGACCACAATCATGCAAAACATGTGAAAACTAAAGTCTTAGATGTTATTTTTAAAAATATGCAAATGGTGAAAAAATGACCATATTAAATGAAGAAACCACCATGATAAATGATGATATTTACATAAAAATAATGAAACTCCAAATATATGACTATTTTGACACAATAGTTTATGAAAATGTCTTGGTGGAAATGTCACATAAAGGGTGGTTTTGTCACAAAAACATGTGGTTTGTCATGCAAGGTGGTGGTTTCATCATGGAGGAAATGAATTTAAAAATCAAGGTAAAAAACTTCAAAAATGGAAACATTTAAGTTTTATAAATGGTCAAAAAGAAAATAAAACACAAATGACTAACAAAACATTAGGTCTGATCATATATAGGTGGAGGTCTTTATATAAACATTGGATTTTTATGGAAATGTTGCACCATGTAATTTTTAGGTGTGTACATATTTCCCCTAGGGGAGACACCTCATCATTAATTAGAGAGGGTTTTTTTATAAGTGGTACATTAAAAGGAAAATTAGGGTTTAAAAACTTACCTTACATGTGTGGTATGGTGAAGCCATCAGAGATGCCCTCATGACCTAAAAATAGAAAATGATAATCAAGTGAATTTTTTACGAGAAAACTAAAATGAAAATAGTTACTCAAAACATCAAGTTATATTACCACATACATGAGGGTGAAGATAATACTTGATCTATCCTATTAAGGGGCTGAATTTAGGGCTGAAGTGTCATGGATCTACATAACTAAAAATGAAAAACATGCCCTTCAAAAGTGCTATGGGAAATAAAATGTTAAAATCATTAGCATTTGACACATTATAGGTTATTAAGGTAGTGAATACAAACTAAAACATGATAAAATTCAACTTGAATAGAAAATTACTAAAAAATAAATTTCTTCAAAATATAAAATCTAGTTAATAGACTACATATTTGAAAACTTTCCAAAAAGAAAGTTCATTTGTAAAATTACTATTTGTGAGATTTTGAAGATTTGGATTCATGGTGATGGATTTGAGCCAAAAATTATCTAAATTAGTGAGTATGAGGAGATGATGTCTAATGTATCAGTGACATCAACAACATGATTAAGGAAAACATTGGTTAGTTATGGTTTTTAATTGATTAGGTAAATATCTTGGTTTTATAGGGACCATGAACAAGAGAATAAACAAAGTGTATTAAATTGAAATAAGCCCAATGAATTGATAGTGAAAAACCAAAGTATCAAAATAAGAAACTAACTATCGATATAAAAGACAAAAATAAACATAAATTAAAAGGAAAAGATAGTTTGAGATGGGGGATCCCTCCATAAGTACCTTAGTGGCCTCAATCTCCTTCTCCTACTCTACCTATTTATTCTTGGTGATTCTTTCTCAAGTTATATTTCTTGGGCCTTCTACGTCCTCCTTAGACATGTACATTATGGGTTTATTCCATGGTTCTCCCTTCTTGGGGGGATTTTA
This sequence comes from Torreya grandis, assembly GCA_037957365.1. Lineage (NCBI taxonomy): Eukaryota > Viridiplantae > Streptophyta > Pinopsida > Cupressales > Taxaceae > Torreya > Torreya grandis. The sequence continues at coordinate 590,191 of JARHVA010000924.1, forward strand.
GGGGGAACTTTGAGTAATAAGTCTCCACATCCTTGGTAAGATGCTTCTGGGGAGTGCCTTCAACTTTCACTAGTTGGGAGAAATATTGAATCATTTTAGAGACCTCCTTATTAATGGAATTCCATTATTGGATTAAACCTACCAAGCACATCTTTACCTCACATAATTTGTTATTAAACTCTTCCAAATGATCCCTGTTGGTTTTAATCATAGTTTATAGGGGGTCTTGCCTTTACTTAGTGCCTCCACTAAGTTTCCTTCCTCTAGTATATGGATTTTAGGCTTGATCATAGTGAGTTTTAGGGGAGGGTCCCTAATAGAGCTCTTGAAATTGGGTTTTATGGGGGGAAAGATGGGTAACATGTAGTGAAGTCTTGAGGTATGATCTTCCTTAGGAGATTCCTCCTCTATGAAGGACCCCTCTAGTGGGACATCCTTGCCCTAAAGGGTCTCACCATGTTTTACCAGTATGAGAATAACTCCTTGGTGCATGACTATGTTGGCTTCATTGATCTGATATGCTAGTGTTGTAAACTCTAGGGATTTCAAAAGGAAATATGGTAGTCTAGTTTTAAATCCTTGAAAATGGTAAAACAAGATTAAATGATACTATACTTACCTTTGAGGTTGATATACTTCATTATCTACAAATAGAATTCATGCCAATGTCATGGAAGATCTAAGAAAGGGAACACCTTTTTATCCATTTTAATGATATTTTTGGTTCAAAAAAACCTCTACATGAGTTTTGTTTTTTTAATTGATCTTTGGAGGCTATATCCCCTTCACATGACATTTATGTAACTTTACCTATCAACTCCTCAGTTATATAAATTATTATGCCTCTAATTTTCATAGCCCTCTTATTCCATGTCATAATAAATTCCTTTGATATGTCAACATCATGAGTAGTAACCCTCTACATGAATTCTATAAGACCCCCTCTATGTAGCTTCCTCTAAACATTTTTCATGATATAAACCTCTAAATAGGTTATCCATTCTAGTATGTCCCTATCGTCTCCCATCTTGGTAGTAGCCTAAAATATTGAATAGAAAATGGAATTCATCAGTCCATGGTAATACTTAGAACCAATGTCTTCTGAAAAACTTGAAGTGTAATATTTATCCCACCCTTCATTATTAACACTCCACATGGTGAAATTATGGTAGGGTATAATTTTTAAATGTCCTTGATTTAGTTGTAAAATCTAGGTGTGTGATAACTACATCATCATCCTATCTAGAAGTGTCTTCATTTTGAATTGTTGACATGATATTTTTAGTGACATGGCATCTAACGTGCTAGGTAGATAAAAGAAAGAGAGCAACTCTGATGTTAGTGAGTAAGCTTTCCACCCCATTCCCCTCGTTGTAAGTATGGACTATGGATAAGTGTGCCATTTCCATTAAACACCAATTGGCATCATCTATGATGGATTTTATTATCTAGGAAGGAGTGATTTTACCATCTAAAGCATTAAGGATGTTGAGGTAATCCCGTTCAATGATTATTCTATCAATATTAATATTGGAAGTAAGTTGAATGCCCTAGAGTGTCACCTTGACTTCGACCATGTGGTTGGTTTAAATTCCCATGAAAAATACATATACAACAATCAACATTCCCTCTAAATTTATTATGATGCCTCCACTACCACTAGGACCTAGATTTCCTTTTGAATCCCCATTGAAATTATGCTTAACCCACTCCTCACATGGTGGATTCCACCTAACATATTTGTGCAACAATTATTTATAAGGAGACCTAATTTATTGTACTACCTCCTATTCTCTGAAGATCACCTATTTATAAGATCATAAATTTTTGTCCATAGGTGGGAAGGCCTTTTATTTTTTAGTTATAGCTTTACAAAGATGGATAAAGACCACTTTTAGCTAGTGTCTTTTATTTGAGAATAAACTATCATTTTAGGCTATCTAAATACCCCAAAACTAGTGCAAGAGGGCTAGATACCATAGTAAGGATAGGGATGAGAGGCTACAAGGAGGTTTTAAATGCCTAATGATATCAATAATGTTGTTTGGTTTAATCCATGAAATATTTAATTTATTCAAAATCTAGTTAAGTATGCATGAACTAAAAGGGTAAGCTAGGAATAAATCATGGACTAGGTCTTCCACTTCCCTACAAAGAAGGTATTGTCTAGGTACAGTGAGTCCTATTTTTTTTAAATATAAATATTTAGAATCTTGACATGAGAAAATAAACAAAATGATAAATTTACCTTAGAAATTAGGTGTTTAATCCATAAGTATTTCTAGTAGTTACATTCATCTTCCAGATTTGGGTCAATAATGTGTCTAAAAGACACTGAGTATTGTCCACTATGTTTAGCCACCCATAAAAAGTGGTCTTCCTTAGGTAAAATAGGAATGTGAATTTGATTTATTTATTGAATGAGATTCTAAACCACCTTATCTTCTTCAGCATTATAATCTTATATGGGGAGGACTTTTCAATATTTCGATCCATCAGTCTCATTCCAATAATTTTTAACCTTAGTACCCCATCTCTCTTTAAATCTTAAACATAAATTTACCCAAATACTTTGTGAAGTGAGGGGGAGGATGGATATCTAGGCATCCTTCCAAAATTTGATTTTTCCCCTATTTTTGTTTTACCATTTAATAACTTTTAGTAATAGAACCTTGTAGTTTAAAATAACCTTCCAAAAGGTAGATCCATCAGTTGGACCTTATTATTAAAGTAGTAAGTCTTCCTTAAATCCTTTCATGTATTTGGCCTTGAGTATACTATCCCAATCTTTGTCTTATTTCATGAGCTTCCAACCCATTTTTACTAGAAGGGTTCGGTTCATAGATTTAATTTTTCTAAGCCCCATTCCCCAATTTTATTTAGGGAGGAAGGATTTTTCCCATGAGACTAGGTGAAATATGAAATGGTCCTCAGTGTCCCTCCAAAAATGTTTTTTATATTTGTTCTATCTTGGTTACCACCTTGTTGGGTATCTAAAAAATTAACATTAATTATATAAGGATGCTCTGTAATGAGGCTTTGAGTAGTTGAAATTTACCTACTTGAGTAATAATATGACCTTTCCATCCTACAAGTTTTTAATAAATTCTATCGATGAAAGGATTCTAGAGATTAGAATCATTTTTACCTTAAAAAAGGGGGATGCCCATATATGATGCCTAGATTGGTTAGTTATGTTGATTTTTACATTTTCCCCTCATTTTGAAAATTTGATAAAAATGCATCTAGATCAGATAAATTTATAAATATATTACATGAATGGATTGGGGTGGCTAGATTAATTAAATGTTAAATATTTTAATTTTTGGTAAAAATTTATGCATTTGAGATGGATTTGGGTTGGGTAGTACCAATAGATGAAAATTTTAATCTTTGAATATTTATGACTAAGTTTACACCATATCCTACAAGGGGTGGTACATAACCACCTTAGATGAATGACATAATTTTCACCTATATAAGGTGGAAGTTTCATCATATATATACAAATAAATGTTGGAGTTATTTTTATAGTTAAATAAATGTTTAAGACTATTTTAGATTATCTTTTTATAGGGTGGATATATATGGTTGAGTTGAGATAGGGAGAAAGAGTGTTTTTCAATGATTTTGGGGTAGTTAACAGTTGATGGATGATCATTCTAGACTAGGATCAAATATTAAGGATAATACAAGTGGGGACTATCATTCCATCAATTTAGTTGTTATGTTACCTATTCACTTGTTTAGATGTGGACTGGAATACTTAAAAATTTTACAAGCACTAGGAGAGTAGCCCATGACTCACACTAATCTATATATGATATTAGGTTTGTTGGTCATAAGTCAGCTTGTTACCTTAAGGGATGCCATTGATAAAGGAGAGGATATAAGTTTGGAAAATAATTTTGGTGAAGTGGATACACCTAATGTGGGTGTAAAGTATGGATTGAGTCTATCAAGGGTAGAGGGATTATAAATCCCAACTCTATGTAAGAACATCATAAGGATCCTTACCTTTTGATTAGTGGGTGATAATGGTATAGACCACTTTCTATATAGTTGATCACCCATTTTCAAGTGGGTAGAGGAGAGTGAATCACACTATTCATAGGCTTAGGAGGTGTTGGCATGAATATATAGAAACCTAAAAAGGACTTCATTATTGGGATATATTTATATTAGTCACCCTATGTTGGTTATGAGTTGGGTGTATGAGCAAATGTTCATATATCAATAATGGGTCATAATTGGAGATGTAAGAATAATTAGGGCCTCTAGATGAAAATTTGGGGCACATTTTAAATAATTTCCCAAAGTAATGGGTATGTTTAAGTAAACATAATTCATGCCCATTCATTACCATAACATGTTATGATAGTGGGAAGATGAGGTGGTGTGCCTAGTATTTTTTGGAAGAGCATAACAAGTTAGGGACATGAAAATACAAATAAAGGTTCACCATGTGGATAAAGTATCTCAATAGTTTCAAGATACCATATTTAGTAAATATATATGTACCCTAGGTAGTATATATGGAAGGCATAGAGAGGAGAGATGCACACTTAGGGAGACTAGAGTGGCACCCCTTCACACAATGGATTATTATTACAAGAGAAACTAGTATGAGAGGAGTAAGGGTTGGAAAAAACCTATAGGATCATAGGTTAGGTAGTGGATTTAAGTAGGAGGAAGAGGTATAAATATGTATATTCTAGTCACATTACTAATTGGAGGACATGAGATATAGGCACCACCATAACATGATCTCCTATAATAGTAGTAGGTAGTGGGTGAAAAATATGAGGGAGGTGATGAGGCATCGACTGATGATGAGATAGTTTCAAGAGATAAGGATATGAAGATGATTTATGATGAGGAGTGGGATATATATTTTAATGATGATAATATAGGTAAAATATTTATTTATTTAGTTTAGTTTCTTTCATTGCATTGCTTTTCAGCATGATTTATTAGCTTTGGTTCTATTTTACATGACCAAATATTTGATGCAAATTTTATTTTTATGGTTTTTGAGTAATATAATAAATGGAGGATGATTATTATGGACACCATGGTCAGAAATTTTCAAGTTAAAACTAGTATGACTAAAGATCAGTTACTAGTGGATGTGGAACTCCTTATCTGACTATATAGGAATACAAACATTTTTACCTTATCTTATCATACATTTATGGAGGTTAGTCAATTGTAGAGGCATGTATATATAATGAATTCAAGGATAGCTACAACATAGTCTCAAGTGAATAATTTGAGTGATATTTTAGCAGGTTAGGGAGGTTATCCTTCTTCAAGCTAACAAACTGCTACAAAGATAGTCTCCTAGGTAGGGACTAGCAAGTGGTGTCATAAAAGTAGGAGCCATAGCCCAAAAATCTCCTTGGAATAAGGGTCCTTACATAAGAGTATGAGGATTATGAGCCCCAAACATATGTATACTAGAGAGGGGGAGTATAAACCCCCAATAGGAACTTAGGTTAATAATATTGCATATGTATATATATTTTATTATTGAATTTTTGAGATATCAAGACACATTTTCCCTCTACAGAGATGATTTTATTGAGACACCATGGATACACTTTGACATTGGTGTGTGTGTGTGTGTGTGTGTGTGTACTTTGGTTCATTATGATGACTTGTCATGCTATATTGTCCTTTTAAATTACATGTTACTTTTTATTTTGTGTATTTTAGATGACTAGGCTTGTGATGATGTATTATGTGTCTCTATTTTTATGATAAATTCTATGGACATGCTTATATATTTTAAATGTGTAAATAAAATATATGTAGATGTAAATGAAATGTTTATTTATTATTATGTTAATTAATTTTTTATAGGTAATGAATAAGATAATTTATTCATAAAACAAACTTACTTTCAACTTGTAGCAAAGGGATGAAAGAGAAATAAGATATATGTGAAATAGTGGAAGAAAACCATACATAAAAACTTCACAAAGTAGAGGAAGTTGACCTAATTCTTATGATCAATGATGAATTTTTACATCTTACCAAACCTATAAAACATAATTCATTGGTTTCATATAGAGGTGGATATTAGTGATAGACTTATTCAATGGGATAAATTTCTATTTTTAGCATAGACATCTAGACAATATTTTAGATACACGCATAAACTCATGCCCTTTGTGATTTAAATTAGATTTTTGATTTTATTTTTCCAACCCACTATACTTAGTCTCATGTGACTAGGAAGACACATGGGGTCACCACCAAAGTATATATGTAGGAAAGGATGAGAATATCTACCATTTATAACCCCATATAAATATTGAGATGGGAAGGCTCATCATTGAAGATTAGTGAAGGAAGAGAAATTTGAATACAACTTGATTTGCATGATATTTAGAATTTTTAACTAATGGTTATAATGTGTGTGTGTGTGCATGCATGTGTGTGTAATATCCTTAACCATAAATATTGGCCCTATGAAACTAGTAAGATGCAATGTATCCTCATTGAGTAACAAGATAGGAACTTAAACTTACATGTTTTGAACATGCTAGTGATTTTACTTGGAAGGAATCATGGAAGGATATTTTACGATAGACAAGTTTCTATAATATGTTTTAGGCTAGAGTTTTCTAATATTTAAAAGAATTATATGGGTAATAAAGTTCACTATGCTCATAATAAGTAAGGAAATAACCTTTGTCATGTTAATCTTGAGAATTTTTTTGAAAGGGAAAGAGAGTGATATGAAAAGTGAGATGAAATGATATGTTTAATTTTAACAACAATTTTTCTGTCATCTTAAATCATAGATGAACAACTAATTATAAAAGCATATGATATGCAACAAAACACATAAAAAATGAAAACACAAATAGGGAAATGTGAAATTCAATTACTATATATGGAAGAATTTAAGGTGTAAAGAGTTCACAGACTCTCCAAATTTATTACCATATAAAGTACACAACCAAAAGGCTCAATTATTACATTCGTCAGACAACAAATAAGGGCTCAACTAGTTGGTCTTGAATATATGTCCTTATCCATTTTTATTATCTATTCTACTATCAAGCATCAAGATAAAGTATACTACCTATATAGGGAATTCTTGAAAATTCTTATTGAACTTTCAGCTCATGCACTCTATGTAAGCAATGTGATATTTTGTGACCATTAGTTTATTTTCACCTAAAATTTATAACTGATATAGACATGCATTTATTTACACTTCATGATCAATAACACCTTGAAGAGAGACACACATGTTAAGTGTTTAAACTTATAAGATTAGAACAACTTTATCTCTAAAGATAAGATAATATGGGGTTTCACCCATCGGCATACAAATACTTTTTCTATATGCCCATAATAATAGGTAGAGATAAAGGTACCAATCTCTTTTATTATCTTTAACTATTATGACCAAGATTGATTTTAGAATTTTTTTGTGGCCTTATCTTGGATATTAGCCTATGGATAATATAGAGAGGTAATGTGATGAGATATATAAAATTTATTACACAATTTGGGCATCTCATGATTCTTGAAACAAGACCCATTGTTTGTGATAACAACCTATGGGATCCTAAATATATAAATGATCTACTTTAATATGAACTTCATGATTACATATCAAATAATAATCATCAACAACGTATCTTGTATCCACTTAGTGATATATTCATTGGTCATTATGATGAAGTGATGACATTTTTAAGAAGCAAGAGATAAATTTCCAACCAAGTCTATCCCACAAGTGGATAAAGGCCACGGAGTAACAATCAGATGAAGTCCCATGGGAGTAAAATGATTCTCATGGGAAAAGTGTCAAAACATATCACATCTTCTTACAATCTCAAAAAATTCATTTTAATAGTATACGAGAAATATCTCATCCTAAGGATTTGTTGGGAAGTTGTGTTGCCACAAAAGTGTCCACCATAATGTATTTGTGGCACTAAAAATGACCTTTTTATTCCTCTTGATCATTACATATTAGTAACATGTCATCAAAATATTTATAGTATATAACCTCATCAAGAAGGACATAATTTGATACAATAATACAAAATCATCACCTTTATTATTAGTTGGCACCCTTTTGATAACTATGGTCAACTAAGTAATTTATGGTCTCATTATACTTAGGATATGAAATAAATGCATGTTTATCTATGTAGTGGATCATCTCATCATGAAAATTGGTATTTTCAAGATTACTAACTTATAAAGGGGAGTCTACAAACCAATCAATGATAATTAATCCCTTGATATATTTTTTATTGACATAGGTAAGTTCAAATTCATTCAAAAGGTGATGAAATTCCCAATATTCCAAAAGAGGGATAATTTTCTCAAGAATGTTCACAAATCTTAGGACCTTATTATGACCCTCTTTTCCTATGTAATAATGTATTATCGTAGCTACTTGGTTACAAAGATAATGACTAAGTGATTTTTTATTATTCAGGTATATATAATTTTGTAATTGATGAGAGTGTATATAATGCAGTATCTGTCTCATTTCTTCCAAATATCATCCTATTGGGACATCATACAAGAAAGAGATACCCTAGTTAACCTTATATAAATAATGATGGGTCTATCAATATTGGGTGTCATGAGCATTGGAGGAAACATGAGAAAACATTTTTCCACTTCAAATGTGTCTTGGGAATCCTTAATCCAAGTAAAACCACTCTCATTTTTTATAAATTGTTAATAGGATGAACTACTTAAGTATGATCAAGTACAAATCCAAAAATTTACCCTAACTTCTAGAGAAATGATCTAATTCCTAAATCATTAGTAAGGGTTAACATGTCTAGGATTACATGAATTTTAGTTTGATTTATGTCAATTATGTGTTAGGAAATAATGTAATAGATGATTTTCCACTTGTGACTCCAAACACACATTTTTGGGTATTAAGGGCATTTCCATACTTAATGAGGCACATAAGAATGGTACGTAAGACCTCTAAGTGATCATCTCATATTATTTCCTCTCAAAGATTATAATCAACATAAACCTATATTATATTATGAATAAGATCATGGAAAACCCTCATGGTAGATAATCTTATCAAACTAGGACTTATATTGACTAACAAATGTCCCCTTTTTAGAAGAGTGGAAGACTCAATCCATCATCTTCTCCTGACTTTCCCCTTCAACTCTTGCATCTTGGAATGGATCCTAACCAAATTTAATCTATCTTAGATCAAACCAAATACCATCTTGGGCCTCATTATTGTTGACCAAATTTGACCCTGTAGGTCAAATTGGGGCCCCTATAGGAAAAAATTTGAGTTTTAGGTGTTTTTATGGGTCTAATATTTCATCATGGGGTATGTTATAGTCCATTTGATGTTATATTATCCTTGCTCTTATTCCTATTAATCCTTGTGTCTTTTAAAGTAATTTTAGGTGTCATAAATGCAAGTGTCATGGTTTTCAAGGTGTCCAAGTTTCCTAAGTTCCTTTCAAATGTCCATTAAGTCAGATTACCTATCAAAAATGTCAAACCCATATGAGTCTTGTAGGTTATCTAACTAAATATCAAGAAACCAACTAAAAATAGGGAGTTTGGCACTTGTACGAGCCATGAAGGAAGGTGGCACATGGGATAAGGTCATAGAATGTATATTCATCTTACAAAAACTCAATTCCACATTTTAAATTCTTTGGAAGTTTTAAATTTAAGATAAAACCATTTTTCTCCTTCTTTGCCTTTCTAGACACATAGAAGTGGTTAGCAAGTTTATTCTTGGTACAGACAATTGGGGAAGTTTTAAGTCAAACTCCTTTTTGAGGTGAATTAAACTCATATATATTTATTTCCATAACAATATTTTTAATATTGGTCAATCATGCTTTATGAACCATCATTTACAAGTTGATTATGTTTTTTTGCTCACTATTTCCTATACCCTATAGGTTTTATTCTATTTTAGAGAGTTTCAAACAATCTAATTGGTGATTTTGGCTCTAGATTATGATTATTACCTCCTCAAATTATCCACATGATTTTTTAGGATCATCATGCTTTGGTAGTGATTTTATGGGATGGAAATAGGTTAATAATCATGTTAATAATGTCATTTTATACTGTTTACCTTCTAATCTCTTTCTCTAATAAATACTCCATGACGATATAGTCAAAAGAATCATATAGTCAACTTACTCACTAACTATCATGTAAAGGTGCTCTCATGGAGGAAGTCACGTTAAAAATAAAGAGTGAGATATTTTATTGAGTTTTGAAACATCCTTATGTTTAATCTAAACATCATTAGAGGAGGTCAAGTGACTATAAAATCATATTCTCTGGTACATTGTTCCAATTCATGCTTACTAACTATAGACCAATCAAGATACACATATAGGTATCTAAGGGAGGATGATTGTTAAGAACTTAAAATATGAATTTTAATGTAATAAAACTATGAAATAGTCACCTATAGGATTTTGAGCTTTAAGGAAGGTCCTTACACCCAAGTTATCAATGAGATATATTCTCATGATCAAATGAACCTACCGATTAAAAAGGCATTTAAATAACCATAAATTTCACCTAAAGAGGATGTTATACTATGTTATTTCTCCCATTATTACCTAAAGGTATGCCTAAATCCAAATTGATGACCTACAATTAAGTAGGCAGATAGTGACCTAAGCATGGTATGTTGGTGATATTTGAGTTTACACAAGGTGAACATAGGTATGAGTAGATGATAGATGACCTTAAATATTAAATAAGGGTATTTAAAAATTATTACCAAGGTATTACTAGAGGAATAGGCACCTAAAAGAGTAATTTTGGTAGGGTAACATGGTCAGGAGTGAAAACTTAGTTTTATGAGTTCAAAGTGCATGTAAAGGGTATAAGGAGAGTTATAATGATGATAAATATATATATATATATATATATATATATATATATATATATATATATATAACATTAATTAGGATAATTAGGATCTAAATAAACCATTAATAATGTAAAAAAATATTATATATACTCCTTAAGGTCCTATGAGCACCTACAGTTGAGTAAGTAGATAGTGAACTGAAACATGGCATCTAGGTGTTAGTATTGCTAAGCTCAAGGTGAACAAAAAGGTCCAAACATTTATAAATTATTTTGGAAGGGGTAAAATAGTATAATTAAATTTTTATAGTTCTAATCCATTCATTAACATCTATATGTGGGCCCTTATTCTAGAATAGAACATAATCACAATCATATGACACTCAGTCTTGACTAAGTAAGGTGTATGGGGAAGTACATAGAAGGTTGGAGTTATAAATATATATTGGGACACATCCATCAGGGTCATGATAGTATTTATATTCTAGTTATATTATAAATCAAACAAATAATGAGATCTAAACAAGTAAGGCACAATCCACATCTTTGAAACCTTGTGTAATCTATATTTTCTGAAAGTCTATTTTGATTTTTGGGAGAGTTAATAGGTCATATTAACTAATAAATAACTTAAATTTTGTATAAATCATCTCCATGAATTTTATAATATCTTAAAATGACAAATTATCCTAGGAAATAGGGGAATTACCCTCTATTTTATCTTAGATATAGGATACTTCCCTTGAGAGCAAACACTATAGTCTTGACAAGAAGAGATGAAATAATGGACCAGGAGCTATTTGGACTTTATAAAAGGTTTTTAGAGTTTAAATAAACCTATAAAAACATAATATACCAAGTAATAAATTGTGAAACTTAATAAGTGGTCCAAACCCACAAGAGTTACAATCAGGCCTAGTAGGTAGGGTTTAGGCCTAGAGGCCAAATGGAGGTTCATTTACAATTGTGACATGATATGAAAATTATAATATATTGTTTAATTTTATTGAGTTCATTTTATACATGTTTAATATTTCACCTTACTAGGAATCACAAATAAATCCACCTTTGACTCAAGATAGCTTCAAGCTTGCAAGGAATGGAGAAGACAAACTTGTTAGGAGAAGTTTAGATGCTCACATCTATCATGAGATTTTTCATGGAGGTAAAGGAATTTTATAGTGTTTTATATGGGTCCTAAAATTTTCTTTAGTGATATTTGTTTGCATCTTCAATATCAAATATTTATGAATTAACCTTAAGAACCTAAAGCACTCAAAACCCTTACTAAACCCTTAGAATGAATTGATTGGAAAAATAAGGATAAGAAATCTAATATACTATAATTATAGGTAAATTGGTTGGAGGTTGGAGAATACTCTTCAGTACTCCCCCTCCATTAAATTTTTTGCTGACCTATCTATACGGACAAGGTATAAAAGGGGTTATTTTGATATTTTTTGTATTGTGTAGGTTATAGGAGGTTTAAATATATTAAATCAACTTTGGAAGTAATATTATGACTTAATAACACTCTTAATATACATTTAATTCCTTGGAAAAACTCCTAAGTTTTCTTACTAGCTACTTTATCTCAACTAGTCAAAACTAGCATAATGAGAATGATAGTGAGAAGGGTGAAAATATTCAAGTCGGATGATTTTAATGTGTACCTGATGCCTATAATTCCATGGAGGTTATTTTAAAGTTTAATCCACTCAATTTTATGAATTTTCATGGAAAATTTAATCCTTTTTGGAAGCCAAGTGTGAGGGGTGACTGAAAGAGGAATTTTCTTTGAGTGCAAGTAGTGATAGCTCATTATCAGATGATTATAGATTACCAAGACTTAAACCATTACATGGAGAGGAATTTATGAAATCATTCCCTCTCATTCCAATCATAATACCTATCCCTAGTTAGTTTTTGGATGTTCAAATGGGGCTAAATCATGAAGGCAATTTTTTGAGCTAGTAAAGGGAATTTTATGCCACTTTTCAAGAGTTTCATGCCTTGAATAGCCACTTGTATCTTATAAAATTTCATGGTATATTTAACATCTTATTCTCATTCATAATTAACTCATTCTCTTAACTTTAAAATTGTCCTTGTGACCTTTGGACTTCTGTCTTCTCCTCTCTCTCTCTCTCTCAAGTTCTATAAGAATTAGCCATTTTGGCCTTTATAAATTATGCTCCACTTAATCATGGCAAATCCCTTCTCATTTTCATACCATGGATAAATAAATAATACTTATTTTTACATCTTCCATTACTATTCATAATTTATTTTACTTGGATGATTGATCTTGCTTAGTGATGATTCTTGTTTCCTTAGCATGTTGTCTCATTCTCTCACCTATTTATAGTTGGAAAGATTCTGCTTACAAGTCATGTGAAGTGTTACAGGAAGTGTCAAGCTTGAGATATTTATCCTATTCAATTTTTTATTTATAGACCTCTTGTCTAGTCTTCCTAGCCTAAACATTCACCATAACCTCATAATGAAATATTGATGTGAGAAGATGCAGATTGGAGAAGTGTATGTTTGGTTAGTCACTTGTTCTCATGTATTACATGTAGCTAGTTGGTAATCATCAAATAATTTTTTGTATCACCTCCTTTCAGATAGTTTTATTTCAATTTTATCTCTCCCTTTTCACTCACAAGCATATGTGTAGTATTGGTCTATAAGTGGTACATTAAGGGAACTAGCCCTATCTAGAGATTCACCTCATTTTTAGGCTCACCCATAGCCTAGAGGTGTTTCAATTATGACACTATAATGAGGAGAGTTAATAAATATCCTCAAAGGGTCCAAATCCAAGTGACAACCATTTTTGGTGTGCCTAGTGGGACTCTTAATCTAATAAGTTGAAATATTTTTGGTATTATATTTCAACACATCAGCGTTTGGAGACATATATCTAAACATGAATGGTGACTCTGAGATTACATCAGCTAGTCAAGTATCCTATTTATTCCTTTTTAATATGGTTGATAATCATTCCTTGTGTTCTTACTTCTTAATGAAGTTCCACGGTTAACTTTGGTGTTGAGTATTTTTTTACACAAGATGGTGAGGTTTGTCAAGCTTATGGCATTCCCTATCATCCTTGTCATGATCCTTACTAGTTCCAATATGATTCTTACCAGATCCAATATTACCATTTTCAACCTTACCATGAGTTGTATCAGTCCTATAACCAACCTCCTCAATATCTTGTTCCTCTTAGTCAACCTAGTCACTCATCTAATCAGTCTATTCTAACTTTCATCCAAACATTCTTGGGATATGTGAAGTACATGTTGGATCTTGACACACTAAGGGTAAATGTCTAATATATTACTATTAATTTAATTCAAAAGGTTAAATATGCATTATATCTAGTTAAAAGAGAGTGGGCACCTATTGAGAGAGCCAATTAACAAAGGCTCACAAGTGAGATGCTAGATGTGAGTGGCTTGGTTTCATCCTTAGAAGATAAGTTAATAAGTCATGAGGATCAAACTCACAAAATATATCAGCCCTCATATCCACTTCCCCAACATTTATATTAGTCCTACATGATTCCTACTCATAAACCCAATCAAACTTATCAAATCCATTCTTTTCCCAATCAGCTAGAAGAGAGAGTTGGAAAGATAAGCCTTGTTTTTAAAGCAAACCTTGATAGGTAGATTGAGTTGGCCAATAATAAAATTCATTAGTCCATATCATTATCAAATGAAGTGTAATTTAATCCATCTTTTCTTTCTCCCATTACACCCCCACCTCAAGACAAGACTTCTATATATGAAATCCAATTTGGAGACAAGGTGGAGAATCCAAGCCTAACGAGATTTTAAGTTTATTGAACACTTCATCCACTCTTAAAATTGCATCACCACCTCAAGAAGAGACTCATAATCCTAAAATCATAAGATGGAATAAAATAGTGGAATCATGTGAAAATAAAGAGAATAAAATCCTAGACAAAGAGTATGAGGTTGATAAAAAGTTTGATCCTATGAAAGTCCCTCCCACCCTTCCTCAAGAGACCTCTTGTTCTCCATGTCAGCCATATTATACTCATCATCCTCATGAATATTCCTATGAAATTAAATAAATACTTTTTCAAGAAATCCTATCCAATCAAATTGAAGAGTTAGAGTCAAGGATGAAATTGCTAAGTCAAGTTGTGATGGAAGGTTTAGAGCCCAAAGAAGATCCTATGCCTAAACACACCCTATCTAGCCTTCCTTAGAAGAGTGATAAAGATAAATTAGATGAAATGAAGCTATTTTAAAATTGAAGGAATAAAATCCAATTATTTTATCCCAAGTTTTTCCTCCTCTTCCTCAAGATCTTCCAAAATAATTGCCTACATTTCACTCTCAATCTAATTTTGAGTTCTATGTTCCACCTCCACCAACTAGTCCATCTTGTCCTCACCCTATCACTCTTTTCCTTGATGGGATTGTGGTGTGTTAAAATAAATAATATAAATTTATTGAAAATAATTCATAACTCTTTATTGAATAAAACATACCTCCTTGGTAGCCTCATTGGGCTAATTCACCTGATTTCAAGATGTCTAGTCTTGGCATCACCAAGAAGGAGAAGGAGATGGAATATCTTACAACCCTTAGCAAGAAAATTTAGGTTATGATAGCTGAGATGAAACTTGAGATCCCTAAATATTTAATAAATTTATAAGAAGAGTAAATCATTATATGGACTCCCTTTGGTGATCATAAGTGTAATTCTACCTTCTTGTATGAAAAGAAACATGCTAAAGTCTCTTTTACAGTTGTCTATGAGGAATGTGACAAACACTTGAAAATGGAAGTACTTGAAAAACACTATACATTTGATCAAAAATTTATGGATAATAATATAAATCATGAATGTTAATGTGTTATTAATTATGGAGAATAATTTCAAGTCATCCCCAAAGAGGTTACAGTCCTAGAAAAATCTCTCGAGACCAAGGTGGAATTTATTGTTCTTGAAGATGACCCAATACCTCAGCCTAATTTTGAATCACCCTCAAATGAATTGGATCTTTAATAACACCAAATTGATGACCTCATACATCAATAATATAATATTTAAGAGGTAGTGGTTCTAGATGATAAAGAGGACAAAGATGATTGGTAGCTGTAAATGAAGTTCTTTTAAGAGCTTGAAGATCTTTGCCAAGTTGAGGGTCAAGTAATTGACAAGGTAAAGAAATATTCTTCAATGTAATTCAATGACCAAGATTGGGTAGAATAATCAAATATCCTTGATGAGATATAAGAACTTGAAACTAAGAAGAAACCCAATCTTATTGAGAAAACTATGGAAATCAAGAAGGTATGCCTTTTGAACCACCATCCGAGGTTGTAATTGAGGATATTTATGAGTAATTTGAGGATATTTGGATGAAATAATATTTAATTTCCATATAAAACCTATTTGGAACTAGTTATTTCTCATTAAACATCATGCCAATGAAGTTGGTAAACATCATGAAAAAGTTGGAGGCATCAATGTGAAGGACCAAAAGACTATATGTCTCATTCATTCCTTCATGTCATGAAGCAAGAAGGGTTTTGAACTTCCCATTTGATCCAAGAGGGTTTATTAATCTTAAATTAGTTAGTGTTTGAGTTAGTTTGTTTAGTTTGGTTTGTGTGTTCCATAAGTGCTCATGAAGTACATGTGTGTTTGCTTTTGCTTTGTGTGTGTCTTTTATTTTATGTGGTTAAGGTAGTGATTAGTATTGTCTTGATCAAATATTTTTGTCAATTTTTAGGTCCTCTTGTTTTGTTTTATACTTAAAATGACTCACTAATCATAATATATTGATAAGGCTACTAATCTTTAGTATAGCAGGCATACTATCCCTATGATTCATTAACTTATTAACCAAATTTGACCTTATAAGTCAAATTGGGGACCCTACAGGGAAAAACATGAGTTTTAAGTGTTTTTATGGCTCTCATATTTCATCATGGGGTATGTTATAGTGCATTTGATGTAATTTGATGTTATATTAGCCTTAGTCTTGGTCATATTAATCCTTGTCTTTTAAACTCATTTTAAGGGTCATAAATGCAAGTTTCATGGTTTAAAAGGTGTAAAAGTGTCTTAAATTCCTTTAAAAAATCTAATAAATAGTATTCCCTATCAATAATGTTAGACCCATCTAAATCTTGTAGGTTATCTAATTGAAGATCAAGAAACCAACTAAAAAGAGGGAGTTTGGCACTTGTACAGCCTATGAGGCAAGGTGAAACAATGGATAAGGTCATGGAATGTATATTCATCTTCCTTAGACTCAATTACATATTTTAAATTCTATGGAAGTGCCAAATTTAAAATAATTTTTTTTTTATCATTCTTTACCTTTCTAGACACACAAAAATGGTCAGTAGGTTTATACTTGGTATAGACAATTGAAAATTTTTGAGTAAAATTCCTTTAGGAGGTGAAATTACACTAAGAGAGATCCATTTCCATAAAAATACTTTGAATATTGGTCAACATTTATTTATAAACTATCCTTTACAAGCTAACTATGTTTTTCTGCTCATTATTTCCTACACCTTATAGGTTTTGTTCTATTTTGGATAGGTCCATACAATACATTTAGTGATGTTGGGTATAGATGATGTTTAATCCCTCCTAAAATTATCCCCATTCTTGGTTTAGTGTTTTAATGTGTTTGGATATACAAATCATCTCATTTTTCAAGTGAATGCACCATTTTGTGTTACATGTAGTTTTTCATCATTTTCAAGATCCTCATGCTTGGTAATGATTATAGGGGGTGTAAATAAGTTCATAATCATTTTTATCAGGGGGTGTAAATAGGTTCATATATGTTTATATATTTGAACCTCATGGAGTAAATAGGTTCATATATGTTTAAACTTATAATCATTTTTATCATTTTTATCAGGGTATCAATACTCATGGAGTAAATAGGTTCATAATCAATATCTTTCTCTAATGAATACTCAATATCCTCATGCTTTGGTAATGATTGTCAATTAGAGAGTAAGATGAAATATATTATTCTTATGATTGCATCCTCATGGAGTATTGATTAGAGAAATATATTGGAAGGTAAAATGGATCCATTTTACCTTCCAATATCTTTCTCTAATCAATACTCCATGAGGATACAATCATAAGAATCATATAGTCAGCTTACTCTCTAATTGCTATGTACAAGTGCTCTCATGGAGGAAGTCATGCTAAAAATAAAGTGTGAGATATTGTATTAAATATTGAAAAATCCTTATGTTTTATCCAAAAATCATGAGAGGAGGTCGAGTGACTATAAAATCATATTATTTGGTAGATTACTCCAATTCATGCTTACTACCTGCATATCAATCAAGATGCACATACAAGTATCTCATGAAAGATTTAGTAGTGGTTTAAATCAATTTAAAGTGTGAGGAGATAATTTGAAGGTATTTATATATTCCTAGAACCCATTAAATTCAAATTAAAATTCACACCATCTACCCCATGACCACTACCTAAACACATTATCTACCTGTACTATGAAATAACCACCTACAGGTGGCTTAACAGGGAGTTAAAGAGCCTTTTGAAGTGTTGGATCATGAGAAGGAAATTTTGGAAATAATATTTTAAATTAAGGTTATTTATAGGCATATTTTAGAGTTTAGATAGTAAATGGAAGTGTTGATCACCTTCTAGCATGAGATGATAATGTTCAGGAACCTTTTCCATTAAATGGGAAAATAGAGAACCTAAGCATTTTACTAAAGCTCTATAATAGGGTTGAAAATTGTTTTGAGGAATATAAATGATGTTGTATTAAATCCAATACATATTATAAGGACCCTAAAATATTTTAAGGGGATATTTCTAAGGTAGGATGGCTGTTGAGAACCTGAAAGATGCATTTTCATGCACTAAACCTAGGTAATAGTCACCTATAAGATTTTGAGCTTTAAAGAAGGCCCTTATAGCTCAGGTTAGAGGTGAGATATATCCTCATGAAAAAATGACCCTAAAAATTTAAATTCATTTAAATAATTAAATATTTCACCTAAATAGGATGTTATATTGTGTTTTGTCTCCCATTATCACCTATAGGTATGCCTAATTCCAAATTAGTGACCTATAACTGAGTAGACAGACAGTGACCTAAGCATGGTGTATTGGTGATGTTTGATCTTACACAAACTGAAACATCATATTATCAGATGATATTTAACCTTAAATATTAAATAATTGTCTTTAAACATTATTATCAAGGTCCTATTATAGGAATAGGCACCTATAGGAGTCATTTTGGTAGGGTAACACAATCAAGAGAGAGAACTTAGTTTTGTGAGTTTAAAGTGCATGTAAAGGGTATAGGGAGAGTTTTAATGATGAAATAGAAGATATATACCATTAATTAGTATAATTATGATATACATAAGCCCTTAAAAATGTAAAACAAGCTTACATAGACTCCTTAAGCTCCTATGAGCACCTATAGTTGAGTAAACAGATAATGAACTGAAACATGACATCTGGGTGTTAGTATTTATAAGATCAAGGTGAAAAAATAGGTAAAAACATTTATAAATGATCTTAGAAGGGGTTAAAGATACTCATTAAATTTTTTCAATTCTAATCAATGAATTAACATCTACAAGTGGGCCCCTATTCTGGAATAGAACATAATCACAGTGATATGGCACTCAATCTTAACTAAGCAAGGTGTATGGGGAATGCATGGAAGTTTGGAGTGATAAATGGATATTGGTACACCTACATCAGTATCATGATAGTATTTATAGGCTATTTATATTATAAATAAAACAAATAATGATCTCTAAACAAGTAAGGCATAGTCTACATCTTGGAAACTATGCACAATCTACCTTTTCTAGAAGTCTATTTTTATTTTTGGGAGAGTTAATAGGTCATATGACCTAAAAAATAACTCAAATTATATATATATAATACCCATGACTTGGAGATCCTCTTATAATGAAAAATTTTCCTAGGTAAATAGGGGAAGTGCCCTCTATTTTATCTCAGATAGAGGGTACTTCCCTTGAGAGCAAACCCTACAGTCTTAATAAGAAGAGATGAAAGAGTGGACCAAGAGTTTTTTGTAATTTTATAGGAGGTTTTTAGAGTTTAAACACCTATAAAAACATAATATACTAATAAGGAAAGGGTAAAAATCAATAGGTGCTCCAAAACCACAATATTTTTAGGCAGACCTAGTAAGCAAGGTTTAGACCTAGAGGCCAAACAGAGGGTCATTTCCAATTGTGACATGAGATGAAAATTCAAATATATTGTGTAATGTTTTTGAGGTAATTTCATAAATTTTAAAGCTTTCACCTTTCATAGGAATCACAAATAAATTGACCTTTAGCTCAAGACAACTTTAATCCTGTAAGGAATGGAGAAGACAAACGTGATAGGATAAGTTTATATGCTGAAATCTATAATGAGACTTTGCATGGAGATCAAGGAAGTTTAGAGGGGTTTAAAAGGGTCATGAACTCTACTCTGGTGAGATTTTTTTGCATCTTCAATTTCAAATCTTTATGAATGAACCTTAAGAACCTAAAGCACTCAAAATCCTTGATATTCCTTGGAAGGACCCAATTGGGAAAACAAGGAAGGAAAATCACTCTAATGGACCATAATTATAGGTAAAGTTTTTTTAGGTTGTATAATTCTCTTTATGGCCCCCCTATCAATGTTTTTGTTGACCTATCTGTAATGACATGGTACAAAATGGGTTATATTAATATTTTTGTGCATTTTGAATATTCCAGGGGTTTTAAAGTGATGAAATAAACTTTTGAAGTAATATTTGGACTTAATATAACTCATAATTTACATTTTATTCCTTGAAAAAAATCCTAAGTGTTTTTACTAACTACTTCATCTCAACCAGTCAAAACTGGGATATGAGCATGATAATAAGAAGGGTCAAAAGATTGATGTGGGTTGATTTTAAGGTGTGCCTAATGCATAAAATTACATGGAGGGTATTTAAAATTTTCATCCACTCTATTTTACTAATATTAATGTAAAATTTATGCCTTTTTGGAATCCAAGTGTGAGTGGTGATTGAAAGAGAAATTTTCTTTAAGTGCAGGCAATGATAGCTCATTTATATATGATTCCATATGACCAAGACTATAACCAATTCATGGAGAATCATGTATTAAATCCTTATCTCATTTAAATCAACATAATTTTCCCTAGTAATTTTTTAGATGTTCAAATAAGGATAAATCATGAAGGCAGTTTTTTGAGATAATAAACAGAATTTTATCCCATTTTTCAAGAGTTTCATGCCTTGAATATCCACTCATCTCTTCTAACCTCGCATGGTCAATTTGACATCCTATTATCATCCAAAATTAACTAACTCAATTATTTTTAAAAGTGTCCTTACGACCTTTGGACTTCTCTCTTCTCCTCTCTCTCTTAGGTTATATATGAACTAGCCATTTTGGCTTTTATAAATTAGCTCCATCTGAGTATGGCAAAGTCATACTCATTTGCATACCATGGATCGATAAATAATATTTATTTTTACCTCTTATATTATTTTTAATAGTTTTTTTTAATTGGATGATTAATCTTGCTTAGTGATGACTCTTGTTTCATTAACATGTCTCATTCTCTCACCTATTTTTAGTTGGAAAGCTTCTTCTTGTAGGTCATGTGAAGTGTTCTAGGAAGTGTTAAGTTTAAGAGAGTTAGAATATTAAATATTTTAATTATATACCTAATTTATATTCCTCCTATCCTAAATATTCATCATAAACTCATAATGAAATATTGATGTGAGAAGATGTAGATTGGAGAAGTGTATATTTGGTTAGTCCCTTGTTCTCATGTGTAACATGCATTTAGTTGATATTAATAAAATAATTTTGTGTATCACATTCTTTAGGATAGTTTGATTTCAATTTTATCTCTCCATTTTACCTTAGAATCATAGGTGCAATAGTGGTCTATAATTGGTACATCAAGGGAGCTAGCCCTATCTAGATATTCACCTCATTCTTAGGCTCACCCATAGCCTAAAGGTGTTTCAATTATGCCACTTGGATAAGAAGAGATGATAAATATCCTCAAAGGGATAAAATCCAAGTTAAAATAATTACCCAATTTATTCCACCCTAGAAACTTCCCTCCCTTTCTTTTCTTTATCTTATGGCCCTCCCTTAATGGTTCTCAGTTATCTAGAAAGTATGCAATAATGGCAATTTTTTCTAGCAAAAAAAACATCATTAAAGTAGTATTTTCCCATCTATTTCAAAATATTTTTTTATAAATAGATGGATTTCCCCCTATATATAAACATTCAAGCTCTATGTAGGAATAATATATCTTCAAAAAATGGAATTTGGAGTAGAACATAGCCTACCCAACTAAGGGAGTTTTTAAGAAATAATTTATGTGGAATTCCTAACTGAGAAACTAGATTAAGTTAAAATTTGATGGATCATTAAAATTAAATCCAATAAAATAAATTTATGGATGGGTAATCATAAACTATTATAGGAAGATGGTTCTTTCTTATGCTAGTCATATGGGGACCTAAAACAATCACGTGACATAAGTAAAAGTGGAACTTTATGTCATTCAGATAGTTTCACAACTCAAATTAGAAATATTAATCATATAAGGTGATTCCATAAATATACTTGATGATCTATATAGAAATAACACCCCCTTGCATAACATGAAAGATTACATTGATGATGTTAATGGAATACTCAACAATCGAGGGAACCCTTCTATCATTCATACCTGTTGTAAAGGAAATGGGGTGGCATATTTACTATCCAATATTAGAATCAATATACCTATTTTATATATCTATAATTAAAGTATCCATGTACCACCACACATCATCAAGGCCATTAAAATTAAAGCAATCATGTCCTAGTATATGGTAGAGTTAAACACATGCATGAAAATTACATCCCATTAATTGTGATTTCACATTCATGGCAAAACATTGTTGATACACATGGGATATTAATGATTTTTGGTGGGAGATATAATTTACATTAATCCCCAATCCTATCATTAATAGAAAACATAAACAAGAGGTTGGTCTAATTCACCATTCAAAAAATCAAAATTCTAGCTTACATAGCATGGGGGTGATAAATATAGGTTGAAGCCACTATCATGTATGGAGTTAGATTATAAATGAAGGTTTATAATAACATACGTAAGGGGAGCCTTTTGGAATATATGTAGCACATCATAGGCCATGATGCAGACCTTGATAAAGATTATGTTACATCCTAGAATAAAAGAATGGTAGAGATGAGAGGCAGTAAAATCAACATCATCAAGGATCTTATTGGGTAGTTTACAAGAATTTCATGTGAAGGAATAAAGTAATTTAAGGATAAAAATAATAATATGGAGATTATTTAAATATTCTTTTAGATAAATGAGGCCCTTAAAATAGACAAAAATAATTCTCCTAAATGGACTTGCCGAGGTATTGACTAGAGGTTTACCTTCAGATCATGAGATACCTAACACTAGAATTTAAATTCACTCTTATCTTTTCACATAATTTCTTAATTTTAAATCATTTACAAGGATTTAGAATCATCCTACCATATTATCTTATAAAATAACTTGAGATCACAACCCTTACATTTCAAATTAGTGAAGCAAATGCCATCATTCTCTAAGGGCTTATCTTTGTGCTTGTTAAACACGAGGAGACTTTATGTTAGAAAAAATATCTAATGGGGGTTATTTAGTAGAGGAGGACTCCACAAAATAATAACCAACCTTAGACTCTCCCTAACCTCCTCCTATCCCATCCCATGCAAGCCCTAAATCCAAAAGTCTCATAGAGGATCTTCCCCTATAGTTCATTGTAAACAAACCTAAACCAATCATCTTTAAAGAGGAAGATGTGGAGGAATCATTTGGGAAAGGTATGACCCTATTTTATAAGTTTGTCTAGAAAAATAAAAGACAACTAGAGGATTTCAATGATAAAATCCACAAAGTAGGTTTAAAATTGGGTAATCTGATCAAGGAATGGAATTTAATTAATAGAGAATCTAGAAAAGTCTTATAGGCTTTTACATAGATCAGTGATGTAGAGTATCCACTTATAGGAAAAAATAAGAAAAGGAAGAAGTTTATCTCACTTAAAAATCCTCCACCAAACCCCTAACTATGGTTAAAATCCCTAATAAAAACTTAGAGAAGGAGGTTCATAATAAACCAAGGATGATCCTCCCAAAGGACACTGATGAAGGCCCATGCATAAGGACCTAAGAAATTATTATAAAAAATAAGCTAAAGGAAAAGGCAAAGGACAAGGACCCATCAATTAACTCATAGAGGATATTTTACCCCCTAAGTAATTTCACTTTCTTGTTATTACTATTTGGTCTTCTATTATGGGCTTATGTTAGTTGTTTTTTGGTTCGACTGTAGTATGCTTTTTTAGCCCTTGGGGCTTACTCTATTTTTTTCCTACTAGTATAACTATTAGGTTTTAGTATCCCTTTAAAATCTATTTATTTACCTAATCAAATATTAAAAATATCATGTAAAATATGGGTCATGGCCTTATGATATTTTTCCTCAACATTTCTAATACTTAAAGGCATGAATACATGGTAGAAGGTTACATATTGTGTAGTAAATGAGGTTTTTATTTCATCTTCTTCTAAAAGTTGAATTTTTTTATATCTATAGAATCCATCCATGAGGGATATAAACTCATAACCTATGATGTCATAAAAAATAACATTGATGGATGAAAAAGGGAAGTTATCCTTAGGACTTGGTTTGTTTATTTATTGAAACTCTATGCATATCCTAAACTTTCCATTATTTTTTAGAATGGGGATGATATTGGACATCCATTTAGAATATTCAATGAGATTTATGAACCCTAAATTCAATGTTTTGATGACCTCTTCTTTAAACATCAATGAAACCTTGTGTTTTATTTTCTTGAGTGTTTTTTAACAAGTTTTGCATCAGTCTTGGTAATTAAGTTGTGGACAAATAGTTTAGGATAAATACCTATCATGTATACGTAGGAAAAGGCAAAGTATTTGTAAGTTTATTAAGCATTTTATTATGGTATTCTACTACTTGGGGTGAGAATGAGGACCCCATTTTGAATATCTTATGGATTTCCTTAATACTTATGTTGTTGTCTATGGTGTCCTAAATTAGGGAGTAATTCCCTAATTAAAATTAGTGTAGATCAAGAGGAAGGTTAGGCTCCTCATTTTTAATTTCAAATATAGCAAACTCTTTATCAAAAGAAATATAGTTCTTGTTATTTTGTTAAGAATCATAATAATTGGATCCAAGGGTAGGCATGGGATAGTAAGTGAAATAAAAGACATTTTTATGGTGTGATGGGATAAGGTCATCATTGGTTTGTAATAAATCTAATACAACCTCAAAAAATTTAGTTAAGTTGAGGACAAAAGGGGTATCATATTTTCCAATATAAGAAAGGGCTTGGTTGTTTCATGCCTTATAGAAAAGGGGTTTGGACCTAAAAAGTACCATGAAATTTGGTGTAGGTATATTTGAATGAGGGATAAAATTATAATACGAAGTATAAATGGAATCAACAAGCTTGTTATTTTATATATGGATGGATTTTATGGAAAAAAATAGAAATCCTAGGAAAACTTGTGCACAATGTTATTATAGAGATTAAGATATTTTGATATAGTTTGGTATACTTTCAAAACTTGGTTAGTTACAAATTTTGAGTCACCTTGGATATTTAAGTTTTGAACACCCAATATTTTCATGATAAACATCCCATTGGGATTCACACTTTGCCCCACTATTTGTGAACTCAAAATATAGTTTGAAACTAAAAGGAATAATTCTTTCTTAATGGGATATTAGGATGACTCCTACACCTATATTAATATGGAACTTTTCCCCATCATAATTAAGGTTACATTGATCATTTATGAAAGATGAACCATTATCCTATTAATGGATAATTTATTAGTCTTTTGAGATATCAACCATGCAAATTCCAAGTAGGCTAGCTATTCATCTTGGGATATTAGGTATTGAGATTTGGGGAGGTCATATGTACCTACTCCATGGGGATTGAAGAGGAGTGTGAGGGTTTTATCCTTATCCAATATGATGATAATCTCAACTATATACTTGGTTGATATAAACCTCACTATTATAGGGGTTTCAATACTCATTTTTTTTATTTTTTAATACCCCTTTATATTCATGTATTTCATTTTATAGGAGTTTAGTAATTTCAACACCCATATTTAATAAAATTACTTTGGATTTTGAGGGGTATTCAACTTCAACAAGATGTGGGGGGTTCACCAAACCATTAGTGGGTAAGTGATAGTTGATGTGTGTAACTTATTTTTTATGCATGGTTGCTTGAACCAAATCAAAGGTATTAAGATCCCACTAAACATTAAATACTTTACCCAAATGGAGGAACCAAATTTATTAGAATAGGATAGAATGGAATGGCTTCATCATGTTAATCTAATATCTACCTAAGATCACATTGTAATTTTTATATTTTTTAATTACATAAAATTATGTTGATAGGTCTTAGGACCAAATGTCATTGGAAGAATGATGGTCCATTTTGAGGTAGGCTTGAGGCTACCATAGCCTCACAAATTATTTCTAGTATTAGAGAAACTAATTTCTCCATAATTGAGTTTCTAGAGAAATGAAAAGGGGGCTATGTTGACAACCAACTCATTAATAACCATTACTCTATTTACATATTTATTATAAATCCATGCTTGTAGATACAAATTTGGATATCCCCTTTTGGCCATTTCAATTTTTGGGGGTAGGATCCTAAGGTCAAATAAATATTTAACTCTTGAGTTTTATCAAGGTGAGAACATGTCCAAATTAATGTGATTGATCTAAAAATGGGGTGGAGGCATGATAATGTATAGGTGGCCCAATAAAAAGGCATCAAGTGATTTCAAATGACAGGAGGTAGAGGTTTTGATAATGTATGATAAAATGTATTGTGATATTGATAATTAGGTCATAGTTTACCATAGGCTTAGGGTTGGCGTTAGTATCTAGTACATGTGATAAGTAAGGATTTTGAGGTTCATATCCTCTTGTGTGAGTAATGATGTTGGAATTTTCTTCATTTTATAATTCTACAACTCATATCATGTGATTTTTATCTTGTGGTCCCAATTAGGAATCCACATTAAGGTTGGCTATTCTAGAGGTAGAGGCCTCAAAATCATGAGCATTAGATGGTAGAGGTTGGTTGGTTTCATTACCTCATGATTGGTTTTGAATGTTATGTTATTGATGACCAAGAAATTAGGTTTGATATATGTGCAAATTGAATTTTTGAAGTGCCATTTTACTAGTTAGTAGGGCTTGAGGTTTTGTATTAACATTCCCTAAGAACATGTATATAAAATGTTTTCCAGTGGTCCTTATGGAGTTTTAAAATAAACTTGATATATTTCATATAAGCACAAGTATATTTTCAAATGACATTATGTAAAAGGTAGTATAAATTATAATAATAATCCCTAGGCCTTTGATTCTTATTTTGTTGACCTAACCATGTTTGGCTATTTCCTTGATGGAAATGTTAATTTTGATATTATAGATAATGGTCAACATGTTGAAATTGATTTGGAGGTAAGTTTTGAAATTGCATTTTATAGGAAGGAGAATGAATAAAATCAATCATATGAATTTTAGGTTGAGGATTATTATTCATAATGCTTACATTATTTTTATTTTTATTATTCATGGGTTAATAGGGGTTGGTGTTTATAATGTTTGGCATCTTATTTTAGTCTATTACACTATTTTTAGTGGCATTTCAATTATTATTTTTAACCATAGGGCCTTGAGCATTGGGTTATTTTACTTAGATTTTTAATATCTCCCATTTTTTTGATTAGGAGAAACTAATTTCCCATTAGTTCAATAGGTTCTACTACCACTATCAATGGCTACCTGGTCAATTCTCAAAGTGATTTCAAGTACTTCTTCATATGACTAATAAGGGATATATTAAACATCCTCCTTATTTTCTTTTTTAATGGAATGTATAAATAGATGACATAGTTCTCTTCAATCTATGTGTGATGCACTGGTAAATTAGTATAAGACTTTATACCATATTATAATGAAATAAGTAGTTAATTCATTACGTTCTTGTTCGATGTGCATGAATTATCATATGCCAATCTTGAGAAGTTTGTTCATATTAATTTTTTTGGTAAAATCTACCATAAGATATTAAAATAAATGTATATACTCATCAGGGAGGCAATATTACCAATAAATTTAAATTCCTTTGAGGGTTTTGTGAAAAAAATTACAAATACCCCATTCTAATGTAGAATCTCTTGAATAGCAGTCATGTATACCTTGACATGTACATTAGGATCTCCTTCTCCTTTAAACTTAGGGAGGTTAGGTAGGGGATGAAATAAAATAAGTCCTTGTATACTGTGATCAAGGGAATATTTTATATATTTAGTGTAGGTCCTCATCATTTGTGGGATGGGATTTAATAGGTGGGTTTAGATAAGAAGTGGATGGGAGATAAATATAAGGAAAATCAAGTTGATAAAGTGGGGTATAACAGGCCAAAAATTACTTGTTCCATTGGGTGTATATTAACTACATGTGATATTAGGGTGGAATATAATTATATGGAGTAGGATATGACACTTGAAAATTATGAGTGTATATAGGTATTATATTGGTGGCAACATAACTCTAAAAAATGTAAGGTGTTGGTGTGTTGGCCACCACATTGTTAGGAGGGGTGTATGTATAGACTTAAAAAAATGTTTTAAAGAGGAGGATTATATGATGTATTAATGTTTTAAGTCACTTTATTAGTGACTCCATTAGTAAGGATGTCCCCAAGCTAATGATGTGAGGCATAGTTGAAGAGAGGTGGGTTACACGAATACAATAGTGATTGGTAAGTTACTTTTAGAATGGGATTAGATGATAAATGACCTTTTTAAAGATGTTTATTAGGAATATCTTGATTCAAGTAGGCTTGGTTAATATCTAAATAATAAAAATGACCCACCAAAGTTGAGATGAGTTCATACAGGGAATAAGCAGTGGTGGTTTTAGTGACCTCCTTAGTAGTAGGTTCACGAGGTATGATTTGATGACCATAAATAATGTGATTTATGTTAAAAATATTTTGAGAATTTTTTAGGTTACACTCTTATAATTTCAATATGTTTTGGCTTTTTTTAAGGGTGAAAATGTGGTTGTAGTCTACTCAGCCCATCTTTGAGATTGCAGATTTTATCAATGTACTAATCATAATTTGATCCTCTTTTGACATCCAAGATTTTTAGACTAACCAATAATATTTTTAAAATATGATAGTTGTTCCCACTTTCAATATTTAATGACAAGTTTTTATAATTAGGGTAATTATTGTTAGTTTCATATGGGTCTCACACCTCATGGAACACTATCATTGATCTAGTTTGTGAATTAAAGGGATGGTTCTGATATTGAGTTTTCATGTTTTGTGTGAAAGTGTTGTTTTTCCAAATTTGGATGGAGGATTCATCATAAATTTAAGGATCATTATATATTTTTCAAATTTTATATTTCTACCCAAGATATCCTAACTAGACATATTCATGGGGTATATAAATACCATTAGAATATGGAAGAGAGAGAGATAGAGAAAGAGAGAGGAGAAAATAGAAAAAAGAGGAATATATAGTAAGATATACCTTTAACATTAGGTTTACCACATTTTTATAAGAGGAATGTGTCATGTTAACATTTATGCACTCACTTTCCTAATTTCTATCCAAGATAGATGATGAAGAGATGATTGGGATAGATAGGTCTATAGATTAGGTGGATTAGGTTGAGGTGTTGGAATATGGTTTTTGATGATGGGTGGTAAAATATTCTCATGATAATGCCAAAATATTTATGTTGCATCGTGTTTTTTATTGATATCTAATCATTTATGGGAAATAAAACTCCAAGGTCCCTTAATGTAGGTGAGGAGGATGTATCTGAGTTATTGGTCAATTCTAAGGATGACTAATTGGGTGTAGTTGGGTTAGATGAGTTTAGGAAATTGATAAGCTATTTCGAGGCTATCTAGTGAATTTCAAATGAAATTAAAATTGAAATATGACAAGGCTAGCTTTGAGGAGTTTTAAAATAAGATCTATGTGGGTCTATACTTGTAGGTCATTGTATTGTTAGCTTCATATATGAAATTAATAATGACAAGTTATGTTATAGCTCAAATTTGTACCCTTGAGAGGATGATTCAATCCCTCTCAACTTGAGCTATGAAATGGGATTGGTATTAGGTTATGGGTGGCCTTTAAGTGGACCAAACCTATAGGTTATAGGTCTATCTCAATTTGATGTATCAATTAAGCTTAATTCACTACTAACTTACAAAGGAAAAGGGTGAGGAATAACATGGAAGAAAACTAACTAGGGAGGTGATACACCAAATCAGTTGATCACTACCAACTAACTACATGTGCACATGTATACCATGAGACTAACCTTAACATACACTTATCGTAATCTAAATCTCTCATATAAACACTTCAATGTGGAGGCTTTGATGAATGCTAAGGCTAGGAGGACTAATAAAGATGTCTATAATGACATTAATGAATAGATAACTCTCTCAAAATTTGAATTACACTTATACAATTCACATGACCTATAAAAAAAGCTTTCAAACTTCATATAGGTGTTAGAATAGGAAAAAATGCTAATGAAGACTAAGTAAATCACTTGAAAAAATCAACCATACGTTCACACATACTAAGTAAAGTCATATAATGAGTTAAAACTAGTAGTATTTCATTGATAAAAGGCATACAAATGAGTAGGCATTTACCATACCTAGGTGGAGGATACTTGCAATTCCAAACAAGGTTGCATATATAGAGAATGAGAGGAGAGAGAGAAAGGGCATAGAATAGAGTCATTGACAAGTGCCAAGCATGAGAAAATAATTTAAAATAAACAAACTATTAAATAAAAGTCCTATAAATTCCTTCAACATGTGTTGATTTGTGTGATGATGATCTTCTAGAGTGTTTTCATAGGAAAGGTTCTTCAGTGCATTGGATGACTTAGCATCTTCTTAGAAACTCTCTTTCTCATAGCTTCAAAGTGACAAGTGGCATTATTTATCATCAATTCATATTAAACTAATATATGCCCTTGTTATTGATACCTTGGATCAGTTTGAGAACATTTTTATACTGACATTGTAGTGGTTATCATTCACATAACTCCTTAGGTGTCTTCAAACCCATTTGATCTCACTATGCCTCTCTTGCCCAAATGATTCAAATCTTGATTTTATGTTCTTGAATTTAACTTCTCTCTATTAAAGTCATCTCTTATCCCTATGCCCCTTGGAACCATCAAACACTCTCCAAGACATCAATTCACACTTAATCCCATACTCGCTTTCAATTCCTTATAGCCCTCAAAACACACAAAACTCCTTATGTAGAATAATATATAGATGTTCCTAGAAAACAAATCATAGTTTTGAGTACCTAGTATGATCTTACAAATTTGTAAAAAAATTTATGACCTAAAACCAAGTGAAAGTACACTATGTCACTTATTTATCTCTCTAATTAGGCCTCAATTAGGTCTCTATGCCTAGAAATTGAGATATCTCTCCATTGACCACTCATACATGTGAAGCCTTAGGTAATTTTTTGATTCACTTTAAAAACCTCTAGAAAAGATCCATGTCCATTTTTAAGGTTTGAAACCACATTTATTTCTTACAAATAGCTTGAAGTAGTCATTTTAGCCATTTTCCATAGACTGTACCTTTCACACATGCCAACCAATTGTCTAGGAATGTGTTTAGGAGAATTTTTAACATTAATCATGTCATTTCAAGAGTCATTCAATTTTTTTCAAGAAATGGTAGGTTGGAAAGATTATTTTAGGAATGACAATGAAATCGTATTTCATGATTCAACTTAGAATGAAGAAAAAGCCTACATTATAAAGCCAAAAATATGACTTATCAATTCACCTACCAAGAAGTCCATTCATATTCCTATGGGACTCTTGAACTACACACAAGAAGATAAAACAAATGAGAAACTACACCTAAGAATTAGGAAATATTATCTAACTAATATTACATCCCCCCTTAATCCATAGGGGTTGTTGTCAGACAAAGCATTCCTTTGAACTTTTCAAAATTTTCTCATCCAAGTGCCTTTTTCAGGATGTCTACTAGTTGATCTATTGTTGGGAAATGTTACAACTTAACACTGCTATATTTCACATAGTGTTGAATCAAATGAAATTTGGTATGGATATGCTTGGTTTGATTGTGAAAGACTATATTCTTTGCCATCTGGATTGCATAAGTGTTATCAACCATGAGAGGTGTTGACAAAATTTGTTGATCCTATAAATCTAAAATAATCCTTTTAAGCCACAAGATATCTCTAGTTGCCTCTAAAGAAACCATATAATATGCCTCTACTGAAGAATTTTTTGGCACTAATTGATTATTAGATTTACAACTAACAACTATTATTTTCAAATTCATTAGAAAGCTCAAGGTGGAATTTCCATCTTCATGATCACTAACATAGTCAAAATCTAAATACCTAACTAGTTTGAAGTCTCCTACCCTAGAGTATTTGAGCCCAAAATATTGTGTGCTTTTGAGATATTTGAGGACCCTTTTTGATACTACCCAATGAATCTCCCTAGGTCATTGCATGAATCTTGATAGGACACCAACTGCATATGATATATCTGATCGAGTGGTAGTGACATAAATAAGACTTCTAATGAGTTGTCTATATTTAGTGGCATCAACCAAATCTATTAAATTTTCAAATGTTAATTTGAGATTCTGTTCCATGGGTGTACTAAGAAGCTTACAATCTTATATTCCAAACATTCTTAGAATGTCACCAGCATACTTCTACTGAGTGATGAGGAAATACTTTAGTTTTTAAATTACTTCAATACATAAATAGTAATGAAGATAACCTAAATCAATCATTTCAAATCTTTTCATCAACTATAATTTGAATTTTTTAGTGTATCATTCATTGTTCCCTATGATGAGAGAATCATCAACATACACCCCATAAATATAACTATTTTGACGAAAAGAGTTAAATCTTCAAAATCAAAATTTTTGAAGTTTATATTTATGAGGTGCTCAGCCAGCTTTTTGTACCATGCTCTAGGGGCTTATTTCAAACCATACAATGATTTTTCTATTTTTCACACCTTGTGATCTTATCCCTTTACTACAAAACTATCAGGTTATCTCATGTACATAGTTTCCTTGAGGTCTCCATTCAGAAATGTAGTTTTGACATCCATTTCGTGAACTTTCCACCCATTATGAGTTATCATAGCTAACATAGTTTGAATGGTAGTCCATTTTTTTGTAGGTGCCAAGGTTTCATTGTAGTCAATTCCTTACTTTTGAGCATGCCCCTTTTCAACAAGCCTTGATTTATGCTTGTCAAGTGAGCCATCTACCTTATATTTATTGTGATAGACCCACTTATAGTGAATTGGTTTGCAACCATATGGTGGATCAACCATATTCCAAGTCCCATTTTTCACAAATGAATTATACTCATATTTCATTACTTTTCTCTAAGATTCAAGCTTTTTATCTTGTTTGAAATTTGTTAGTTCTAAATCAAATGGAACATTGAGTTCCTCTTATGAATCATCCAATGTGAGTTTTCCAATCATGTCCTAAATTTCATCAATGGAATTATCTAGTTGAGATGAGGTTACATGTGCACTTTAAGTGCCTATTTTCCCAAATTCATCATGTATCACATATTTTAATGTTTGAGTGGCCCACTTAAGCATCTTTTTCTATGTTGTAGGTGATTTAGTTCATCCTTTGAAGTTCATTTACTATTTTCCCTATGTTTTATTGACTCTTGTTCAATATCTGATGAAGTTTCATTCCCTCCTTTAGTAGGAATTTCAAACTCATATATGAGAGACAATAGAAAATTAATGGATTCCCAACTTTGTGGTCCCTAATCATTGTCTATATCATTTAAATCACTTTATTTATAGACATCAAAAAGGCATATTTATCCATTTGACTCAACTGCCAATCAATATGCTCTTTGTCCTTTATAGTCTCACAAAGACAACTTCTCTTGCGATAAGAAATTTTTTCTCTTTCTCATCATATAGCTTGAATACCTTAGATAAATCTAAATCTCCCAAATGAATGTATTTTTACTCCTATGGTCCAATTTGTTTCTCTTCTCCTTTATAATCAATGTGTAGCAAGTGAATCCAAAAATTTGTAGATGTCACACTAAAGGGAGGTGACCACACCATATCTCATATAGAGTCTTTGATTCAAGAGTTGTTGATTGTGATCTGTTGTGAAGGTATAATGATATTTTAGCTACTTTAGCCCAAAATTATAGATTTACCCCTTTGGAATAAAACATTGCATGAACCATAGTCATCATAGTTCTACTCATTCTTTTAACTACTCCATTTTGTTGTGGAGTGTGAGGAACTATGAGATGGTGTTTGATCACATTTTGCTCAAGATAGGATTCAAACTTATTTGATGTGAATCCACCACCATTATCTATCTTGACTATCTTGATGTAAGTTTATGCTTCATTTTCAAACATTAATTGAAACTTTTTGAAAGTATAAAAAGCTTATGATTTCTTTTTCAAAATGTATATCCATGTCATCCTATTGTAGTGATTAATAAACATGAAGTAATTATTACCACAAATAGAGAGGATTGGAAGAGAACAAAATTCTTAATGAACTAAAATTTTATGTCTGCTTTCCACTGTGACTTTAGAAATGGTTCTCTTGCATGTTTAGCCAAGATGCAGGCTTCAGACTTCTCATCTAATTTTGTGGGAAATGTGGGCATACTAACAACACCATTCTTTTGTAATGCATGAATGTTTTTATAGTGAGTGTGCCCAGATCAA
The DNA here is from genome assembly GCA_037957365.1 of Torreya grandis. Taxonomy (NCBI): domain Eukaryota; kingdom Viridiplantae; phylum Streptophyta; class Pinopsida; order Cupressales; family Taxaceae; genus Torreya; species Torreya grandis. Next base: position 625,107 of record JARHVA010000924.1, read on the forward strand.
TCATGCAAAAACATGTTTGGAGACATTTTATCTTCCACAAGATGAACATAATTCCTTGAATTTGATGGTTCACCCTTCAATTTGAGTAGTTTCCCTTCCTCATATCTAGTCAAGATGACTGCATTATCATGCTTTCTCTTGATTTTGACATCAACAATATCCAATAAAATGGAATGGTTGTGTTGTCTTATGATTATTACGGATAACAAGTTTTATTTCAATTGAGGAAGGTAGAGAACATTCTCAAGTTTGTAGTCTAGAATTCTTGGAAACTTGAGTCAAATTATACCTCTTCACTATGGTTACAGACTTGATCTATCTATGAGGTATATTGAGCCATAACTTTCTTCAATGTACTCCTCAAATAATTCTTTTTGGAAAGTCATATGTTGAGTGGTGCTAGTATCAATAACCTAGGCATCAAACCATGAGGAACTAATCAAGACACTATTTGCTTCATCATCTGAATTGAAAAACACACATTCACTAGTGAATTGGGCTGAGTTTGACTCTTTTGTCTATTTTTTTGAATTTTCCTCTTTCTTTTTATGTTATCCTTCAATTTTCTTCCATGGAATCCTACATTCATGAGTCTCATGGCTACCTTTTCTATCACACTATTCATAAAAGAGGTTTTGTTTATCACTTAGTTTTTTATTTTAACCATCATGATTTTCATTTTTGCCACCTTTTACCTTGTATGTATTCTTATACTTGTTATTTTATTCATTTTTGTAGGATGTGGCCTTGTTTGATGGTTTGGAGGAATTTTTTTTGACATAGCACACACTTTCACCTATTGTGGTTTCTATTTTCCTTCCAAATGCTTTTTCTCTTTCGACCATCTTTTCAACCAACTAGTCAAATGTGAGAGTCTTCAATTGATTACTTGCTTGTAGAGACTCAAAATAAGTCTAATAGTTGAGAATAAGGGATTTTATGAATGTGGTCATGTATAATTTGATTCTAACACCTGTTGCTTCAATATCATGTTTGATAGCATGTATTTCTGAAGCCCATCTCATCACATCACCATCTTTCAACTCTAGGTTAAACAAATTCAACTACAACTAAATGAATTCCATATTTTAATGGGAGTCATATTCATCTTTCAGTTTTTGATATGTTTCCCATGATGTATTGGACCCCTGTATATGATGAAACACATCTCCATCCACTAATGCCCTCATCAAGGTGAAAGCCTTCTAGTTTTTTTACTTTCATGATTGCATGTCCTTCACATTCCCTATTGGTTTAGTTGGTTGAGTTGTCCCATCACAAATATCAAACCATAAATCATTGAAGATGATCATGTTCTCTACTTGTTGAGACCATTCTAGCCAACTATCTTTGGTGATGAAGGTAGTGCCAACAATGGATTTGATAGAATGCATGGTTTTGAGTTTTGTTTGAGTTTTTAAGGTTTTTATTTTTTGTTTAACCCTAATTGGTTCTTTATCACTCCAAAATGTTCCCATTTTCTATATACACAAAGGTACTAAAAATGATTCACTTTATCATTAACATTGGCTTAAAAAGAAAACCTCATACATCAATATACTTTTTTTTTCTTGATTTTAATATTTATATTTTTTGGCATACATGAATGGGTAAAAAGAGTAGCTCCCCTTATTTATCTTTGAAATATGAAATTTGGTTTTTATTTTCCCAAATTTGCTTAAAGTATCATGCTTCAAAGCAAAAAAAATGCTCAAATTTTAAATGTTTTCAAATTAAAAATTTTCAAAATTTGAAAGAAACATTTAAAAAAGAAATTTGCTTTTTTAAATAAAAATCTTAAAATTTTATATTACTCTTTCCTTTTGTTTGATAATATTCTAGTATTGGAATTAGTGAAAAGTATGGCTTTCTTTAAAATATAATATTAAATTCCTTTTGGAAACAAAATCTCAAAAAGAATAGTATTTTAGATTTGATGCCAATAAAGAGAATTAAACCACCACTTTGTTAGCTTAAATGCCTTAGTAGAAGCCTGCTATCAAATACCAAACCAGACACCAAAGATAGAGATACCACACAACTCCTCTGAAGTAAATTTTGTCTAGATAGGTTGCAGTTAGAAATAAAAATATGCATTTACTATTCCAAATGCCATGCAGCTCCCCTAAAGACTATTCAACAACACTAACTTTCAATGATAGGTCCATGCAGCCAAATGCCATACAAGTGCAGGTCACAATAGACTATACAAACCAAAATTAAGTAGAAATGAGACACAGAGATAATCTAATGATAGTCCATGACTTAGAATATTATAGCTGAAAATATAGAGAAAGTGTCTTTTACTAATTTCCAAACCCAAAATTCCTACAAGATTAAACTATATGCTTCCGATATTATAGAAGACCCAAAGCTTTTTGAATAAAATATATCATATGAAAATATATAATCCACACAGTTAGAAAAGAGTTTATTCAGAAAAAAATGACTAATAAAATAAAATATTTGATACCAATGATAGGTTTTAAATATTATTATAGGAATGATAATGAAATTGTATTTCACGATTCGACTTGGATTGAAGCAAAATCCTACATTATAAAGCCAAAAATATGACTTGTCAATTCACCTACCAAGAAGTCCATTCACATTCCTATGGGAATATTTAACTACACACAAGAATACAAAATAAATGAACAACTACACCTAGGAATTAGGAAATATTATCTAAATAATATTACACTTAGAAGACCAATCTCTCTCATTAGGTCATTAGAGGGATTCTTGGTAGCCTGTGAGTGTCTTACACTCTTAATGATTATTTGTAGAGATGAATCCTTTTTAGTATTAAATAATTACACAAATTTCAAGTATATGGACCTTTATAATACCTCATAACTACATTTTCTCCCATGTAAAATGCTAGCAAATAAGTGAGTATAATAAATATCCTATCAGGTTAGGTAGGTTGTGTTTAGTGAGCTTAAGAGAGAGTTTAGGTTTGAAGGTGATATATTGGATTTTGTTTTAAATTTAAAATGGTTTATTTAGGTATATAATACCTCTCAAATTTTTTTATATTTTTTTCCAATGAATCTGTCCCCTTAAGAGTCTTGAAGCCTACTCTCAACCTTGCTTAGGGTTTGTAAGCCAATGGACCAATTTGACCCTAAGAGCTTGTTTAAGTCATTTAATCCTAATTAATATTATTTTTAAGCTTATTTTAGTCCTTTAATAGGATTTATACACATTATTATGTGCCTTCATACCCAAAAATTCTCATCTCTAACTAAAAATTTGTACAAATCACCCAAGTTTCATGAGTAGGCTTGAATAGTCCTTATTAGGCTTATATGTCTTCATGAAGATAAAAAGATTAATTTTTATTCTATATGAGTCATATTAAAAATTATTAAATATTATCTCATTATTTTTTATCCTTCATACTCTAATTTCTATGCAATGTTGCATATAGACTTTCACATTTGAAGGTAAACTTAAAATCTTCATTAGGTTTGTAGGTGCTTAGGTTTTCATGGATATAAGCATCAAGATGTATCTATTTTCATCACTCTATATGATATTATTTTATATTTTTGAATCCATAAACATTTCTTATTCATTTAAAACCCAACTCTAATGCACACACATTGCATTCAATTCTCCCTCATGCTCTCACACATGCCTTTAGGTGGTAGTGTTGGTTTTTTTATTGTATTTTGAAGATATAGCTTCTATTCATGAGATTTTGAAACTATTATATTAATTATTATTATTTTAAATTTAATTTCATATTATTTATCCTTTCTATAGACCTTTTTTACTTTCAAGCATAAGTAGGCATTTATCTCATTTTAGCTAGGAAGGCCTGTAGGTGCTAGTTTTGACTGTATGTAGAGGTTTGATATCAAGACTTATTAGAGGTGAATATTAAGTTTTAAATTTGACATAAATACATTAATAAAATGTTTCAAAATAAACTCCACACTTTTTTAGTCTTCAAACTTCATCTCTTGATGCCCAATTCATTACATTTCTCATGAAAAGAGACATGTGGGTCTACAAACTTATAGGTTTACATTTTCATTTCTTAAATATATGTTTAATACATATGTTGATCATATAAACCCTTATAATAATTATATAATACCTTAAAAAATCTTTCATGATGTAATGAACTTGGTATATTTTTTACACCATACAAGGTTGGACCTTGTCAACTCACTTTGTTCTTGGTGATATATACATAGTCCAAAGCCTAAGACCATTACATGTTACTTGGAGAAGCTAGTGTTAGAGTGGGAAATTTACAAATTAATGTAGCTATGGATAATTGGAGGGTGTTTAAATATAATATGAGATCTTCACATTCACACTTTGTTCTGTTGAAAACCTCAAAACATAAATAGACCATGATCTATAACATACCGACTATGTAAAAGTGGAGTTTTCTTGTCCTCTTGATCTCACACATGCCAAGTGAGACTTGTAAAATAAATTATAATGGATTTAAATACCATACATATCCTACCAAATTTATCTCATGCCTCTAACCAACCTTAAACTATCATTTTAAGGAGAAAAATTGATCATATGGGGTTTATGTAGGGTTTAAGACCACCTTGTATTCTTAGTGTATTGTTCATAAATGAGAGGACACAAATATGATTAATATGTACATTAATTTTAAGGCCATTATAAAATTATCCTTTTATAAAATTTCAAATCCCAAATCCCTTTGTACTATATAGACCAAACATGTGAAATTGGTCCTCATAAGTTGCCAAGAAGTTTATGGAAGAAAGGGAGTATTTAAAGCCTTTTTTGGACCTATAAATTATTTCAAAACATGTTTTTATTCTTTTTAATGGTGGATAGATCCATGGGAGTGCTTAGGAGTGAAAATCCAAATTGAAAACTTGTAACCATCCTTCAAAAGATCCCTTTTGAACACTAAAACTGCCATATATGGTTAGTAAAGCTTGAAAAAACTATGAAAAATGTATTCATGGAGTCTTCCACACCTTTAAAAAATAAGTAAAATATTCCCATACATACTCTTTCCAACTACCTGTTATTTCTTTCAATATTATCCTCTTAAACGTTACAAAGAGCATAAGAAAACACTTGAAAATTGTTATAACATTATAAAATAGGTTGTAACAACTTTTTAGGAACTTTTACGAACTATGAGAGGACATTAAATGATTTGAAATATGTTAATCTCATAACAAATACTATTAAACCTATAACACTCTTTGAACTCACTTGACTAAGATAAGCATGACTATATAATCATAATGTTAAAAGGAGCCATTACTTTACACTTGTAAAAATTACCTTAGTATATGCTAAAAATGACATACAATGAGATTTTCAAGGTGATCAATCATGGTAGGGGCTTGAATGACAAAATTTTTTCTGAATCCCTCTAATGATAGCCAAAATTTGGCTAATGAATTGCACCTCTACCCACTCTTACTCATCAAATACATTGATTTGGTCAATGATAAAAAGTGTAATGAAATACATATGCTCTAAGATCAACATTGATGTCAATTTGAATGTTATTACTAGTAATAGTATATCTAACCCTAGGAAAGATACTTATCTAATGAGATATGACCACTCTAGAAGTGTCATGAAAGGTTAAAATATAATGGTGTGATTTATTTATTAATCATATATCTTGTCTATAAAATGGATTTAAATATGTAATTAATATTATATATTTGTAATAGAAATGTTTAGACATGTTTCAATATTTACAAGGCTTAGTTGGTTATGTTTTTTTGTATGTTTCTAATAATATTTTGTAAATAAATTAAACTATGCTTATTTCTAAACATGAAAGAAATTTATAATGATTAAATGAATAATTGAAAGTAAATAAAAGTAAATTTAATTTTTTGTTATTTTAAAAAATATTTTAATTCACATAACACTAAAATTGAATTATAGACTAAGGATGTGTAAATCATATTTTATGATTATATAACACCTCAATCTTATATACTTGACAAACTCAAACCTTGATTGTTCCTCTCAGTTCTATACTTTTCTTACTTTCACATGTCTTGCACATATTCTATCTTGTTCCCCTTGGCCTATATATCTTAATTTAACTAGTCTTATGTTGATTACCCAAGTATTATATCTTTCCTATAATGCTTAAATTTTACTTATCTTCCATCTCTGCAAGTTCTAGACATTTACCTACTTTCCTACTCCTTCGAAACTAATGTCTGAGATAAATAGTTATGTCTACGCTAATGTCCTATCTTGACGTAAATATTCAGTGCCCTAAATTCATCCAATTTTTAAATGAAACATATCCTAATTGTAATCCTAAGTTATTTAATGTGAATTATTAATCCAAATGTATTTGTTTTTATTTATTATGACGCATGTGTCTAGTTCCCTAAAGTCATCCAATTTGTAAATGAAATGTATCCTAATGGTCATACTAAGTTATTTAATGTGATTTATTACTCCAAATGTATTGATATAAATATAAGATAAATATTTATTCATTATTCACTTATCAACATAAAAAAAAAGACCAAATAGACCAAGGCAAATTATCAAAAACACTCTATCAAACATTCAATAGATTCGCTACTATCTATCTTGACACAAGTGTCTAGTGTACTAAAGTCATCTAATTTGAAAATGAAACATATCCTAATGGTAGGCCTAAGTTTTTTAATGTGATTTATTACTCCAAATGGATTTATATAAATATAAGAACAACCCTCATTCATTCCTTACTTAGAAACCTATCAAAAAGACTAAAGAGACCAAGGAAACTTATCAAAATCACTCTATTAAGATTTAAATTGAATAAATGTTTCCTATTTCCATACCATATATATGTATAAAACATATATAATTCTAAAGTACTAAAGGATCAACTTAAGATACTAATTTACAAATTTATAAGATAAGTCACTATTGTACTTGATTTTCATAATATTACATGATTCACACACAACCCAACATGTAGGGGAGAGATGCATTAGTCTAAGGCCCTCTTCTAGAGTATGGGCTATGTAAGTAGTACCCTCTAATAGTGGGGTCTTTACATTCAAAACAATACCACATTTCCACTAACCCATTTTTTCCTAAGGTCACTATGAATATGGAAAACTAGGGTTTTTACATTTCATAAAGAGTGTTAGTCCATGACCTAGATCTAAATTCACTAGAATGAAGTGAAGAAAAACCTAGAAGCATCCAGGTGATCACATCCTTTTCCAATAGTTATTATGTATATGACACTTTCATTAAACCTATAGATTAGCATTGACATATACATCCTAATCTAACGTTAGTGTCTAAAACACCAAGAATGTTATGACAACTAATCCAAAATCTCCTTCTAGTCTAAATTCTAGTTATTATAAATCTAAAACTACATGAGCATCTAAACAATCTAAGTATATCACTTCTTTATCATTTAATTATAACATAGTTGTAATTTACATATTTAGATTATCTTAGCATAATAAATTAAGTGTATACTTGAATCTTAGTTTACCATCTAATTGGCTTACTCTAGATCTGATTATTACCCTTATGTCAATTCATTTATATATACCCATTTAATCAAAATCTAGGGTCAACGATAATATCACCGTAGATCCACATTTTTTGGTTAAACATTTGGTGAACCCAATGTGATAATACAAAGATATTTTTGACCAAAACTTAACTTTTCTCTTACAAGTGAAAATACAAAGTAAATGTATCAAAAGAGTTCTCAGTGATAATGGATCAAACCTAAACATTTGTAGCATACAATTCCTAACCACCATGTGTATTAATACAAACCTTATTCAAAAAAATATATGTACATAAAAGGGTGTGATATTTCACATATCCCTTTGGTTGGTCAAATTACATTGAATATTATAGTGGGTTCCCATACATTACCCACTTTGTTCAAATTTATGCAAAATAACTTAAATTGTAACATTCGATTGGGATAGTCTTGGATATATAAAATTTATGTGGTTCCATCTACATTGTACTCATGTTTAAAAAAATATCATAAAGAAATACATTACACATGTCAACTAGATCCAAATCCATTCAAACATTATGAAATGGTCCAACAAATAGATAATCCAAGACTACAAAACTCCAAATATGACTCCAAAATTGATACACTAGTACAAGAACCTAATCAATTGGTCTTGTCCAATACACCAAGTAGATAATTTACACATTTACCTGAGTCCTTAGATAAATTATTCCCATGGTTACTAGAGTGTTAGATTATATATCCCCCTCATCCTTTGAGGTTTATATGAGTCGACCTCTACCTAAAGTATATGATATGAATACTTATTATGATTATCATCAAATACTAGGGCATTATATGAACCATTGCTTTACCTTGAAGCATAAGATCCAATATCTTATTAATGACCAAAATATTACATTTGAGGATTATACGAATGAAATAAGTTCAACACAACCTAAAAATCATCCATGAAAATAATATTTAATAATTTCATTATACATGGGTGATGCTTATTTTTGGCATAACCATATTGATATTACACAAACAAAAACCACTTGACATATAAATCATTTTAAGCATCCTAGTTTTGGTATATAATAATTGAAAAATAATGTCAGTTAGAAAGACTCCTTGGGAACCATACTAATAACAATTGTATGTAGTCCTAAATTAATTCAAACATAGGTTTTGATTATGCTTGCCACATATCCAAATGTGATTACACTAGGAAATCTTTGGTTATACCAAATGGAAGGAAAATTTGATCCAAATCAACAAGGTATTTCCTTTCCTTATGAAGGAAAATTAATACATATTCCAAATGATAGAATTACTTCTTTTACTACACATAAAAAATGTGAGGAACATGCCATGTACCTTTTTAACCTATCAAATCATGATGCAAACAAGGTAAAATGTCCAACTTAAGGTTTTAAGGTTCATGGTGGGGAGATATATATGACCATCCACTAGATGGCATCATAGGATGATCTTGTCTCTTCAAATATTTCAAAAAAACCAAAAACATTTTTGTCACCTACATTTTATATTATCTACTTGTAATCTATGTGTTATTTCCATGTTAATAGAAAACATATTCAATTACTCTTGCATACACATATGTTTCACACTTCTACTTGAGTGTGATATAAGCATACATAGATACATGACCTATTCCTATTTTTGGATATTGGGCTTTCCCTCAACTCATGTCACATGTACATTGGGAGCATATACTTCTTTGATATTTATACACACATGTTATATGATTTGATGATCCCTATACATTATCATGTTTGAACTTACATATGTACTTACACATGAATTTATCCATAATTATATATTACATTAGGTAATTGATATTCTATACACTTTACATTTTTTCCTAACACATTGGGTCCATGGGATACTATGACATGTTGATGTTGGTTGCTTATACCTTATTTTATGCACTTACTTGAATGTATTGCCTTGCTATTATATTCCTTGTTTGAGAATTTTAATATGTTAATTTACTTTCAATCTGTGTGCTTATGTTTTATTTTAATGGCATTTGAATATGAAATATTTGTCTTTATGGACATTTGACTAAGTAATTTCCCTTAGATTTTGCAACATTTGAACATGCCCCTTATTTATGGTATCCTTGTGCCATTGCCTTTTGACTTCCTTTTGAGTGATCTTGTGTGTGTGTACTTTATTTTTTTGTTGAGATTATAATTTTAATATCTATACATTTGCATGATATTTACCATGTATCTTAGGCCTAAATGTGATCACATTTGTTCTATGTGCTTCAATGATATATATTCTTAGACATGATCCCTTCTTTATGTTTTAGATTACGGTAAAAGTAGGTTTTGAAAGGACCCCAAAACCCTATAACAAAGTGAAAAAAGATAAAGCATTAAAAACCACCAGGAAAAGTAGTCCTAAAACCTATTGAAGAGCAGCATCAAAATCAAGTTTTATAGGGACAGCATAAATATCTAGTTTATGAATACTATTCAGCCCCCTAATATTCCAAGTAATGATTTTCATATCTATTTTTTAGGGGTAAAATCTAGAATAGTTTCTTTCCTACCATTAGCAATATTCTGCATACTTTCTAACTCTCTGGTTTTCTTAGTGGATCTTCTTCCAGGTTTGTGCAAGGAACCAACATCCAATTTCACCTTAGAATGTTGTTCAACTCTTTTTCCAGATTTATTTGAAGTAGAAGCAAGAGGTTTTGCCTTAGTTTGCTAATCTATTTTTCTACTTCTAGTTTCTACCCCCTTAGTATTGATCTTTTTTTTAGCCCTTTTTCTTTGGTTTAGTTTATGCTTTGAGTTTTCTCCATTATCTTTCACAACTTCTAGGGGAGGAGGCTCTCCATAGTTAGTTTATGCTTTGATTTTTCCCTTCTTTATGTTACATGGTTACATTAACAAACTATATAGTTGTCTTATCCTTTTGAGGTGAGGTAACTACTAGCTCTTATATTTTAATCACCTCATATGTGTGGTGTATTGGTGGGTGCATGTCATATATTCATGATCTCCACACTTGGAACAATTTCTAGATTTAGTGAGGGTATGTTGTGGATTCATGCTCTCCATAGTCATTTAGTATATGGTACTTATATCAATTTCTAGATTTAGTGGGGGAATGGTTTGGAAGCATGTTCTCCACACTCATTTTGTATATGATACTTATGTCAATTTTTAGATTCAATAGGGGCATATCATATGGTCATGGCTTACACACAATCATAGTTTCCAAATTTAGTGGAGGCATACTTTGGAAGCATGTTCTCCACACCTATTCAGTATTAAACATTCCCAATTTATAGTGGTGGTATGTTTTAGAAACATGTCCTCCATATTGGTACTTATATAAGTTTTTATAATTATCCATATATATTGGGGGTATGATTTGGAATCATGTTCTCCATGCTTACATAGTTTTTGAATTGGCTAAAGCACACAACTATATGATTTAGATTCATAGTTGTGGTAGAATTCTATACATTGGTACCATTGTTATACATAGTTTTAACATGAAACATATCTAAGGTGTATATGACATGAAACATGTGCCAATTATTCCAAAATCTAAACAAATATTAGATTATAAAACTCTTTTTATGGATGATTACCGCATCATGGACTTTTTGGTACTAATACCCCATAGACATTTATGAAATTTATTAATAAAATATAATGTAGTAGTTGGTTCCCCTTTTTGGTATGGTTGAGGTTATAAAATAACTCAAAATTTCTAAGTTATCAGGTTGGAATTGATCATCTAGCCTCACTAGATTATAATTATCAAGTGGTTACATGGTTTATCTCATCTCAACTACCAAGTGGTAACTAACTTTTTATTCTAAAGTTAGGGGCATGTGCAATATAATCTCTCTCTCTCTCTCTCTCTCTCTCTCTCTCTCTCTCTCTCTCTCTCTCTCTCTCTCTCTCTCTCTCTCTCTCTCTCTCTCTCTCAATGTATATATAAACTTTAAATATGTATCTATATTTATCTTAATCTCAATTTTAGATCTTTACAATGATACACAATTTTAAAAACAACTTGTCAATAGGCAAGGTAGGTACATCAACACACGTGTACTCCTAAATCTTGATCTTTCAATTTCAATCTATTTAAAGTAATTCTAATCCAAGATTATATGAACTAGTTTTATATTTTATTATGATGTTGGTTTTAGGTTAGTCACTATCAAATCCTAGAAGCTGGTCATACATAAAGATAAGGCATGCATACCCACCCAAGTGTGCATTCCTTTCCTTAAAATTACTAATTTCATTACTAGATTAAACTAGAGAAACTTTAGATGATATTTTATGATTATATAACACCTCAATATTAGACACTTGGAAAACTCATACCTTGGTTGTTCCTCTTAGTTATATACCTTTCCCAGTTCTACATGTCTTACATCTATTATATCTTACTCCCATTTGCCTATATCTCTTAGTTTAACTGGTCTTATTTTGATGACTTAAGTCTTATATCTTGATTAAAAATGATTAAAATGTATTTATCTTCTATATATACAAGATTTTAACATGTGCATTTTTTCCTAATCTCTAGTCACTAATATCTAAGATAGATATTAGTGTTAGCACTACTATCATGTCCCAGTGAAAGTGTTTACTACAATAAATTCATCCAATTTGAAAATGAAACATATCCTAATCATCAACATATGTTATTTAATGCAAGATATTACTATAAAAATATTGATATAAATACAAGATCAACCCTCATTCATTCCTCACTTATCAACCTAGCAAAAAGGTCAAAGAGACCAAACTATCTTATCAACATCACTATATCAAGAATTAAATTGAAAAAATCTTCCCTATTTCCATATCACTTATTAATAAAATACATATACAAGTCTAAATTACCTAATGAGTAGCCCAAGATCCCAATTTTCCAAGTTACAAGCTAGGTCATTATTGTATTTACTTTTCACAATATTTCATGATTCACACACAAGACAACACATAGGGGAGAACTACATGAGTCTTAGGCCTTATTTTATAGTATTTTCTATGTATAAATTTCCATCTAGTAATGGGGTCTTTGGGGTCAACTCGACACCATATGCCCACTAACCCATTTTCCCCCAAGGTCACTATGAAGATGGAAATTTATACACCAGAGTAAAGGGAAATAAAAACCTATAATCATCCAAGTTGTTTCATCCTTCTCCATCAAGTATTATATACAATACACTTGCATCAAATCTAGACAATAGTGTTGACATAACCATCCCACGCTAACATTAGTGTCTAGAGCATTAGAAGTGTTACATATAAAATCTGAGGACTATTACATAATCTCATTCATCTTGATAATTACCTTTTATATATCTAGAACTACATTAACATCAAAACAAACTAACTACATCACTTCTTTATCATTTATATATCTATCATAGTTTTACTTTCTATATTTAGACTATCTCAACATAATAAACTCAGTGTATGCTTATATCTAAGTTTAGCATCGAATTGACATGTTATAGATTTGATTATCACCCTTTTTCAATTTCATTTATATATAGCCTTTAAATCAAAATCTAGTTTTAATTATAATATCACCTTAGATCAAGATTTTAGGGTTAAATAGGAAGTAAGTGATGATTTTACCCTTTTCTAGTTTGATGCAATAATTTGCCTACATGAAATCTAAATAAAAAAAATTTTAATATTTTTTTATATGAAAATATATTGAATTTAATTTTTGAAAATAAAAATGAGAATTATATCTAAAACCTAAGAATCACAACTTATAGATATTCATAAATTAATTTGTATATACAAGGTAGAAATCTAAATATCCTAAATGATGTTTTCTTGAAACTAAATGATTTTTTGATGAAATTAAATTAATGAAGAATTAATTTCTATATTTTTTTAGTTTTTAAATTTACAACTATGTTCTTATCATGCATGTGAAGGAAATCAACTCAGAATTTAAGTTTTTCCTTGACTAGGTTTTCTAATTTTTTATAGTTGTGTGTGTACATGTGTGTGGGTGTATGTATGCATGCACACTTTTTTAAGAAATATTATTATATAAAATAAATTTAATTTTTTCTTAACTAAAATTGATTTTTTTTTTCCGATAATCTACCCTAGGTTTTGATTCAATATTATGCTTTGAAACATTATAAGTGCAAGCAAAAACTAAAATATCTACTAAACTAATTTTTTTGTGCAAAATAAGGAAAAAATAAGAGTTATTTTATTTTCATTTAAATTTTTATGAATATTAAATATAATCCAATTATAAAATAAATTAATCTAATCTAATCTAATCTAATAAATAACACAAAACTGAAAAATAAAACCTCTAACCTCATCAATGGTGATATGAAGTGAAGACAAAGAGATTATTTTTATAAGTATAGTATCCTAATGTATGATAGATAATTTTTTATTAATAAAAACCCTTTTAAATATTAAAAAAAATTAAGATATGAAATTAAATCAAGAGGGACAAAATATCCAAGAAAAGAGAAGCTGAATAGTGGCTAGATTCATTCATAAAGGTAAAGAATTGGTTGCCAAATTATGGATTCTCCTCTCCAATATTATGTATTAAAAAAATATGATAAAAAAATTAAATTAAATGACATTATAAAACCCATATTAGGAAGTATATGGATATATAACACAACAAATCCAATATCTAATGTGAATCTCAGATCTAAAATCTTGAGGAAAAAGGAGATACTATTAAAGGAAGAAAGAGGTTGCATGTGATAGATAACTAGTGATATAACTAGTTTTATAATATATGAGAGAGATGATATTTGATAAAAATAAATTTATGGCTGATTTGGAACATCTATGAGGTGAAAATAAGAGAATAAAATAATTAAACAAGACCAAAAACATGTAAAGCATGTGAAAGCTAAAATCTCAAATACTAATTTTAAAAATGTGCAAACGGTGATGAAACCACCACATTATGAAGGTGGTGAGGACACCACAACCATAATAAATGATGAAAAAAATGTATTCAATGATGATACTACCATGAAATATAAGTAAACTACCATAAATATGATGATTTCATCATAGAAGTTTATGAAATTGCCTTAACAAAAACATCATAGAAAGGGCAATTTCATCAAGAAAAATGGTTAGATTCATCATTAAAGGGAATGGTTTTTTCTTGGATGATATTAATTCAAAAATCAAGGTAAAAGACTTGAAAAATAACAAGTTTTGAGGTTTAGAAATTACCAAAAATAGTATAAATACAAAATTACCAATAGAACATTAGGTCTAAGTATATATAGGTGGAGGTCCTTACATCATCACTATATTTTTACAAAAATATTACACCATGTAATTTTTTTCATTAAATATTGCATCATAGAGATGGTTTTTAAGTCTTACTCTAAAATTTGAGTAACATGGGATTACCTCTAGGGCTATGGATTGCCAATAGCATAGGTAAACCTCTAAGTTTAAGGGCTAGCTCCCTAGATTTATCTTTGTTTTCTTATCACCTAAAATACTTGATTGATTGGATGAAAATAAATAAAATTAACATGAAAATAAAATAATTTAATGAGGTGATACACAAAAAATATCTCCACTAGACTACCATACAAGTGCACTATGAAACTTGACTCATAACACTAATCTCAAAATCTTAAATTTATCTAACATTAGTATTTCAAAGGTGAGTTAACCATAGGTTATATTGTATAAAATAAGGCTCCTCCTTACACTTATAGATAGACAAATGTACTTGACTACACTTTATGTGACCTGTTAGAGTGGAAACTACCTGCATTAAACATGGAAGAGTTGAGAGAAAGTAAGAATAGATACTAATCACTTGAAATTTCACTATATACCACTTCACACACTTAAAAAATATATCTTGTGAACTCAAAATTATATCAAAAATCTTTATTTCAAAGTAAAAATATAGTATCAAACTAGTAAGTTTTTGCCATACTAGGTGTGGATTCTTTACAAAATCTAAAATGGCTTTCTTTTATAGATCATGTGAGAAAAGAGAGAAGAAATAAAATGGAAAGGTCACAAATCCAAGTGTCAAATCATGAAAAATAGTTACATTATAGACTAATGAAATGTAAAAATAGGTATGGAAGTTTTCATGGATAAGTGTCCATCATAATTGCATCCTTCCCCTTCAAGTTGTCATAGAGTCCTCAAGTAGCTCCCTTGAAACTTTCTTCATGATGAGACATCTCTTGACCAATTGAAACTACATTTGGAATACTTGACATGTGTATTATCTTATGGGGGTTGGAAATAAGATATAATAGTCATCAGATGTTTCCTTAACTATTAGCCTTCTTCATGACACTTGTACTCACCATTTATAGTCATTCATTGGTCTTATAGGTCTCATTATTCACATTTATTATCAAAATGGCCTTTATTTACTTGGCCAAATCCATGTAAGAGATTTTAGGACACCTTTTTAAATTCCCTTTGCCTTCCACTCCATGAATTAGACCTTAAAAAGATCCATAATTAGACTTCTCATCTTCTCACTTGGCAGTCACTTTGTCTTTTTAATATATGTCCAAGACTACATATGATGAATGATGTACTAAAGATGTTTCTATAATTTTTTGTGGAGAGAGATTAATATAGGGAGTTATAATGAGTCCCTCATGACCTCATTCAATGGTTCTTATTCCTAAGTTCCCTTCTACACTTGTAGAACATTTAAAATATTGCAAAAAAAACCTTGGTTTGGGCTTATTTGTACAAGTGATAGTACAAACAAAGTGGATGGAAAGAATTTTAGGAGAGTTTCAAGCATGTTAAAATAATTTCATGTCTAACTAACCTCTTCTAGATTCATATCAAGTGATATTTCCTTCATCAGGTCTTAGATAGGGTTTTAAAAGGGTTTTGAATTATTTTGCTACTTAGCAATGGTTCATAAAAACCAAACATTCAACTGCCAAATAAATGTCATCGAGCCTAATTTTATGACCCTACTCAACTATTCCTAACTCCTTGGGCAACCATGCAATGCATTATTATAGGTCTAAGTGCTTGAAGATGGTGTCTTGAGCTTTAGAGCACATTTTGGGTACCCTTGAGGTGATTTTAGGCTAAAAATGACCCCTCTATGTTTTCCTCTAAAAAATAATGTTTATGACTCCTAAAATATATTATTGTCTTCAACTGGTTTAAAATGATCATATGGTCACAAAAATGGAACTAAACAATTGTAAGGCTTAGGCTTAGTTCTAGGCATAATAGGTTAAACTATGCTTGATGGCCTATGACCACTTGTGAATGCTCTCTAGAAAATGTGAGTGATTCTACACCTATGTCTACCCTCATTCCAACTTTTCACATCTTTATTCAATACTCAAAGATTCCCCATCACATTCTCTTATCACTTACTCACAAAAACTATAGTTTAGAATGTCTAGGAGTGCCCTCTATTTAAGACATTAGAGGGAATCTCCACTATTTTCTCAGCCAAACTAAAGTTATGAAAGGTTATATTATGTATTTTATATGTTTTTAAAAAAATTCAAGTAGTTTTAACTTTTTCAAAGCTCCCAATATCACAAAGCATAAACTAGTTTCTTGACCCTAGCAACTATCTGTAAGGTTATGGTCTAACTGTGCCTAAAGTTAGAAACCTAGTACTTTCTTTGTTTCCTTACTTTGAGATCCTCATGAATTTAATGTTACAAATATGGGTGTGGTATAACTAATATTCAATCCATAATTAACCTATACCAATTCTCTCAACTCACATCTCTCCTTTGCTATATCTAGTCTGCAGACTATAGGTGGCACTTCTTAAACAAATGAGACCTTTGTAGGTGATATTTAACACTTTAAATTTGTATTTCATGCCCTAAAATCATCTCAATGTCATTAGGTAATTTAAAAATAAAAGATTCACTATTCCTATAGGTTATGGTTCTTATGTCTCACTTATCAACACACTATGGATCTGTATACTAACTGTAGATGCTTTATTTGAGAAACCATAGGGTTTCTGTAGGTGTTCATAGGGCCTGATTACTAAACACAAACTCATTTTAATGTTATTTAGTTATTATATTATCCTTCACTCAAATGGATACACCTTTTATTAATGCCATACTTTTATGATGTCACTATTGCATTAGGTTTCTTTTAGTCATTCCAATGTAGTGTTCACTAAGTGTTTTAGGTTAGAACTTGTCTAAGTTAGAAGCCATTCAAACACCACTCTCTCTTAGTCAATAAAACACTTTCTTATGTCAAAACATTTCCCTTATGCTTAGGATACAAGATGGAAACCATTAGTTCTATCTAGACCTCAAGGCACCTCACCATGGGAAGGCCAAGCACATGAGCAAAATGTGATTTGGAGAGGTTAAGGTAACCTATCTCTCTTGCATATTTCTTGACTTGTGATCATGTTTTTAGGTTTTATTACCACATAATGGATTTACCACTATCATAATGATGTTTTATATGTTATTATACATGATCAAGGTTTCAAATGAGTTCTCAAATCTCCCATTTCAACATGACTTAGACCTCTATGGATTTCACTCAAACCATTTATGAAGCCACCTATAGATTCTAGTGTAGGATATAAGATAGTGTGATAAGTTGGAAAATTTTCATCATCATAATGACCCTTTAGATATATAATTACTATTGTATTCCACTTTGGGGGACTTCTCACCATGTTAAAACTTCTTTTTTCATCATCATGACTAATTCAGGTCTAATTTCACCTAACCATAGGTGACTATTGCATGAAATTTGGTTGTGTGTGTATGTTAGACCTTTTACTTCATATATAAAATTATTTATACCAAAACTTCATAAGGAAAAATTATCACCTTGAAATTATAGGTTATAAACACTAATGTTATACCTTTTTTCTAGAGACCAATAGGAAAACAAGATTTACAATAAGTGAAACACTATCTATAATCTTTAGTAAATCCTTTCACTAACAAGATGAGGTATTCATTCCATATTCCTCACCTTCACACGTGAAAAAAATATTGGAAACTTTTTGATAATAAATTTCATGCCTTTCTAGAGCAAATAAAACACTTGACTTATTCGGACCAATCTAAATAGAAGAAAAAATTATAGGTCATGGGGATGTACAGGAAAAATATAGTTACTAGCACTCTTAGTAATGGTTCATAAATCATATTATACCAATCTTTTGAATATTTCCATGAATTTTGATTAAACAAATATTATTACCATCTACCAATTTCACTTGATCTCACCTCCTCCTATCCATGTCATGTGGAAATCATTTGACCCTCTTTGCTTATCTAGGAGAGAGATAAGAAGGATAGGTCATTTTTTGATATTTTTAGACTTTTAAAAGATGATTGAGCATGTAAATGGACTTATGGTACTTTAATATACAAATTTGGAGTAGCCACACATGCCCAAACTATTATATAGGTTGTACAACTATCTAAAACCACTTAAAACTACTTGATATTCTTATTTTCAATGTTACACCTATAGTTGTCAGTTCAAAACTACCATATCTAACATGCACCTAACATATATGATGTTTAAATACACTTGGACACACTTTTATTCCTATGAAACTATACAATTTTGTTAAATGGTTCAAAATGTGACCCCTAGATGACATAAGACCAACTATAAATAAGTATGATAAGGATAAACATATATTTGACCTTATTAAAGACCATGGGAAACATTTAACACCATATAATACCCATATAAGAATTTTGAATATATATGGGGTTGACTTAATTTGACTTGAGGTCAATTTCATCAATATTTTGGCAATTTCTTAGGGGTAGCAAGCTAGTTATGCCAAAGACTAGTAGCCTTCTCTTATCCATTAGTCTATGTAGTCATGCATGAACTATATTTAAACTAAGTTACCTCTGAAATAACATCAAACACACACCAAAAAACAAAACACACAATACGACACACCAAAGAAAAACAACACTTGTGTTCTCAAGAATAGTTAGGGAAAACACCAACTAACTCAAACAAAATAACCTATGCACAAACTAACTTGGATAGACATCTTCCCCCTATATCAAATTGGAATATTAAACTATTATTTTTTCCATAAAGTGAATTATTTAATGAGTCATATTGTTTTTTGAGCATTGGTATTGATGTCTCCAACTCTTTCATGATGTTTAACAATCTCCTTGGCATGATCCTTATTACAATAGTGACAAGTTAAAATATATATAACATATGAAGGTGAATTCCTCTTTCATATCAATATCCTCAATCTTCTCATTATACTCCTCAAATTCAAATTCCAATGGTGCTTCAACAAAACATACCTCCTTGACTTTCAAAGAGAGATCAAATTGATCACCGGCTGCAAGTTCCTCAAACTCATCAAGGAATTTTGTATATTCCATCCAATCTTGATCATTGTCCTTCATGGAAACCTATTTCTCTATCTTCTTATTCACTTGGCCCTTTAATATTCAAAGTTATTCAAGTTCTTGGAAAAACCTCATCTTCTACTTCTAATCATCCTTAATTTATTTCTATTTGAGAACCACCACCTCTTAAACTTTATCTTCTTGGTCCTTTTGCACTTGATCAAATTAAAAACTGATTATAACTTCAAAAATTTGGGATTCAATAATATCTCCTTTTGAGGGCACACCACTAAGAGATAAGATAACTTCAAGAGTGTCTTCTAGCTAACTAGTAGGGTGTGTAGTCTTTTGGAGGCCTTCAAAACTCATCACATATGTCATTGAACTTATACCACATTTCATCTTGTATCATGGAGTGAAAAACTTATTATTTAATGTTATTTTTATGTTCAATTTCTTAATCATGATCATTAACATTAATCAACTCATAAAATGTAGATTCCTTCTCAAGCACCTCTGCTTTCATGTCTTGACTACACTCTTTATGGGTAGTTGTAACATGACTTTCAACATCTTTATCTTCACTGAAGAATATTGAATTGCACTTGTACTCACTAAGGGGAGTCCTTATGGTGATCTCTTCATCATATATTCTCATTTCATCTTCTTTACTAGTTGTAACTTGAGCTTGGTCTTCTTTGTTTTCTTCCCATAATATAGGTTCTATTTCAAGAGGGGATGAGGTTGATGGTTAGGCTCATGGGTTAGAGAGGGAGTATGAGATGTGATGGATGGATCATAAATGGGATTGGAAATGGAGGCTTATTTAATGAACTCATGGGGATATGACAATTTGGTTTGGTCAAATGGAAAGACACCTTCTTCAATAAAATTTTTAACTTTACTCATAGCCTTCTTGAGGCTCTTCAATAGTTACAGGCTTACTTTTAAGCTCTTGGTTCTCCCACATTTTTAGTTTATCTGTTGAGCATTTGATAATTTTTTGTTCAAATTACAGCTACTCATTGATATCATATTGGTTTTCCTCTTCAACTTCATTCCACACATCCATCAACCTTTGAACTAAAACTCTCAACCACTCCATGAGATGCTTAAGGAGCACATCAAAATTTTCATCCCATGTTCTCATCTCTTATTCATTATCTAGAATACTTGGCATGAGTGACAATATGTATTTGGCATGAAATGGTATTGAAGTAGGAGGAGGAGGGTAATAGTGAGGATTGTGATGAGCTTCAATTTTTTAAACTAGTTGCCTAGCTTGAGCTTATAGGAATTCATATCTTATTTTGAATGATCTTGATTTATAATCAATGGGATGATCTAATTCCTCATGATAAGACTAATAAGAATCATCTTAAGGTTGATATGCATCATGATAAGTTTTCTAAGAGTCATATTGGGGTTGATAGGAAGGCACTTCTTGATACTATTATTGATAGCCTTCCTCATAGGTTTCTTCATAGGGATACCATGGCTCATAGGATTGATAACAACCTTGATAGGGATATTGAGGGGTATAACATGGGTCATAACAAGGTTGATAGGGAGGTGCATAGTGGGGATTATCATCATAACCATCCATATCAACTTTATTAATCACATGAAACACAAGAAATGATCAAAATATTTTACAAGTATTGAGGCTACTTACAACCATATGATTGTATTTAGAGTCACATTGGTGTTTTCTTAGATTCTTCCAAAAGATGATAAGAGGAAGAACACACCAAAAATATTTCCATGCTTTTGGACCTTTTTCTCACTAGGCATTCCATAACTATTGTCACCAAATCTCGTTCCCTACATATGGTCATTCAATCCTAATCTAAGATTTGGGCAACATGGTATTACCTCTAGGCCTGTGGGTTACCTATAATAGAATTACGCCTCTATGTTTAAGGGCTAACTCCTTAGGTTTATATTTGTTTACTTATCACCTACCCTACTTACTTTCTTGGATGAAAATATATAGAAATAACATGAAAATAAACTAATATAATGAGGTGATACACCAAAAATATCTCCACTGGACTACCATATAAGTGCATTATGAAACATGACTCACAACACTAGTCTTAAAATATTAAAATGCTTTAACATTAATAAATTAAACATGGAGGTGATATGCATTTAACTATTCAAGGTGATTGAACCATAGGCTATATTTTAGATACTAAGGATACTCCTTACACTTAAATTTATACAAATGCACTAGACTACACTTCATGTGACCTATTAGAGTGGAAAATACTTACATCAAACATGGAAGAGTTGAGAGAAAGTAAGGATAAATACTAATCACTTTACATTTCACTATATACCACTTCACACACTTAAACAAGATAGCTTGTGAACTCAAAACTAGATTGTAAATCTTTATTTCAAAGGAAAATTATAGTATCAAACTAGTATGGATTCACCATACCAAGCGTGGATTTTTTATAAAAGCCAAAATGGTTTGTATTTATATATCATGTGAGAGGAGAAAGAAGAAAGGAAGTGGAAAGGTATGAAATTCAAGTGTCAAAGCATGAAAACTAGTTACATTTTAGATTAATGAAGTGTAAAAAGAGGTATGGAAGTTTTCATGGATAAGTGTCCATCAAAATTGCATCCTTGTCCTTCAAGTTGGTATAGAGTCCTCAAGTAGCTCCCTTGAAATTGCCTTCATGATGAGGCATCTCTTGACTACTTGAAATTACATTAGGAAGACTTGACACATGTGCATTATCTTAGAGGGGTTGGAAACAAGATATAATAGTCAAGATATATTTCCATGGATACTAAGCTTCTTCATGACACTTGTACTTGTAGACACCTAAAACTGGCCACCAATGGCCTTTGACCAAACTTCAGACTAATTCCTACCAACCATTGTATATTAAGCCTAGGAATCACTAAATGTCCCAAATATTCTTGTACATAATTCATAAAATATCATAATAATGTTGAGACATTCCTAATATGGGTATCCTATTATAAGAAACAAAAACCTCTCACGAATTCATCTCTGATCATCCTATGGCATCACAACATCTAATTTGGCCTATGGACCTATTAAATGGGGCAAATGAATAAATAATCAAATGTTCAAAATGATTAAATCATAATCAAAATTAATTAGAAAACTAAACCAAATTAAATTCCTAGTTTAATTATCCATGTGCAATTAATGAAATTCTAAAAAAGAAATTCAAAAATATGAAATATCTTAGTTATTCATGATTATCTTTTGTTAGTTTTCAAACCTTTTAAAATATCTCACCCATGCCTACACATTTAAAATCATGAGTTATGGTCACCTTTTAACTCTACTTGGGTTATTTGAATTACATATGTTAGGTTTGAACCCATTCCATGTTTAAACTACACCTTAACTCACTTTGAGTTGCGGTTAGTTTGTAATCCTATAAATACAATCCTTTGACTCTTCATTTGGATATCTTGGATATTGTAGATTTATAATGTAGGCTTTTTCATAAGACTCATGACAATAGTCTTATAATGCTAAAATATTGAGCCAAGCCATCAAGCCATAAGTAATAAGACACATCAAGCCACAAGCCAATAATGTTGCCAAGGAGAGATGGAGATAGCTAAACTCCATTTCTAAAGACTCTTTGAGCATAATCCAAGAAAGTCATAAAAAAATCACTTATATATCTCAATTAAGGTAAGGTAATTCTTATTCTTTTCATTTTAGTTGTGCTTTCATAAGTATTTTGTTCACTATGTTCCCCCTATGATCTAGTCTTAGAGATGTTAGCATGTTAGTGTATTGATTTCATTTTGTTTTATGAAACTAACACTTGATCTAACCTCTTCTCTATTTTCAAATTCCTATGATCATAAATGACATTCTTTGTGGGACCTAGAATCATCCCACATACCAAAGATACCAAGATGCAATTCCAAACTTTTCAAATGAATGCTTGAAAATCTTAAAAATTAGAGTTTTAGCTTTGTCTTTTCCATATTCTTATTTTTTGTAGTCACTCAAAATTACACATAGACTGACATCATTTTTCCCTAACTAGCATCAATCCTATACTAACCAACATCATTCCCATATAACTAACATTGGTCATTATGTACATCACCTAGAACCAACGGTGATCACTATGTGCATCACCTAGAATCGATGTTGGTCTCTATGTAGAACAAAAAGATAATAGGCCATCTTTTAGAGCTTCATTTGGAGTCATCTAGACTCTATTTTTTATGATTTTATTAAAACCACATGTTTTCTTCTAAATTTTTATAATATTATATTATTTTACCTTAAGGTTGCATAAATGTTTCACAAAATATTTAAATGGGATTTTAAATCTTTTTAAAGATTCTAATTACTACTTCTTGGTTCCATTGACTTGTATACTCTCTATTTAACCATATTACTCTAGGTTTTGAGGAGTTTTTGTACTAACATTTTTGGAATCATTTTTATTTTGCATTTAGGTTCAGAACAACCGATCTTGGCCTTCATTGATTGGTATCAGTTATTACCTTTTAGCATTAGTAATTTGGTAAATGAAATCAATCACTGTTGAGAAATATCAGTCTCTATGTGAAAAATTCAAATAAACTAGAGAGATATCTCTCAAAACTTGTTTTCTCATCCATTAATGTGCTTCAAATCAAAAGGAAACTCTCTAACCTTTGCAGGGCCAAGGTAGGATGAAAACATAAATTTGTATGTTTAAACTCTTAAACACTTCATTTTAATGCCTAAAACAAATTCTTAAGTCTTGAACATATGGTTTTAAGTGCTTAAAAGGAACCTAGATGATTTGTGTTAAGATTGTTTTGTGAAAATTCTTTCAATATTTGCAACTTTAATCTATGGGGCTAAATGAATTTATCAAACATTTCATTTGGTGCCATAAAATTAAAAGTCACTTAGATTAAAATTTATTAAAATTATTTATTTTATTACTGATTTTTTTATTTGTGCAAAATGAAAATTGTGTGTATGATTTCCCCCCATCCCCTATAGGGAACTTGGGTGACTAAAAGTGCATTTTATCTTGTAATTTATGCCTAGTCCAAGGCATGGAAAGAATTTTCTCTAGGATCTCCCAAAAATTAATATGGTTTGGGTGATCTAAAAATAACCTCTAAAGTCTTTTCACTTATTCATTTATTTCATGTAATTTGGCTTGTGAAGGGGAGTTCATATATCCTTCACAAGTTCTTTAGGTAAGCTTTAACCTAGGGTTTCATATCCTGGACTTGTTTCAAC
Source organism: Torreya grandis (assembly GCA_037957365.1). Lineage (NCBI taxonomy): Eukaryota > Viridiplantae > Streptophyta > Pinopsida > Cupressales > Taxaceae > Torreya > Torreya grandis. The sequence continues at coordinate 650,259 of JARHVA010000924.1, forward strand.
CCCAATCTATAGTGGGGTATAAAAATTAGGTTATACTTACTATGAGATCTATGAGTTGAGTGGCTAACCTCTCCTTTCATAACAAAAACTTGAGTAAAGTTTGGTTAACCAAGCAATTCCACTAAGCAATACATGAATGGAATTTCTATGTAAATGAATAGACCCTTGCATAGTAATTTAATCTATATGAAATCAATTAAGATGATTCATATATATCATTAATCACACTTGGGACCATATGAATGGTCAAAATTTTACGTTTTATAATAACCCCACTTTCTACAAAAATATTGTTGATGCAGGGTGAGTAGCCCAAAGTTCCATGTCACCATACAGTCTCTTAGGAGAAGAGGGGTGTAAAAAAACTAGTAATTCATCCACTTTTATTTTTTTATTAACACTTAAAATCCTCCCAAGAGCATGTATATAGATGGATTTCAATGATATGATGCAACCTTGTTAGTGTAGGGCTTAACACTATTTACTTAGTTATATTTGGTCTTTTTACTTTTACTTTATTGGTCTTTAAGTCTAAATTTTTTTTGTCTTCCCACATCAAAATGAGTCTTGTGTCCACATTAATCCATTATTTGAGGAGGTGTTATGTAATCCATTTGACACCATGCTTTTTTCCTTAAAATTTGTGTCAAAAATGTTGTGTGTGTCACTTGATTGAAATAGGTAATGTTATGCCACCCAAATTAAGTCAATTTTTGTGCCTTGGAGTCTCAAAACCAATCATTATTCATACCTTTAGAGATTGATAATGTCATTATATTTCTTGCATTATTTCATAGACTCATCTTTTATTGTCTCCAAGTTTCATGTTTGAAACCAAACCATGTGTTCCTTTAAGGTCTTTGTATAGAGTAATTATGACATTCACTTTTGTCTAGCTTGTTTGTTCAAAAATCCTAGTTTCCTAAGTTGAGTTTTTAATTAACCTTGACAAGTTAGAATCCAAACATTGATTGATTTCTATTTGTGCCTTATATAATTGGGGCTTATGCACTAATCTTTCTCTTTTAGGTTATGTAAATTAGGTTAATTATTTACCTAAATTTGAAAATTATTTGTTTGTGCCTTTATTTGGGAAAAAATAGTCTATCTTCAAGTGCCTTTTTTTTCATTCCTCATGCCAATTAGATCAATTTCATATTTAAAGTCAAGTTCCTATTCTATGCTAAAGTTTTTTAAGTTCATTAGATTAAATACCCCTTTATTTCAAGTCTAGATTTTGACATTGCATTTGGCCAAAAGTCCTATCACATGCCTTGTTTGAGCCTAGATTTTCATGCCACATTTGGACAAAATACCTAGTAACCTTTATTTTCCTAGATTAGACATATTTGAAACACTTTAAACCTAGAGTTTGACATTTTGTTTTTAGTTCATCCACTTGACCTTTTTTCATAAGACATTAAACATTATACATTTAAAGTTAGATTATTTTATACCGAGTTTTTCCACTAATTATTTTGGAGATACATATACATCATTTGACCAAGTTAGATTTAGTTTGAACCATTTGTCCTTTGAAAATTGTTTTTAGAGTTTTTAAAACTCCAAGCCTTTTGTGAAGCTTTTATTATTGATACAAATATGTCTAGCTACACTTATGGTGGAGCTATATACAATCCAAGTTATGATAGAATGTCATACAAATTAACTTTGATTGAGACCCCTATGATGAACAAGTGATTTGTAATATGAATCAATATCCTCCTTACAATCCTTAATTTTGGGAATAAATCCAAGTAATAGATTCAATGATACATTCTTTTGGCAAGTTGACATATGATACTTGCCCTTTGGTGACCACCCAATCCTCCACCTATACTGATAATCCTCCTTTGGACTACATTAACCACCAAGCTCAACTACATCCAAGGAATACCATTACCATACCAAGACCTTATCCTTTGGATTGTGTGAGCAATCAAGATTCATTATGTCCAACCATTTATATTCTAGGACCTCATCCCTTATCTCGAGCAAGCAATCAAACTCCATAATGCCCTAACATTTCCATTCTAGGACCTCATCCTTTGGCTTGTGTGAGAAACTAAACTCCATAATGCCCTACCATTTGTATTCCAAGACCTCATCCTTTAGCTTATACAAGCATCCAAGCTACACAATGCCCTACCATTTCTATTCTAAGACCTCATCCTTTGACTTATGTGATAAATAAATCTCCATGACACCCTCTCATTATCCAACCACTAGCCATTATTCATTCTTTACAAATTGCTACCCACTTTAGAAAACCCCTGCCAATCATTCAAGGACCAAAATATATTCAAAACTAGTATTTTTCAACTAATTATAAACCAAGGCCAAGAGAACCAACCATTTTTTTTGAGTTAACCTATGATGAATCATCTCTTAATACTATACCTAGTTTTGAAGAGTCTCACTCTAACAAGCTAGTCTTTGTTGACTCACTCTTAATGATTATAACTATGTTTAGACAAATCCATATCTTGACCATATGCCTATTTTTAAATAGACTTCCCTTGACAAGCCATTATTTGAGGATTTGTCTCTTGACCTTTTTCCCATCATTAAGGAGTCTCAATTTGACAAACCAATCTTGGTGGATCCCATCATGCCATTATAGGATGTTATTTGTCCAATACCAAATGTTCAACAAGACATTACTATAGTAGATTCCACATTAGATGAAGAATCAACATTTGAGTCAAGTTATATTATAGAACCAAAATTAAATTTATCATCAAGATAATCATCAACATCAGTCTCAACATTAGATTCAAAGTCCTTTGAGTTAGACTTAGTTTTAGACTTAGTTTTGGAATCAAAATACGTTTGTGGTTTTTACAATATTGGTTATGCATACCTTGCAAAATAGTTTGAATATATTTATGATCCTTATATGGTTTTTGAGGATGATTACTTCAACTTCAACAAAAGTTATCCTAGTATATTCTATGAGGATTATTTTTTCTTTCCCCATTACATTAACATTCCACATGCCATTACCACCAACCAACCTAGACATTATATTGACATTCCATCTCCCACAAGTGTCAATTGGAACCAACATAACCATACCTTATTGAATTGCATCCATGGTGACATATTAGTTAAATAGTATCAAGGGGACTAAGACCACATTTATTCAAAAGAAGAACAATCTCATAGTGAAACCTTTTTAGATGTTTTAGGGGATGATCAAAGTTAAACATTAACATCTTCTAGTGAAACCTTTTAGGAGGTGATAGAATAAAATCAAAGTCAAAAGTCAGTATTCCTTAATGAAACCTTCTCAGAGGTTCTATGGGATAATCAAGACAACTTCGTTGGTGAAAACCTCTTTGAGGCACAAATATCTAAGCATAAAAATTCTTCACTACTTGATGAATGCATTATCAAAGATCAAATTAGTACATATTCCAATATATAGCATAATCAAATGATATCTACTCTTAGTCCCTACCACAACCAAATTTATGTCAAATTTATAATCAAAAACATTGTGTGTGCCTAAAAATCCCAATCATCATTTGTCTCCCAACCATTATACATTCCATTATCATCCACCTTTATATTTCCAAATCAAACCTATCATCCACTATTTATTCATGTTTACCATCCCTGGCTGTACTTTACTTTTTAGAGGCTACAAAGATACATTGTCTTGATGTATGAAGGAAATATAATCAATGACCAATGAAGATCACAAAAACATTCTTGTAATCTAAACCTATAGTAGATTATGGCTAGAGTATATATTCAAAAGGGGTGTGGGATAACAATTTACATGATTAATTATTTTAGTTGTATCATTTACTGATTATGATGTGAATCTCCACATCAACAAGAACAATAGAAATATTTACCTGGATAAAATCATAAAAATCATGACATTGGCAAAAAACCATACCTTTTTCCATTTTTCATATACCTTAGCCAAAATCATTTACCTTGCCAATTTCATTTTCCATTCCTCTTGCCATTATTTCATACCCTTCCATTTCCCTTATCACTTAGGGGCAACCCTTTGACCAGTATATCCAATTACCATCATCATGATAACTAATACCATACCATATACCATTTTACCATGCCATTTTTATTATACCAAAGCCTAATTTTAACCATCCCACCTAACCACTTTTGATCTTGGTTCCTTTGGTTTTTCCCACACCTTCTGCAAGGGGATTCTAATCTAGTTTTAGTAGTTTATGAATCTCACGTTTAAATGATAGTTTATGAAATTACTATGACACTCAATATAGCAAGTTATATTTCAATCAAATTTGACTAGTTTTATTGATTATAATCACTTATGGGTAAATCAATAGTATACCTTGTGTTACTAATTATAGCTGCTTATGGGCAAATTAGTACCACAAACCAATGTTAGTGTTTCCTAATTATAACCACCTATGGGTAAATTAGGAAGAACATATTTACCATTTATTTACTCATCACCTTGCCATTACTATTATCATTTTCCTAGACATTTTCCTCAATTTTAGAATTTGTTGTGACCTAGTCAATTCTCACTACCTTTTGTGTTGGTAAAACTATTATGACTTGAGGTCGTAATGGGATTGTTTTACCCAACACCCCCATTTTTTAAGAAGGAAATGGGGACCCACCTTTTTTAAATATGATCTTAGTGAGGAATCCTTTTCATATGTTTTATGTAAGGTTTGGAAATGTGGGACTTTTATTTTTTTGGTGGGTGGTATCAACATTATGATTATAGTGTTTATGAGACTAACTTGTGTACTATAGATGAACTCTTTAGGATAATTCCTTTACTTTTTTATGTAAAACTATCCCTTAGATGTATTTTTATGGGAAATTTTATTTCCTACTTCCTTTGAGATTATTATTTTGGAATTCTTATCTTATCAGAGAAATTATTGTGGGTTATTTGTCCAAAATAATTCTTCCAATAGAATTTAGCCTACAGACATTGGACTTGCTCAAGGATTTCAAACTACATACATTTTCCCCAAAACAAATTATTGATGGATTATCCCTTTGACCCTATCTATATTATCCTTTAGAACTCTCAAAATGACCCTCAAGCATATGAAATCACCCTTCAATAATTTTTAAAGTACCCTTTGGCCTTTGTGAAGTAGACCCTTCGAGCAAATTATGCCTCAAAGTAGACCCTTCAGCTTCCTTCCACCTACCCTTCAGATCTTTTCAAAAGGACCTTTTGGCCTTTATGAAATATCCAAGTACCCTTTTTGACATAACCTTCAGGACTTCTATCTCAGGACCTTTTTCTATATACCCATTTCCTTTGGATTTCTATTTTGGGCATTTCATTCGATGTAAAATCCCTATAATAATTCCTCTAGAGGGCACATGCCTTTTAGACTTCTTAAACCTACCCCCTGAATTGAAGGCACATACCCTTTTAGTTTTTCCAAACTTACCCTTTGGTACCTTTGAAGTGACTCTTTGCCATGCAAAAATGCCCTTCAAAAATCAAATATCCCCTTTAAGCCTCCAAACTACCCTTCAAGAATTTTTAAAGTGCCCTTTGGCATTTGTGAAGTAGACCCTTCAATATTTTTATCATGGATAAAATGCCCTACAAAGTGGACCATTTAGACCAAAAATATCCTTTGAAAAGTTTTTAAGTACCCTTTTAACCATGAAATAGCCCTCAGAAAGAATTACTTTAGGACTTTTGCTCAAGGTCCTTTGAAATAATAGACATGGACATTTTGTCTAAAATAATTCTCTCAAAGGAATTATCCACAAACTTTTACTTAAAATCACCTTTTGAGTTTTATACTTCTTAGTGATTTATTATGAAGAGCATTATTGATATTAATACCATACTTAGTAAAGATAAAATATTTCCTATTTGATAAATGCTAAGAGCCCCCACAAACCCAAGCTAATAGATTTAAAAAATGAACATTGCATATTTAATATCACATGAACTATTATTTCATGCAAGATATTATATAGATTGTATGCATCCATTGAAGACATAATTTACATTCAAGCTATCTTGCAATCAAATCATCCTCATTTTTAAATAGTGATTGAGAGCCCTAGTTTCTACTTCAAAGAGTATATAGTGAACAATGATCAAGCTAGAGTTGAGTCAATTACATCAATATATAGATATACATAATACACAACATATTGAATAAGATACAAACATGAACACACAACTATGGCTTCTTCATCAAAGTTGTCCTGATTAACTAATCCTCTAACTACATTTTTAGTCAAAGACTCTATAGAATTCAAGGATACTATATTTGATGTAGGGGTATTTGAAGATAAGTATCATAATTGTTCATAGCTTTAGGATGTAGTTGATTCAGTTGATATGTTTTCCTTAGATGACAATATAGTATGATCAAAGAGGCTATTTGTCTAAGAATTTTTAGCCTACAAGCACCAAATATTACACTTCATCATATCAAAACTAGAGGTCATGCCATGTATTGACTTGCTCAAGGATTTATTCTTTACTGGTAAGATATCAAAGGTCATGTACTTGCATTCTCTTGGTGATACAATAGTCACATGTATCTCTAGAAGTGAATTTCAAATATATCTATATCTTACCATCCCAAATACATACTATGACAAGCAAACTTGGGTCTAATTCAAGGTTGAAACCTCAATCATAAAGGCCCTCTCTTCATAGTTACTCCTAGGCCAAACTATTTCCTAGTAAATAATGAAGCCAAAGGAAGCAATACCAATCAATAAATTTAGAATGGGAATCTGAATAGGTATGGCCTTACTCAGCAAATTATATGGGATGCCTAGCATCCATTTTTTAAACTTAAATTGGGTTCCATTATTTTTTATGATGTTATCACATGATGCTACTTATGCCTTGGGGGAGGTAATTAGATTGAGGTTAAAAGAGTATATTCTACACAAATATAAACATCCCACTCCCATAGGAGAATTTTTTATGATGTCATATTTTGTTGATGTCATTATGGGGACTTGTTAGAAAGACTTGGTAAATATATGGGCTTTGGCTATAGATTGCATAAATAATATAATCCATGACCATTTTCAATTCATTCACATATATGCTTATCAAAATCATATGGTCAGAATATGTGAAGACATATTTCTATAGGTGTGGTAAGCCATCCATGGTTTGCCTATTCTTCATATTAGGGAGAATACTTTGAATAATTTGAGTGGAAAGTTAGTTTTTTTTTTTATATCTAGTCATTATGATCTAGGGGAATAAGGTGGAGCCCTTATGTCTCCCCAAGTATGTACTTAATAAGCTAGTAGAATAAGAAATTGATTTCTAGTTGTGGAATGGCATGGAAGAAGATTTAGCCAGGCATACCAAATCCTTCTTTTTTAGAGCCTTATTACAATAGGCAAAATGACATATTCAATGAAGAAACATCTTGGTAATGTTTTGATAAAGTATAACTGATATGGTTTCCATACAATTATGTAGAAATATTGGGACCCCCATACACATCTAATAGAATATTTATAGGTTCAACATTCCTTACTACCATCAACTTTATTTCTATGACTTCATTTTATTTCATGCTACATCTGATGAATAAGTTCTAGAATAAGCACAAATTTCTATGTTGTAAGAAGATCATTTGAGAATGATCCAAACAAAGCCTAGTAGCTCTAATATATAAATGGACATTTGAAGAGATCTCTTCAAGGGATGGAAGCATTCAACTTCTAGAGAGGGAAATCTAGAGAGAAAGAAGCTTCCTCATCTCAAGGACTTCCATTAAAATTGAAGTTGAAATCATTAAAGAAGGAACCTAGGCTCCCCAATTCAAGTGCACAAAGAGGATGGGAAAGAGTAGATCCTATCATTTTGGACTATAATTAGGAAGAGATGCTTGCTTCTAGTACCATTCAAGTCCCTATGGCTACCCTTAGTGTGTCTATTATTTCATATTTTAGGGTAGCTACTACATAAGCAGTAGCATTTACCTTTCATGACTCTCCCATTTAGGGAAGGACCCCCTTGGTTTAAACCAAGACGCTGAGGACTCCTATAGGTAACCCCATAATGCATACATCTCAAGGATTACCTATTCTACCTCTAATATCACAATAATCAAGAAGAGGTGAAGTCATCATTGAAGACTTGGTGGATGATTTAGATGAGGAAGATTAATTGGAAGAGATTAAGTCTCTAATCCTTCAAGGGGACCCCATTTAACTTCAACTTCAAGGTACTTAAGCCTTCTCCACTTTTACTTTAGCCTCAATTTCCATTATTGATTCAACACCTATCTCTTCTATGGTAGTTTCCTCTACCTCTTCCACCCCTTCCATTCCCACACCCACCATTGATCCTCCCACAATCACTACAAAACCATTTCACATAGTCATTCCCTTTGTGCCTACTATTACTTATATTGTGAGACTTCACAAAAATAAGAAGGAAAATAGGAAGGTGTAGACTACTCTAGCCACTCCCCAACTTCATGTCCAATCTAGACAACTCTCAATTCCACTCCCCACTTCTACTTCTACCAAAGAAACCATGGTAGTGAGCACTATCAGGGGGAGGTAGGAAAAAACTCACATTTTTTTAGTCCACCCTCTTCCTTGTGTTGGAGGAGTGGACTGGCTGAAAATAATATGGCCTTCCTTTCTTGATATATTGACCAAGGCCAATAAGAAACAAAAAAGGGTAAAAGAGGAGGTTGAGCAAGAAATTATTGTTATAACTACTGAGGCACCCCTTAAAATTTTTCCATAGGCTATTAATTTGAGGGCATAAATGTTAGCTTATAAGATCACTGAGCTCCCATCCATGTCCACTTTTTTTAACTACTCAACTAGTTCAATCTAAAGAGTTAAGAAGAGAACATTTGAGGATGACCAGGGAGTGAGTATCATCACTGAAGAGTGATAGCCAATGTTCTCCCTCACAAAGAGGTAGAATAGGTAGTCAAGGGAGTTTGTATATGAAGAAAATATCTCAAAACTATATTAAGCACACAAGGATATGGTGGTGGGCATCCATTAAGGTAAAAATTTAGCTTGATAGGAGCTAGAGGAGGAAGTATAAGAACTACATGCACAAATTGAGAAACTTAAAGAATAGTCTAATATAGTGCACATTCATACAAGTATCAAAGATGAGGTAATAAAGGCTATGTCTAAATGATACAATTATTTAGAGGACATGGAATTTATGAAGGCTGAGATGGCACCTCACATGAGCCAATAAAATAAACTTTGTGGCTCTTTGGCTCAGGATAATACCAGGCTTAAGATGCTATTTGCCTACATAGGCAACTCATTAATAGCCATCTTGATCTAATGACTACATTTGAGGCATCTAATGTCCTGATCTTGGTGGTCATTATACATGAGGAGTTTAATGAATGTTATAAGGTAGTTATAGCCTTAATAACAAAGTACCAAGCTCATGAGACCCAACTCCTCCAAATTTTGAATGAATTAAAACTATCTAAAGCAAGGGATTTTATAGGTAAATTGATTAGTAGAATTAATTTTGAAAAAATTATCTAGGAGGCCACTGATAACTTAAAGCAAAGCATATAAGTCTTGGTGGTGGAAAGCATAGAATCAGAGTTAAGCAAGGTTATAAGGAAGGTGATTAAGGTGGATATTTTTAGGGGTAAGTTCCAAAAAATGAAAAATGAACATGAAAGACTCCTTAGACAAACTAAGAGACTCCACAAACCTTCACTAATTAACTTGGACATCATTAATTAGTAACATGTAGTAACACATAAAGTCTATGAGGAGAATCAGAAGAAGTAAGCTTCTAGTAGTGGAGCTACATCTTTAGTTTCTACTCAAACTAAATCCCATGAAACACCCTGGCCAAATAGCCCTATACATATGTGTATACAAATATTAGTTGTACTTATATTTATATTCCTTATAAAATATACAAACCATTATAAAATTTATTTTTTATCTTTTCATGCACATGTTGCATGCTTTTGCAAAGTCAATTTGTCTATTTATAGCTTTTAGTTTAAATGATTTTGACCACAATTAGAACTACATGTTCTAACTTCCATGTGTGACAATCATGCATAGTCTTGGAGGATGAGGTGAACCCTCCCTAAGATCTACAAATACAATTATACCACCCACTTTATTTTTTGGGTCAGATAATTTCAAAATACAACCAGTGAGCCATTTTGGATATTAACCAAAGTGTTTGAGTATTTTATTTCCATTATTATGTTATTAGTTATTTTTCATGGTTTTTTGTTTCAATAATATTTATTGTGCTAATGTTGTAAATGGATTATTGAATATTTTAATTGGTATGCTAATCTTAGATGTGTAATAGCTATTGAATACTAGCAAATATATTGGTTGATATAGTCAAGTTAATTTGAATCATAGTTTCTAGATATATATTAGTGTTTTCTTGGTATGGTTTTTGAATGTATGCTAAAACTACCTTAGATAATCCATTAGCTTTAGTCATAATCTCCTAATTGAATGGTTTACAATAGTAGCCCCGATAGGATCAAACTTTATCTGAGGCTAGTGTACTTCCTACATCTTTGTTCCCTTACACTTTTGAGTTGTGCTTGCTTGTATGTGTGTAATTGTTGCTAAAAAGTAGTGTTGGTTTTAAGGAAACATAGGTCTATATAAAAACCAACCAAAGAAGTAATTCCTGAGACCCACATAGATTTATTTTCTACCCTAACTTACCCTCTTTTTTTTGTTATTGAGATATACCCACTCTAAAATAGAAGCCAACCACCCATCCAACTCATGTAATAATTCACTCTATTAGGAAGCCACACCTCCATCAAAAAAACCTTGTCAACAACCTACATACCCTACCAGCTATTCTATCAATATGTTTTCAAAGATGGCATACCTACAACTCATTCCCTATAGTGGATTTTATCTCCATTGAGATCCTAAAATGTTAGAGGCTACCTCATTATGGTTGTGGTGTGTATAAAAACCACATCAAAAATTTCATAGGCACTAGAAGGAGGGCCTAAATTTATTCCTAATAATAGATTTCAATCTTTGTGTAGCATTACACTAGAGTCACCCATGAGAGTGACTAGATCCAATTTTCAAGCTAGTTTATTAGTATCACCCTTAGCAAGTCATAAAATATGTAGAGTGGTGCCAATAACTCTATTTTGGAACAATCCACCTCTACAAGGACACCCTTCACCTATGAGGGATGTGCATGATTTACCCTAGAACCCTAAAAAATGTCTACCATCCCTTTCTCCTTCAAGGCAAAGCACTGAAGAAGAGCACATTAAATATGTTAAATCTACTTTGATATTAATGAATGTAGTTAATGAGTATGTTGCATGTCTGTTATTACCTTTTACTTTAATGGATGCTAATTATTATTGGTATTTAAATCTAATATAAAATTCCATCACTTATTAGGAGGATTGTTAAATGGATTTTATTTCATATTTTAAATAAGTCACCAATCTTGGATTGATATATCAACACTTCACCATCATGAAGAGAGAACCTATTTGTGCTTTCAATGTAAGATGGTAGAAGATATACAATTGGTTGACCACTGGGTACAAACCACAACCAACATTTGGCATTAGAGATGTACAAAAACACCTTATATCCCATTACCATTGTGTTCTTAATAAGGTCACCTATTGCCAATACCCTAGCATTAGCATTTGAATAATTCATTAATATTGATAGATAGCTCAATCCATAGACACCTAGTGTACCTACTATCAATAATGCAATCTCAGTGCTTAATCTAATACCACATGTAAAGAAAAATTTTCTATCCTACAATAAAAATTAGCTATATACGCTACTTTCATTGACATAGATGACATAGTTGGATTTTGGCTTCCTAAAAAATCATGTGATAGGCAACAGTTACCAATATAACTAGCAGGCAACTATGATTCCCATAGCTATTCTACAAGGTGCAGATTCTATAAAATATGAATTGGATTCTATCCAAAAGATGGTTTATAAATTTAGTAATGATTTTTTGAACATGCAAAAAATACTTGACAATATTGATACTCAGGTGGGAAACCAAAATGATTAGTTCTAAAGATATAATAGGCCATTTAATAGGCCTACAAATAATATGGAATAGTTTGGTAGACTTCTATAAATTAATATTGTTGAAATAACTCTTCTTAATTGGTGAAAAATACATAATACACACCAGTATGGTGAGCTTTATTGCATTGAGTTTTGTACTATGTTTGAGATCTTTCAAAGGGAAGTGATTAGGTAGGATCAAATGAATAATCTACCAAAAATCTCATCAAGACCTAGAATCTACTAGCACAACCATGTTTTTTGAGACTCATGAATTTCCCTTTTCAAGAGAGGATGACAATGAACCAGAGGATAATATGGAAAAATTTCATGCCTTTTAGTAGTTTTATAGAGGTGAATACAACATGAGGAATAAGTAGCCTTTGACCACATCGACTCCTTTGAATACCACAATAATTCCACCTAATACTAAAGTAGATAATAATCTACCTCCTCTAAAAGGGAATGATCCACTATAAATCAAGGAAGAATCAAGAAAATTTGGAGGATAAAACATCATGGAAGATATGAAAAAAATAAAAGAAAATATCACACTTCATGAGTTGGCCCAAATCACTAAACAAAAAGACCTTTTATAAAGGTCTATCACTGGAAAGATGCATGTGGAGAAAACTAAGCCAACTTTAGATAGAGTAAAAGAAGTGAAAGTGGTTGACACCAATGCCATCTATAAGAGTAATCCTGAAATGCCTCCATTCCTAATGACCATTAGAGAATTTGATAAGAATATTCATAATTATTCAGTTGATTTTGGAGCATCTACAACTATTATGCCTACTTCTATATGTAATAAGCTTGGTCTTACTCTTAATCCTTTAAAGAGATCAGTATCTCAATTGGATAAGATGGTAGTTCTAATAGTAGGAGAACTGAATGATGTGCAAATTCAAGTAGCATTAGAACCAAGATTCCAAATGACCATCAAAATCCTAGTAGTAGACATACAAAAAGGCTACAGATTATTACTAAGTAGGGATTGGTCCAAAATTCTTAATGGATATCTTTCCATGGATTTTTCACACATCTAGCTACCTTAGAGAGGCATTGAAAATTAGATCAAAATTGATAGAGAACCTAGGATGAAGTATCCCATCACCAAGTATAATGTCAAGAATGAAGAGGTAAAGTTTGATTCTCCCTCACTAGGCATCTATACTTTTACTACTCATAATTTAGTGCATAACATCAAACTTGGGGGTTTAAATTATTTATGGACAATGCATTTTGATGGAGCCAAATCCAAGCAAGAATTAAGAGTAGGATTAAGCTAATTAATCATCAAGGTAATAATTTCTTAGATAGCTATATATTTTAATTTCCCTATATAAATAATAGAGCTGAGTATGAGTCTCTAATCTTAAGACTATAGTTTTCACTAAATAAAAATGTAAAATAAATAAAAGTATTCAAGGACTCAGAACTGGTAGTCCACTAGATAAGAAATAAATACTAGTGCAAACTATCTTATTTGAAAATGTATAAACATAGAACATGGGATTTAATTAAAATATTTAAAGCTTTCAATATAGTAGTGCTTTCAAGGGAACAAAATTAGAATATTAATTCACTGGCTACTATTACTACCAATCTAGAACCACTATAAGAATCCAAGGTAAAAATATTTTCTATTGAATTGGTTCATTATCCCTTTGTTCTAAATAATGTGGAAAATTTCTAGGTTTTTAGTGATGACTAGAAAATCATCAAGTTTTTGACTAAAGTAGGTGATTTTAAATCCCAAATCATTGATGACAAGGATGTCAGTTACCTTTTTCAAGAGGAAATAAATAGAGAAGGAATTCTCCAACTTAAGAAAAATCAAATACCATTTGGCTTAGTCTCCTTGGAAAGGCCTTTTGACTTGGAACCTTAGGCATAACAACTCTGACAACTTAAGGTCAATGAATCAAACTTCAAGAAAAAAATCTAGGAGATGAGCATAATCCATGTTATGTCAATATCAGTCTTAGATGTATTCCTAAGGAAAGGTAACAAATGGAAGATTTGATATCTTAATATAGGGATGTTATTACTTGGACATATGAGGACTTAAAATTGTATGACCCCTAGTTCATCACCCACACCATTCCCCTCAAAAAAGATCACAAGTCATTTGGAAAGAGGCAAAGACCAATGAACCCTAACCTAGAGCCTCTTATATAGAGAGAAGTGGAGAAGTCATTAAGTGCCAAAATTTTCTTCCCCATATGACACTCTACCTGGGTGGCTAATTTTGTCCCAATAAGGAATAATAATCATGAAATTAGGCTATGAATGGAATTCAAAAATCTAAATATAGGTTCTAAAAAAGACAACTACCCTCTGCCATCACTAGATTAGGTAATACAAATTGTGAATGGTTCTAAAATGATGTCATTTTTAGATGGATTTTTAGCTTACAATGAAGTATTAGTACAAGCTGAAGATTGGATAAAGACTATGTTCACCATGTAATGGGGAATTTATGTGTATAAAAGTATGCCATTCAACTTAATCAACCTAGGAGCTACCTTTCAACGTGTCATGGATCATGCCTTCAAAGGGTTGACTATGAAATGCATAATTATTTATATGGATGATCTCATTGTAATTTAAATGGATAAAAAGGATCATATAGCCCACTTATAGTCCATATTTGAGTGGTGCAAAATATTTGGTGTTTCATTAAATCTAAAGAAAAGCATATTCAAAGTCATAAAAGGAAAAATATTAGGGCGCATCATCACTAAGGATGGGATCACCATTGATCCTGATAGAATTTAGGAAATTTTGAAAATTTAGCCACCAAATAGTAAAAGGGAACTAAAGTCATTCTTTGGAAAGATCAACTTCATAAGTAAGTTCATCTCAGGGTTTGTGAAGATCATAAGGCCTCTAAATAACATGCTCAAGTAAGATACCAAGATAGAATGGAAATCCAAATCCAAAAAGTCTTTTTAGGACATTGAGGATGTGATATTACAAGATATATTAATAATCAGTCCAAACTTTAAAAAAATATTTATATTTATACTCCTTTGCTTCTAAATACATAATTGTTATTATAATCACATAAAAGAAGGATGAGATAAAACATCCAGTTGCCTTCATGAGTACAAATTTGAAGGATGCATAACTCAAATACTTCATTATTGATAAGAAAATATTTACCCTTATTAACTAAGTAAAGAAATTTAGACATTACATTTTGAGGAATAAAACCATTATTGATGTCCCAGACCCTACTATTAAGCTCACCTTATCATAGAATGAGCTAAGGGAACATCAAGGGAAGTGGATGGCTAAAATCTAGGAGTTTAACATAGAAATTAGGCTTATAAAAATCATTAGAGGATAAAGAATTATTTATCTCATGAGTGAGCTAGATCCCTGAAACACTGTTGAAGAGTTATGTGAAGCACAAGTTTCTAAAGGTGAGTGGTATACAGGTATAGTTGAATACTTACTTATAGGAACTTGTCCCCTAGAACATAATAGAGAAATAAGGAGAGATTTGAGGAGTAGGAATTCTCATTTCATGATCAAAAATGAAATTCTCTATAGGAATAAATATGAGGGTATATATCTTAGATGTGTATTTGTAGAAGAGGCTAAAGAGATCCTAGAAAATTTACATCAAAAGATAGGTAGTGGTCACCCAAGTAGTAATACCACAACCCATAAAATTATGAGGTTGGGCTATTATTGGCTAACTATTTTTAAGGACGATCACATGCATGTCAAAACTTTCCATTAATGTAAAACATTGGCCAAAATGGAGGTTCATGCCACCATGCCTTTATAGCCAGTTGTTGAGGGATAACCATTTACATAGTGGGGCTTGGATTTCATTAGTGTAATCAACCTAAATTATTCTATTGAACAAAAATTTGTGTTAATATCTATAGATTATTATACTAGATGGATGGAACTAATTACCATAAAGAATATCAGAGCATAAGATGTGGTTCACTTCTTGGAGGAACACATTACTACTAGATTCAACACATCCATTTCTCTAGTATGTGATAACAGATCAACATTTATATTAGTAGAGTTCACTGAGTGGACACATGATAAAAAAATTGTAATTAGGTTAGCCTCTAAAAACTACCCTCAAGGGAATGGATTAGCTGAGTCAACAAATAAAATCTGAATGAGGAAATCAAGAAGTCATTAGGGGATAAGCCTAGAGACTGGCACAATATACTAAAGTATGATCTTTGGATAGATCTAAAGAGATAATAGTAAGCCTTAAAATATTCACCTTACCTATTGGTGTATGGATGTAGACCAATTTTTCCTATCACATTGAAGCTACCTACTTATCAATTTATTCAACACTACATGGAGCCCAATGATAAAACAAAGTCAAGAATCCTTAATATGATAGAGATGGAAGATTCAATAATAGAATATCTATAGGAATTCAGCAAACACTAAGATGTAGTTAAAAGTTGGTTTGATAAATGAGAAAAAGTCAAAGCTTTCAATATTTTAGATCTGGTGTTTTTATAGGATAAATCCCATGAAAAAAATGATAGCATGACAAGTTTTACCCATTATAGATTGAACCATATTATATTTAGAAATAATGGGAAATATTTTATTTCATATAAAAGACCTCTAGGGTAATGAGCTCACATATCTAGTTAATGGATAGTTCCTAAAACATTACTTCAGGACTACTCCATCTATGGATATTATCGATTGAGAGGATTTAGATAAGCTTAGACATAGGGATAGATTAGATTTCATGCTTTATAAATTATATTTCCATGATTCATAGAATATATTTCAAAAGTTTTCTTAGATTAGTCTTTCATGCTTTCAATATTTTACTTCCTAGAGTAGTTCCTTGCTTTCTAGATTAGTTATTTTTGTTTTTCTCTGATGACCAAGATTGTGTTTGCTCTAGTTATTACCAAAATTAATTTGAAATAACTAAATGTGGGACTTGTGAAAAAGGGGGAAATTTATATATTGACATATCTGGAGATTAGTATATAGTTTAGGTATATTTCTATGTTTTGAGTCCTTTAGAATGAAAGTAGGCAATCAAAGATTATCTTGGATGCTGTTGTAATTAAATACTTTTTTTAGGCATATGGAATTTGCTCTCATGGTATTCATAAAAATTTAGAAATTTTTCTTGTTTCATTGGATCAAATGCACTTATCATGATAATACTTTCTATAAATGATAAAGTTGGGTCTAGATTTATTGGCAGGGATGTCTTAATAATGGTTTTGTTTCTCTCTCTTTTCCACTGATCTAAACTAAAAAAATAAGGAAAATAATCAATGAGTTCAAAAGAGCAAAATAAGATCCAAATAAAATTAAAATAAAAATTTCACATGATGAAAGAAGGTCAATGTACCATGCATCATGGTTAAAAGAAAGAAATGGAAGGAGAAGAGAAGGGGCCTAAGGTATCTATGTTGAGGCGATGGACTACTCTAGTAGTAGAGAAATCCATGATCTCCCTTTGTTTTAGTGCTTTTATAGATACTATATTAAAACCTATATCCTCATCAAAACCTTAGAAAACTCATCATAGTAAGGTGTAAATGAATTACACACTCAACATACAACGATCCAAGAAAGTTGAAGGCAAGTAAGTTGTATGAATTAACTTAGGAGTTTATTTCATGTCTTTGATTTAAGTATTTTTTATATGGAATATTTCATGAATGATTTCAGATTTCAAACCATAGTTTTGGATTCTTGAATACTTAGTATTATTCCCCCTATAAGTCACCATTTGTTGTACCCAACACCCCCTTTTTTCGGAAGGAAATGGGGAACCACCTTTTCAAAATATGATCCTAGTGAGGAATCATTTTCATATGTTTTATCAAAGGTTTGGAAATATTATAATTTTATTTTTTTTGTGGGTGGTATGATTATGGTGTTTATGAGACTAACTTGTGTATTGTAGATGAATTCTTTGAGATAATTCCTTCAATTTTTTGTGTAGAACTATCCTTTAAATATATTGTTATGGGAAATTTTTGTTCCTACTTCCCTTAGGATTATTATTTTTAAAGCCTCATCTTATCAGATAATTTTTTGTAGTCTCCTTATTTGAAACAATTCTTCCTATAGAATTCAACCTATAGACCTTTGACTTGCTCAAGGATTTTAGACTGCATACATTTTTCCTAAAACAAATTCCTGATGGATTATTTCTTTGACCATCTGTATCTTATCCTTCACAACTCTTGAAATGACCCTCAAGCATATTAAATTACCCTTTGGGAGTTTTGAAATTACCCTTTAGCCTTTGCAAAGTAGACCCTTCGGGCAAATTGTGCCCTAAAGTAGACCCTTTGGCTTCCTTCCACCTACCCTTAGGATCTTTTAAAAAGGACCTTTCAAAATTTATGTAATATCAAAGTACCCTTTTTGACATATCCTTTAGGAATTTTGTCTTGAGACCTTTTTCTATATAGCCATTTCCTTCATATTTCTATTTCAGGCATTTTGTTCAATGCAAAATTCCCAAAAGAATTCCTCCAAAGGGCACATGCCTTTTAGACTTCCTGAACCTACCCTCTAAGTTGAAGGTACATACCCTTTGGTTTTTCCCAAACTTACCCTTTAGGACCTTTGAAGTGACCCTTAACTATACAAAATTTCCCTTTGGAAATCAAAGATCCCCTTTAGCCCTCTAAACTACCCTTTAGGAATTTTGAAAGTGCCCTTCGGCATTTACAAAGTAGACCCTTCAAGAATTTTATCATGGAAAAAATTACCTATGAAGTGGACCCTTTATACTATAAATACTCTTAAATAAGTTTGTAAGTATCCTTTTAACCATGATATAGCCCTCCAAAATAATTACTCTAAGACTTTTGCTCAAGGTCCTTTGGAACAATAGCCGTAGACATTTTATCTGAAATAATGTTGTTGAAGGAGTTATCCATGAACATTGACCTAAAATCACCTTTTTAATGTTATAATTCTTATTTATTTATTATGAAGAGCATTATTGATATTAATAACATACTTAGTAAATATAAAATATTTCCTATTTGATAAATGTTAAGATCCACTGCCAGCCTAAGCTAACATATTTGAAAAGTAAACATTGCATATTTAATATCGCATGAACTGGTATTCAATGTAGGAATTATATAGATTATATGAAGCCATTGAAGATGTCATTTTCATTAAATATATCTTACAATTAAAGCATACTCATTTTTAAATAATGACTGAGATCCCCATTTTCTACTTCAAATAGTATATAACAAACAATGATCCAGATAGAGTCAAGTTGATTACATCAATATATAGGTATACACAATGCACATCATGTTGAATAAGATACAATCACAAACATGCATCTATGGCTTCCTCATCAAGTTCATCCTAAGGAACTAATCCCCCATCTACATTTTTAATCAAATCCTTTAAAGAATTTAAGGATACCATCTTCAATGTAGGGTTATTTGAAGATAAATATCATAACTATTCACAACTTTGGGATGCAATTGATTTAATTTATATGTTTTCCTTAGATGATGAGATTGTAATATAAAAAAGACTATTTGTTCAAGAATTTTTAGCCTATAAGCACTAAATATTTCACTTTATTATAGAAAAATTAGAGGTCATGCCATGTATTGGCTTGCTCAAGGATTTATTATTTACTGGTAAGATATCACAGGACACATAATTGTTATATTCTTGTAGAGATACATTAGTCACATGCATCTCTGGAAGAAAATTTCAAAGATATCTATCTCTTATCATCCAAAATTCATACTATGATAAGCACACTTACATTTAATTCAAGGTTGAGACCTCAATAATAAAGGCAATCTCTTCATAATTACTCCCAGGCCAAACTATTACCTGGTAAGAAATTAAGCCAAAGGGAGTAATCACAATCGACAAATTTAGAATGTGAATCTAGATAGGTATGGCCTTACTCAATAGATTATATGATATGCCCAACATCCATTTTGTAAACTTATATCAGGTGTCATTACTGTATATGATGCTATCACATGATGTTGCTTATGCCTTGGGGGAGATAATTAGCTTGAGGTTAAGGGAGTAGATTCTACATAAAGATAAATCTCCCACTCCCATAGTATACTTTTTTATGATGTCATATTTTGTTGACATAGTTATGGGGACTTGTTAAAAAGACTTGGGCAATCTATGGGCTCTGACTAAAAATTGCATAAAGAATAGAATTTGTGACCATTTTAAATTCATGCACATTAATGATTATCAGAAGCATACAATTATAATATGTGAAGACATCTATCCATAGGTGTGGAAAGCCATACATGGCTTACTAATGCCTCATATTGGGGAGAATATTTTTAAGAATTTGAGTAGAAAGTGAAACTACTTCTTTTATCCAAACTTTATAGTCATTATGATATGGGGGAATAAGGTGGAGCCCCTATCTCCCCAAGTATGTACTTGATAAGCTGGTAGAATAGGAAATTTATTTTCAATTGTGGAACAACATTGAAGAATATTTATCCAGGTAGAAGAAAGAATTCTTTTTTGGGAGCCTTGTTATAATAGGTAGAATTCCATATTGTATGAGGAAACATCTTGGTGATGTTCTGATATAGCAAAATCGATATGGTTTCCCTAGAAGTACATGGAGATATTAGGACCCCCATGGGTGTATCCAACAACATATTCATGGGTTTAACATTCTTTACTACCATCAACATTATTGATATGGGTTCCTTTTCTTGAATTTTGTATCTGATGAAGAAATACTAGAGTAGGCACGAATAGTTGGGATGTAAAAAGATCATTTGAGAATGATATAAATAGAACTTAGTATCTCTGTTAGAAAATTAGACATTCAAAAATCTCTCTTGAAGGAATGATGACATTTAGACTTCTAGAGAGGGTAGTATAGAGATAAAGAACCTTCCTCATCTCAAGGACTTCCATTAAAATTGATGTTGAAACTAGTTAAGAAGGAACTTGGGCTCCTTGAGTCAAGTGAACAAAGAGGAAGGGAAAGAGGATATCCTATCTATTTTTACTTTGATGAGGAATATATGCCTATTATATCACCATTCAAGTCCCTATGACTACCCCCAGTGTGTCTATTGTTTCATCTATTAGGGTAATTACTTCATAAGCAACAAAATCTACCTCTTGTGACTCTCCCATTTAGGGAAGGACCCCATTGGTTTACACTAGGAAGCTAAGAACTCCTACAAGTAGCCCCATAATGCATACATCTCAAAGCTTACCTATTCTACCTCTGAGCTCACCATAATCAAGAAGAGATGAAGTCATCATTGAAGACCAATTAGATGATTTAGATGAGAAGGCTAAATTAGAAGATGCTAAGGATCTAAGCCTTTAAGGGGATTCCATTAAACTTTAGCTTCAAGGTACTCATGGATTCTCAACTTTTACTTTAGCCTCAGTTTTCATTATTGATTCAACACCTGTCTCTTCTATGGGAGTTCCCTCTACCTCATACACCACTTCTATTCTTATAACCACCATTGATCCTTACACTATCACTACCACACCATTTCTTATGGATATTTTCTCTATGCCCAGTGTTAATTCTAATATGACACTTCACAAAAATAAAAAGTTAACTAGGAAGGTGTAAACTGCTCTAACCACTCCCCAACTTCATGTCCAATCCACACATCCCTCCCTTCCACTCCCCACTTCCATTTATACTGAATAACCCATGGTCATGAGCACCAATAGGGGAGGAAGGAAAAACCTCACATTATTGTAGTTCATCCACTTCCTCAAGTTGGAGGAATGGACTGGTCAAAAATAATATGGCCTTCCTTACCTGATGTATTGACTAAGGCCAATAAGCAATAAAAGAGGGAAGAAGAGGAGGCTGAGCAAGAAATTGTTGTTGCAACTACTAAGGCACCCCTCAACATCCCACCTTGGGCTATTGATTTAAGGGCACAAATTATAGATTATAAGGTCACTGAGCTCCCATCTATGTCCACTTTTTTTGACTCCTCAACTAGTTCAATCTAGAGAGTTAAGAAGAGAAATTCAAGGATGATTAGGGAATGAATATCATCCTTAAAGAGTGATATCTGGTGTTCTCCCTTAAAAATAGGTAAAATAGGTAGCTAGGGGAGTCTATATATGAATAAATTATCTTATACCTAGCTCAAACACATAAGGATGTGGTGGTTCCCATCCATGAAGGTATAAATTTATCTTGGCAGGAGCTAGAGGAAGAAGTATAAGAATTGTTAGCATAAATTGAGAAACTTAAAGAATAGTCTAGTAAAATGCACATTCCTACAAGTATCAAAGCTGAGGTAATAGATTCCATGTCTAAATACTATAATTCTCTAGAGGCCATGGAATTCATGAAGGTCAAGATGGTGCCTCACACAAGCCAAGAAAATCAACTTTGTGGATCTTTGGCTTAGGATAGTACCAGGCTTAAGATGTTAGTTTCTTATATAGGCAACTCATTACACAACCATATTGATCTAATGACTACATTTGAGGCATCTAATGCTTTTAAATTGGTATTCATAAGACATGTGTAGGTCAAGGAATGGTTGAAGGAAGTTGTATCCTTAATACCAAATTACCAAGATCATGATACCCAACTCTTCCAACTTTTGAATGAATAAAAACTATCTAAAGCAAGGGATTCTATAAGTAAATTGATTAGTATAATTAATTTTGATAAAATAATCTAGGAGGCAATTGATAAATTCAAGCAAAGCATACAAGTCTTGGTGGTGGAGAGCATAGAAGTAGAGGTGAGCAAGGTTAGAAGGAAGGTTACCGAGGTGGAGATTTTTAGGGGTAAGTTTTGGACAATAAAAGATGAACATGGAAGACTCCTGGGACAAACTAAGAGACTTCACCAAACTTCACTACTTAACTTAGACATAATTCATCAGTAACATGTGACAGCACACAAAGTATATGAGGAGAATGAGAAGAAGAAGAAGAAGAAGAAAGCTTCTGGTAGTGGAGCTACATCTTTAGTTTCTACTCTGACTAAAACCCATGCAACACCCTGACCAATGTAGCCTTAGACATATACATATACAAATCCTTGTTGCACTTATATTTATATTCCTTGTAAACTATACAAACCATTATAAAATTGATTTTTTATCTTGTCATACACACATTACATGCTTTTGCAAATTCAATTTATCTATTTATATCTTTTAGCTTAAACGGGTTTAACCGTAGTTATAACTACATGCTCTAACTACCATGTGTAACAATCATGCATAGACTCAGAGGATGAGGTGACACCTCCATAAGATATATAAATATAGTTATACCACCCACTTTATTTTTTAGGTTAGATAATTTTTGAATACAAGCAGTGAGCCATTTTGGTCATTAAGTGAAGTGTTTGAGTATTTTTTTCCCACTATTGTGTTATTAGTTATTTTTCTATGGTTGCTTATTTCAATAATATTTAGTGTGATAATGATACAAATGGACTCTTGACTATTTTAATTTTCATGTTAATCTTATATGTGCAATAGATATTGAAGATTATAAAATATATTGCTTGAAATAGTCAAGTTAATCTGAATCATATTTTTTGGATATGTATTGGTGTTTTCTTGGTGTAGTTTTCTGACTGTGTGCTACAACTACCATAGATAATCCATTAGGCTGAGTCATAATATCATAATTGAAAGGTGTGAAATAGTAGCCCTGATAGGAGAAAACTTTGTTTAAAGGTAGTGGACTTCCTACATCCATATTCCTTAGACTTCCTATCTATGCTTGCTTTCATAGGTGTAATTATTGCTAACAACTAGCATTGGTTTTAAGGAAACATAGATCTATCTAGAAACCAACCAAAAAAGTAATTATTGAGATATATAAAGATTTATTTTCTTTCATACCTTACCTTTTTTTTTGTTTTTTTATTAATATCTACCCACTCTATAATATAATCCAACCACCCATTCAACTCACGTAGGAATTCACTCTGTTAGGAAGCAACACCTCCATCCAAAAAACCTTGTCAACAACCTGCATACCCTACTAGCTATATAATCAACACATTTTCAAAGACCACATACTTACAACTCATGCCTTGGAGTGGATTTTATCTCCATTAATATCCTAAAATGTTAGAGGCTACCTTATTACAATTGTGGTGTGCTTAAAAAATGCATCAAAAGGGTCTATATAGGTCATGATCAATTCACATTAAGGTCAACTTAGTCCCTTTTTCTATGCACTCTCACCATTTTTTGAGCAACCTAAGACAATTCTCTCATCATTTTGTGAGTGGTATCTTTTCAATCTCTAATGAGTTAATATACCTCAAAATTCCAAAATTATTCTAGAAGTTTCAAAATCCAAAAACTTTTGTCTTGTCTTAGCCTAGTCAGTCATCCTCAGTCTACCCTACTAGGGAAAATCCATTGTAAGGATGATTTCTATTGATTTTTCTTTTATTTTTATATGTGTTTGTTTGTTTTCTATGTATTTATTTTTTTATTTGCCTATTTACCTACTTTTGGTATTGTGCCTCAACTCAATCTATATGTGTTCATTGGGTTATTCCTTGCACATTTTTCTTGAGTCCATCCATATTTATACACCAACATTATCATCATGGTTCTCATCTTTGGTTCATTATTTAAATTATTCATTGGATCAAGAGTCATTCCTTATGCATATTATTACATTGTTATCAAGGTGTTCTATCATGAAACCTACTATCACGTGCTATAATTAAAATTATCTTGGGAAGTCTTACAAGCAATGGAGCCACAAAAGTTTCTCCTTGGTAACCTTGGCAAATCCTCCCACCCTCCTTGATCAAATAAACCCATTTACCATTTTATTTGCATCAATACTAATAATGATGAGCATCTCTATGTTGTTAGGTATAAATGAATCTTTTCCATTAATCAATTCTTATTCATCTCTTTCATCACTTTTCACATCCTTATCTATAAGTATGTTTATGGCTTCTTCATTCATTAGACCATTATATATACATTTATTCCCAATAATCTATAATCTATATTCTATATTAAATCCTTGACTTATGCTTGCTAATATGCCCTACTGGGGCATAATCAAATATCATTTTACAATCCAAGTCATCTTAATGATTATAACCTCCTATGGGAAAATCATTATTTTGACTCATCAACCTTGATTGGGGTATGTGCATGTGCCACTGATTATAACTCCTTTTAATAAAATTAGTGTCACAACCTTTGTTACTGATTATAACCACCTTTGGACAAACCAATACTTCTTTTTAAATCAATACATGTAAGCATTTTCTCAATTAGATTAATCTCAATCATGGTTAATTTCATCTTTCTTTTTTCTTCTTTTTGAAGGACCATCCATAAATCATATGTGATGGTCACTCCCTCAAGGGGGAATCATTATAGGCTTCCTAAATGTTGTTTGGAGTTTCTTATTAAATCATCATCTTATTTTAGGCATATAGGCCTTTTTATTCTTTGAGAAGATATTATTGAACTTATAGCTTGTAATGCCTTCCCAAATAGGGGCAAACTATAGACACCTAAAACTGGCCACCAATGGCCTTTGACCATACTTTATACTAATTCCTACCAACCATTATTAATTAAGCCTATGAATCACTAAATGTACCAAATTTTCTTTTGTGTCATTCGTCAAAGCTTAAAATCATGTTGAGACATCCCTAATTGGGGTATTCTATCATAATAAAAAAAACCTCATAGATTCATATCTAATCATCCTATGGCATCACAACATGAAATTTGGCCTATGCACCTATTAAATAGGGCACATGAATAAATAATCAAATCTTGAAAATGATAAAATCCTAATCAAAATTAATTAAAAAGCTAAACTAAATTAAAAGCCTAGTTTAATTATCCATGTACAATTGATGTAATTTTAAAAAAATAAATTCAAAAATATGAAATATCTTAGCTTTTCATGATTACCTTTTTTGAGTTTTCAAGCCTTCACAAATATCTCAAAATATCTCACCCATGCCTATTCATTGCAAATCATGACTTATTTCCAAATTTTAACTCTACTACAGTTATTTGACTCACACAGATTAGGTTTAAACCCATTCCATGTTTAAACTACACCTTAACTCACCTTGATTTGGGGTTAGTTCATAAGCCTATAAATACAAACCTTTTCCTCTTCAATGGGAGAGCTTGGATATTAAAGAGATATAATGCAAGTTTTTACATAAGACCCATGACAATAATGTTATAATGCAAAATTATTGAGCCAAACCATCAAACCATAATTAATAAGCCACATCAAGCCACAATCTAATAATGGTAACAATGAGAGAAGGAGATAGATAAACTCCATTTCCAAAGACTCTTTGAGAACAATATGAACTAGTCATGAACAAATCACTTGGAGATCTCAAGGAAGGTAAGGGATTTTTCATTCTTTGCATTTTAGTTATGCTTTCATATGTATTTTTTTCACTATGATCCCCATATGATCTAAGCTTATATATTTTAGCATGTTAGTGAGTTTATTTCATTCTATTTTATGAAACTAACACTTGATATAACCTCTTATTTATTTTCAAATTCCTATGATCACAATAATCACCATCTGTAGTCATTTATTGGTCTTCTAAGCCTCATTATTCACATTTGTCATCAAAGTAACCTTTAGTTTCTCAACCAAATCCATGGAAGAGGTGTTCAGACACATTTTAAATGTCTCTTTTCCTTCTAATCCATGAATTAGACCTTAAAAAGATCCAAAATTGGACTTCTCATCTTCTCACTTGGTATTCACTTTATCTTTTCACTATTTAGTCAAAGACTGCCTGTGATGAATGATGTAGCAAGATGTTTATATGATTTTATATGGAGAGAGATGAATATATGGAGTTATAATGAGACCATATTGAACTCATCTAATGTTTCTCATTGATATTTTCCCTTCTACACCTATAGAACACTCAAAATATTACAAAAAACCCTATTTTAGTCTTGTTCGTATAAGTGATAGTACAAACAAAGTGGATGGAAATAATACTGAGAGAGTTACAGGCATGTTCAAATAATTTTAATGTCCAAATGACCTCTTTTTGATGCATCTCAAGTGATATTTCCTTCATTTATTCTTAAATAGGGTTTTAGGAGGGTTTTGAACTATTTTGATTCTTAGTAATGGTTCAAAAAACTAGACATTCAACTACCAAAATATGTCATTGAGACCAAGTTTAGGACCTTGCTCAACTAGCCATATATCTTTTTGGAACCATGAAATGTATTTGTACATGTATGAGTGCTTAAAGATGGTCTCTCGAGCTTTAGAGTGCATTTTGGGTACCCTTATGGTAATTTTTGGCAAAAAATGACCCCTCTGTGATTTCCTCTACAAACCAATGGTTATACATCCTTCTAAACTCTCCTCTAAATGTCTTCAAATGGTTTATAATGATCATTTGGTCACAAATGAGACTAGGCAATTGTAAGTCTTAGGCCTAATAGCTTGACGGCCTATGACCACTTATGAATGGTTTTTAGCAAATATGAGTGATTATACACCTTTGTCAACCCACATTATAAATATGCACATATTTATTGAATTATCCAAGACTCCCCATCACATTCTCTTATCACTTACTCACCAAACCTACAATTTAAACTATTTGGGAGTGCCCTTTGTCTGAGATAAAATAAAAGGAATATCCCTTATTTTCTCATAAAAAATGAGGTTATGATAGCTTATATTAGGTCTTGTAAATGTTTTGTACCAAGTTTTAAGGCTTTTTAATGTTTGTGAAGCTCCCAATATCACAAAACCTAAACTAACTTATTGACCCTAGTGACTATCTATAAGGTTATGGTCTCACTATACCTAAAGTTAGAAACTTGGTACTTTCTCTATTTCATTACTCTAAGAGCCTAATTATTTTGATGTTACCACTAACATATCTCTTTTGATAGATTTATTATATAGATTTTAGTCAGACTTTAGGTAGCACTTCTTAGATAAATGAGACCCTGTAGGTGATATTCAACACTTGAACTTTGTCTTTTATGGCTTAAGATCTTATCAAGTTCATTATGTGATTTTTAAAAAAAGAGTCACTATGCCTATAGGTTATGTTTCATATGTCTCACTTATTAGCAAATTTTGGATCTATATACAAACTATAGATGCTTTATTTGAGAAACCATGGGGTTACTGTAGGTGTTCATAGGGCCTGAGTACTCAACACCAACTCATTTAACTGATCCTAAGGTTATTAGATCATACTTCACTCAAATGTAGTCACCTTGAATTGAGTCCATGCTCTCAATGTGTCACTATTTCATTAAGTTACTTTTAGTCATTCCAACATAGTGTTCACTAAGTGTTTTAGGTTAGAACTAATCTAAGTTAGAATCCATCTAAACACCACTCTCCCTTAGTCATGTAACCACTTTATTGGGTCAAATCATTGCCCTTAGGCTTTAGATACAATATGGAAACCATTAGGCCTATCCAGACCTAAAATCACCTCACCATGGGAAGGTTGAGTATATGAGCAAAATGTGATTCAAAGAGGTTAAGGTAACTTATCTCTCTTGTAACATTCTTGACTTGTGATTATTTTTCTAATTTTGCCTACCACTATCATAATGATGTTTTATATGTTATTAGACCTAATCAAGGTTTCAAATGAGTTCACACATCTCCCATTTTAACACTACTCAAACCTTTGTGGATTAAACTCAGACCATTCATGAAGTTGCTTATATGTTTTACTACAGGATATGAGACAATGTGCTAAGTTGTAAACTTATCATCATACTAATGACCCTTTATATATCTAATTCCTATTTTATTTAAATTTGTGGAAGATGTCACCATGATGTAACCTCTTTTTTTCATCACCATGACTGATTTAGGTCTAGTTTTACCTAATTGTAGGTGACTATTGAAGGAAATATGATTATGTGTGTATGTTAGACCTTGTACTTCATATAGAACATCCTTTAGACCACCCCTTGATAAATAAAATTGATAATAATTCTATTATAGGTTATAAACACCAATTTATACCTTTTTTTAATACAAATATGAAAAAAAGGTTTGCAACAAGTGAAACACTATCTACAAACTTCAGTAGAGCCTTCCACTAGAAAGATGAGGTGTTCCTACCAATTTCCTCACCTTAAAATGTGAAAAAAATATTGGAAAATTTGTGATAATAAATTTCATTCCATTATAGTACATGTAAAACACTTTACTTTCTTAGACCAATCTAAATAGAAGAGAAACTATAGGCCATGGGGATGTGCAGGTAGAAAATAGTCTCTAGCACTCTTAACAATGGTTCATGAAGCATAGTAAACCAATATTATAAATATTACCATGAAGTTGGATTTTAAAATAGTAATACCATCCACCAATTTAACTTGATTTGACTCACCTCCTCCTATCTATAGCATGTGGAAACTAGTTGACCCTTTTTTTTGGTCTAGGAGAGTGATAGGAAGGATAGGTTAGGTTTTGACATTTTTAGACTTTTCAAAGTTTATTGAGTGTGGAAATGGACTTAGGGGACTTTAAGAGACACTTTTGGAGTAGACACACATGTAAAAATTATTTTATAGGCCATAAAACTACCTAAAACCACATGAAACTACTTGATCTTCTTGTTTTCAATATTGCACCTATAGTTGTCAGTTAAAAAATACCATATCTAACATGAACCTAACATATAAGATGTTTAAGTACACTTGTACACACTTTTATTCCTATGAAACTATACAAGTCTATTAAATGGCTCAAAATGTTACCCTAGATGACATAATACCAACTATCAAAAGGTATAACAAGGATAAACATATATTTGACCTTATTAAAGACCATGGGACACATTTCACACCCTAGAAGACCCTTATAATATGTTTTACTATATATGGGGTTGACCTAGTTTGACTTGTGGTCAAATTAGTCAATAGTAATTTTTGTGTGTAGAAAAGTACCTTGTACCATTATAGTATAACATGATTTAACATATTTTTCATGTACTACTAGGTATATATAAAAGATGAGCTTCTTCCATGTAATGATCAATATATATGAAAGGTGAGCATATAGATGGGTTTGGTATATCAGTTAGATAATATATAAAAATGAGAACATTTTTAGAGTGATAAGGAACCATTTCATCTCTTGATACAAAAAACAACATTCTATAAAAATAATTATTATCCTACCTAAATAGGAAATAAACTTGGTTATAATGGTCTAGATAGCTAGAAAACACACTAATTTTCAAATATCTATGGTTCAACATTTGTGATGTTGATGATCAACTCACTAAACTAAAGGATGCAAAGGATATTCCATCATTTAAACCTATAAATTCTAAAGCATTGGCCTTTATGAGTGGATTAGTTGATGTATATGTTTTTCATCACATTAAAGGGTGTATTAATTATTGGGAATATTTTAAAAAATTTAAGGAACTATATAATTCGCACTCATAATTAGAGCTCATATAACTAAGTGTTCAATCTAGAGTTACAAAATTAGGATGTCATGAGTTTATCTTATGAAATTTGTGAAATTAAGCATGATGTTGAAATAAAAATTGATGTCTATATGAAAACCTTCATAAATAATCTTATTCATACTTACTCAGCTTACTTGGAGTCATTGCAAGCAAGCAATCTATTGAAGACTTTCACATTTGATCATTTTATTTAGAAATGACTGAAAGAGAAAAAACCTTTAGAAAAAAAATATAGTCCACTTGAGAAATTATTTTTAATGAAAATAAAAATGGAAAATATTCAAATAATACATTAAATAAAAATTAAAAAGGGAATAACAAAGGGTGAGGTGGTAAATTAGGCAAAATAATCAATAAAATTTAAATGCAAACAACATTTACATTGTGATCAAAAAGAGAGTCATGAGACCTATGAATTCAACACACTATGGGAAAAAATTTGAGACTATATAAATTATAAAATGAGAAGAATAAAATATTTTAAAATGATATATCTAATTTCTCTTGTGATTATGTGTTTTCCATCTCTAACAAAGTGAATAATGATTTAAAGAGTTCAAACTAGGATAATGCTTAGGTTTAATAAATTGGTTCCATATGACACATGAATTTATGAAGGGAATAATTTGATTATTTTCATTAATAAAGTTATGGTCTAATGTTTTTGGAAGATAAAACAATTTTGTGACCTCAAGGAAAGGTTACAATAAAACTCAAGTCACTAGGGCATCCATATTTCATTTTTCATAATGTATTATACTTTACTCAATTAAAATGAAACTTATTATCTCTTATTATAATTCAAACACAAATACAAGCCATAGTGATTGATTATGGAGAGGTTAAAGTCACAATCGAATCTGATAATGTAGTCATTCTAACTAGATATAAGGAAAACAAATTACTAAAACTTAGGGGTAATCATTCAGTGCTAAGAAGTTTTTATCATTTTGTAGAAGAAAGAATGTTATATAATCTTCTATGGAATTAAAAATTAGGGAATTTTCTATATGAAAAATTCTATATTATTTAAAAAAAAATTGTTTTAGGTTTTCCTACTTTAGCCAAAAAAATAATTGAATCACGCATATTGATAAAACATAAAAGATAACCCTTTAAAAATTCATAATGGAAAGAATACAAGAAATTATAGTTTGTTCACTTTGATCTATATAATCTCTAAATCCTCACTATTATTGGTCATAAATAATTAATTTATCTCATTGATCACTATAGTAGGATGACATGAATATATTTTGCCAAGAAAGTGAAATATAAGGTAGCAATGCCCTTACCAAGGGTTTATAAAGAAAGTTTTCAATGTGGATATGGCTAGTTAGAGTTATAAAATAATCATGT
Organism: Torreya grandis; assembly: GCA_037957365.1. Taxonomy (NCBI): domain Eukaryota; kingdom Viridiplantae; phylum Streptophyta; class Pinopsida; order Cupressales; family Taxaceae; genus Torreya; species Torreya grandis. The sequence goes on from JARHVA010000924.1 coordinate 682,168, forward strand.
CAAGTCCATCTAATGTTTTCAAATTCAAATAATTATTTTTACAGCATTGACATATCCAAATAAGACCAAAAATATTTCATCTCCTTCACCTAGCTCCTTGCAAGCTCATGAAGGTCATTTTCAAATATTCATTTAATGAAGAGGAATGAGAGTTAGAATAAATTATATTTGGGGTAGATATGTAACCTTATGACCTTAAAATTAGATGCATTATATTTTTTTTAAGGGCTATGCTCTATTAACAATCATTAACAATATAAGGTGCCTTTAAACCCTACTAAAACTCCACAGGTGTGGTTTTTCTTGTCTTAGTGAGTTTTCAAGTTCATGGATGAAAATGGATAGTTTTTTTTTAATCTAATAAAGGGTTTTAATATTAATCCCACACCATATTTAACCATAATTTTACATGTGTGAGTAGTCAATATAAGAAAAAATATTGTTTTTTCTTATTTTAAGAAATGGTAGGTAGGGTTTTTGAAGCTATAATGTTTTCAAGCATAGATGAAGTTGTGTTTGGAATGAAATTCTTGTAATCACATATAAAAATATTCTTAAATATTCCTCAAATATCCTAAAAGTATTAACAAGATCAAATATCAAGGAAATTAACAAGGGAGGATAACCAAATGACTATGCATAGAACTGTCTATAGGTGGTTATCAAAATTGCATAAAAAAGGAAGAATCATGTTGTATTGACTCTTTGAGACCTAAATTTCATGGAGGTCAATTTTAATTATGTAATAGTAGTTAATAAAATAAATAATTTATCCAAGCCATCCAAATGGTGTTTTGATTAAGGATCTTATTGTAGGATGTTTTAGGCTTGTTACATCTAAAAAAGAGTAATGTTGCTTATGATTTTTGTTCCTTCAGAAAACAATAGGAACATTAGTTTGTTTTTTCTATTAGTGACCTATACATCTTGAATAAACATCAATAAAGTGTATTAACACACTCCATAAAAATCTCTAGTAGAGGATTACAGGTGGTAGCTCATTAAAAATGTTGGTTTGAACTCTCTCATAGGGCTTCAAGTGTAAGTAGGAAATTAATATGCCTAGATAATAAGCAAAAGTGGTAGTTTTGAGATACATCAAGACAAATTTCACTTAAATAACCTATATAGTAATCTCAATCATAAATTCAATGCATAGATAGACCAAATTTGATCTTATAGTTAGAAATTTTTCACTTAAATAACCCCTATAGTACACTCAAGCATAAATTTAATGCATACATAGACCAAATGTGATCCTAAAGTCTTGAAGGACAAGAGATATAGTATTATGAGAAAACCCTTTAAGGTTTTGAGAAGTAATACACATGAGATATACATTAAATTACTTCAGTGTAGATACATGAGACTTTTAGAGAGTATCCATCAATAGATAACACCATAGGATCATTCTTGAAGTGAACTTGCAGGCCACAAACCTAAGATCATTGGTCTAGTGTTTATAACCAAAACCAAGTATGGGGAGACATTTGATATGTTTGAAGAAAGAATTTGATCTTGAATACTAGTCTAAAAGTTTAATGAGAAGACTATAGGTTTTATATAACCAATAAACATGTCATCAATGGCTTAAATTAAGCTGAAAGTAGACCTACATCTCTATAGAATTATAGATCCACATTCTCAATCAATAAAAAAAAACCTTGCATAAATATGAGGTTTTTGGAGAAAATGAAGTGTGAAATACATGAGAAATAGTTTACAAGGTCTATTTAGGGTATAATAAGGAGAAATATCGAATAAAAGACCCATTATTGTACCCTAATAAGTATTAATCCCAAATAAGACCTACAGTCCTACTAAAGATCTACAAGCTTGTTTTCAAGAATTGAATAGAGTATGAAATATTTGTATTGTTATTGGGGTTGAATGGATATAAAATGTGTTTGGTAGTAATTATAGATCATGAAATTTTTTAAAGATTTTTATAGGTTGATTAAAATAGAAAATCAAAACCACATCCCATTTTACACTCTTAAAATGCATACAACATTATGAAATTTCTCATGATAGAGAGGTATGGAGATTGTTCAAGGTAAAGTAACTATTGGAGTTGAGGAGAGATGGAGTAGACCTCAAATAAGACTTAAAAACATTTGAATTGGTTTAAAACTCTTCCTATCTTTTTTTGTTCACTCTCGACCTACATAGGCCTGTGTCAAACTGATGAATGATCAATTCAATAATGAAATCAAACTCAAGCATGATAACACTCAACACTTTAAATTAATTAAATAAAATTAATCAAATAAAAAATACCATCTAATATTTATTTTTTATTATTTTGATTTTTTCTTGATTTTCCTCCATATTTATTGGTTTCTCAAGTCCGAATACAACCTAGCTCATGTACTTATCCTTGTAGTCACAAAATAGACCATCAATAGTATTTGGAAATCTATGAGTAATAAATTCAATAACAACATTTAATTAATACAACTGAACTAAATAATAAATAACTCCTTAAACATAAATATACAATGCTATAATGAAAAGCATTATCAAATAATGTCTCAATAAATAATAATGGATTAAACATTTATCATAGAACTGTATCACAATAATAACTCAAACAATCATGTTATAAATAGTTAAAAAATTAAACCAAAATAGAAAGTGAAATAAATGTAGTTAAACAAAGTCATGACATCATCCCCCACTTGGAAAAGAGTCATCCTAGTGATTAGAATAATGAAGGATAGTTTTGATTGAAAAGAATCTCATATTCCTAAGTAATTCAAATAAAGGATCCCATTGTACTAGAATTTGGGAAATCTCATGATTTCACAAACTTATGATGTGATGGTATAAAATATTCACTAGATACAAATGTATTGTTTCCTCTTTTGAAACCTTAATATGAGTCCAATACAAAACATAAAAAGGATCATGTATATAATTTTTTAATAATAAAACATGAAAACCATCGTGAATCTGAGATAGATAAGGTGGAACGGTTAATTGATATGCAACATGACTAATATTTTCCAAAATTTCAAAGGTTCCTATAAATTGAGATAATTTTGATGACTTTATAAACTTAATTAAACTTTTTTATGATCTAACACGTAGAAAAAATTTATCGCCAACTTTGAATTCATGCAGTGACCTCTTTACATCAACATAAATCTTTTGCCTATTAGAGGTAACCTTTAGGTTTTACATTATGATTTCCATTTACATATCATACTCCTGTAAAACATCAAGACCAACAATATTTTTTTTTCTAAACTTTCTCAACTAAGTAGAGTTATACACTTGCATCCATACAAATATTTGAATGGAGGCATTTGAATAATATAGTGTTATATGTTATTGTAATTAAACTTAACTAAGTGTAGATAATTTTCCCATTTTCCTTGTTGATCCATCACACACACTATTAACATGTCTTCAACAACCTAATTTAGTCTTTTTGTATAACCATCTATTTTTGGGTGATAAGATGAACTAAAATTTAATCTTGTACCAAAATCAATAGTCAATTTTTTCCAAAAAAAAATTAGTAAAATGTTTATCTCTATTAAAAATAATAACTTTAGGCATGTTGTATGGCCTTAATATTTATTTCATAAACTATTCAATAAATTCAAATTCATTATTATTTAAATTTCCAACAATGAAATGAGTAACTTTTGTAAATTTATCCATTACAACTATAATAGTATCATGCTTCCTTCATGATTTTTTATAACCAACTATGAAATCTAAAGAAAATGCAACCCACTTACCTCATGGAACATCATGAAGGTAAAAAATTCCTCTTAGATGGCCATGTTTATCTTTAAAACTAACATTCCAAACATTTTGACATAAATAAAATAACTTTGTGTTTCAAACCAAGCCAATAATATAGTATTTTCAACTCAATGGTCATCATCGTGACACTAGAATGAGCAAAATGAGGTGCTTCATACACTTATTTCAATAAAATGTTCCTTAAGTCACTAGAATATAGCATGTAAATTATATTTTTGTGTTTGATTAAGCCATTAAAATTAATAAAAAAAAGTTATAAAATTTCTTTTCTACAGGCTTGTTAGCCAAATTTGCACTTACATCTTTGAACAACTTATCAGAATGATGTTGTTCCAAAATTCTAGTTTTGAAATTTTTATGTAGAATAGATAACGTAGTGAGATAAATGCATTAAAAACATGATTATCCTCGAATTTCACATATTATATGTTTGTATAAATATTACTCAAAATTTTTATTTGCCTATGTTGGTGCACATTCAAATCATCTTGGGAAAACAAATATTCTAGGATGTAATGATCATATTTTACTTCAAAATGCTTACTTGATAAAAAGTGTTTCCATTTCTTTGAAGCATGTATAATTTAAATAAGTTACAATTAATTAGTGGTTTAATAATTCTCATGGTCCTTCAATTTATGTGACTCATAAGCCACAATTGAACCATCTTGAGTTAGCATGCCACCCTAGCCTTTGTTGGATGCATCAACCCATATTTCAAAATTGCTATTAGGATCTAATATGATGAAAGAGAATCAATAAAAATTATTAAAAAATTAGTTTTAAAGGTTTAATTATGTGCTAAGGGGTCTATGATAGGTCCTAAAGGTGATAGGATCTCCTGAAGAGGTCTAGGATTTGAGTAGGAGGTTTTCCCTCCAAAATTGTATTTGAATTTTAAAATGTAAAAACTTGTTCAAAAGTTATCCTAGAGGTCTTAAGTGATGTATAATGGTTGTATATTGATATAATATGTAATTTAAAGGTTAAATTATTCATAACCTAAGCTATTATAATAAATAAATATTTTTTTGTTTCATAACCTCCAAGATTCAATGTGAGAGTTGGTGCATGAAGATAGGAGGGTTGTTTGCATGGCATATAAAAGCCAAAAGTTTCATGTAAGTGTAGAGGAAGGAAAAGATAATATAGGAAGGATGATATATTTTTGTGGAGGAGAGGATAGAGATATCCATAGAGGATAAGAAGAAGGTCTGAGAATGAGGAAATAGCCAAGAATCCTCATGAAAGTTGAATGAGTCTATTATTGGACTATTTTTGTATAAAGGTTAATTATATGAATAAGATAAATGATTGATGTAATTCATTCACATTAAATTTTATGGACTGATCCTTTCATATTCATATTTATTTCAAGTGAATATTAAGGCTTTAGATGTATATATGCATAAGACTATATGTGTGTGTCTGCAGGTTTGTGAGGATAGTAAATTATAGTCAAAAGGTAGGTTTGAAAAAGTGTATGAACAAAATTAATCATTTTTTAATTAAATTTAATGTGATAATGTTCTCCATGCAGTCAACTTAATGTTTAAAAAACATTGTAAAGGTAAAGGAAATTCAAGGAAAAGGCAATTATGTCATGTGTCGTGTTTTATATTAGTCAAAGAATGAGGGGGTACATTTATTTATTTAGACCTAGACCATTAGCATGTTGAGATAAAGGTTTTAAATTGATATTAATGGTTTTAAATTAAACATTAGTTAGATATTGGAAAAATTTAACAAAGTCTCTTTAAAGGAGGATTCTATGCATACACAGTCCATAGTTTAGTTGTAAGGTGCCAAGGAATGAAGGCAAGGTGTCAACAATTATTTTGGGGAAAATAATGTTGATAGATAATGTGATTATATAATTAAATTAATGTCCCTAATAATTTTTAAAATCTTTTATAGGAAAAGAACTGTGTTAATAAGTTATAATTATGCCCTGTTTCATAAGCATAAAACCCCTATTTGCTTGAATAAAAGTAGTTAGATAGATACACAAAGAAGTGAGTAGTGATGATTTTTTGGATATTATTTAAAGGTTTAAATGTTTATAATTATTGAAACCAACCATTAAATATATTCTGGTGACTCATGTTGATACAAAGTTCTCATGAATTGTGACTCAGTTTTATGACAAGACTCAGAATTATGAAATATGTAGTGATCAAGTCTAAATGTTGATAAAAGAGGATCTTGAGAATTTATGATGAGTTACATACATTTATATATACTTTATAAAAGTCTCATAAATTTTTAGGGAAAGCTATAAAATAACTCAATGTTCCTTGAAGTCTATTCTACCATACATAGATAGGCAAAAGGAAGCAGAGTCGACTATATTTCATTATTCTTAACTCCTCTATGAATTGAACAAGGGTTGTACCATTTTTTAAAGTTTATAGATGACTCAAAAGACCTTAGGAATCAATTTTCACCTCTTTAAACACATTTTAATTCAAGTTATGAGATTTTAAAGGCTTTTGGGCCTATACATGGCATGAAAGCCCTAGATTAGGGTTTAGTCAATATATGGAGTTTTCATTGTTGAAAAGAGATAAATTTTGGTATAATTATGGAATTAAATGTAATATAATATATCATGATGTTTATAGGATTTATGTACCATACAGGTATAATTATTAAGAACCGTGTTGCAATAAGGCTCAATTAGGCCTAATAAAGGGTAATTAGAAGGAAAACAAGGTTAATAAGTGGTGAAAGAAAATGAGATAGGTATTTTAACTTTATAAATATTTGAATAGAGATGTTTATCATATCAAAATGTCTATATATCTTTAATCAAGCTAACAAGTTACTCAAACTAGGTAAAATTGTAGGAAAAAAGGCTACTAACCCAAGTAGCCCAATATGGCCTAGAGGTGTGGAGTCAAGTGATAAAATGTGATACAATGGTTAGGAGATATTTTATAAGATGTTTTATGATCATATAATATCACCCTTGAATGTATATTTATTCCTCAATCCCTATGCCAAAATTTGGCATTTAAGACCCTAGTTTGAATAGTCTAAGAGGCTAATGGAAACATGAAAGGGAGATTGTAAATGATAGGAAGGGAAAGAGACAAATTAAAATATAGTTTCATAATTTATTTGATAAAATATATCATTTATCCTTGGAAAATTATAATGATTCTTGATAGTAACCTTGTTAAGCATGAGATAGTCAACACACAAATTCAAGGTTACATCCTTATTTTTCACAAAGACCATAAGGGCACCCCATGGTGGCATACTTGGCTTAATAATTACATTTTATATTAGATCTTAAATTTTATCTTTAAAATCCTTCAACTATTATACATTCATAAAATAAGGCACTTTAGATGTAGGGGCTACCCCTGACGTTACATCAATAGAAAATCTAATTCTCTCTTAGGAGGTAAACCAAGAAATTTTCTTGGAAAAAAAACAAAAAAATATTGAAAATAGGTATTCTTTGAATTTTGTTTATGTTATAGGTGTTATTTAATGCATCTGTACAACATACAATGTATAGACTTTACACGTTAATTTCTTTATCTATAAGGATGATATCAACTTGCATGCTTTAGGTTAATAAACCTCTAATTGCTACCAGTTTTTCCATGTCATCTTAGTATTTAATAACTTTATTAAAACAATATAAATTGGATTTATAATATTTTAACCAATCCATGCCCAAAATGACTTCAAAATAACCAAGAGAGGCTAAAAATAGGTTAACTTTGGTCTAAAAATTGCCTAAGTCTAAGCTTTCATGTTCAAGACACTTAAAAACTAGAAATCTTTTGCCTAATCTAAACTCAACATCCAAACTATCCTTCAATGTCACATTATTAAATTTATATTTATTCATTATTTTTATATTAACAAAACTATCAGTTGATTCTGAATTAAACAAAATTAAAATAGAAATATTATTTAATTTACTTATGAATTCGATAGGGGTTGAATGAAAATCCATGTTTATTTATCCACAGCTTCATGCATCGTATGGTTAGTTGATTTACCTAATTTTATCTTGGGACAATCCTTGTGATAATTATTATCACCACATTTCCAATATACTATAGTTCTTTGAGGTGACACAAGAATGATAATTTCCCTAGTAGCAGGTACCTTTTGACTACCTTGGGTTTAATATTTTTTTAAATGTGTAGAATTAAAAGAATTCAAAATTTTAATGTTCTTATGGTAACCTTAAAATTTAATAAAACCACTAGTACTATATAAAAACTTATGTATTTGATCAAATTTATTGAAATTATTGATGAAGGGGACATGTTTTTGTTCTTAGACTGCTATCTATTCTATTTAAAATCTTACATCACCTTTTAATGATATTTTTATTTATCCTCTACCATATGATAATATTCAATAGTATTAGTTAGATTCTTAAGATTAGTCATGTTGGCATCATGCATCAATATCTCCTTCAACCCCAAATTGAACTTGGTTACTTTAGTTTCTTCATCATGCATATAGTTAACATGATGCCTCAAATTTAAAAACTTGTTTCATACTCAGTTACAAACATATTATCTTGTTTTAATATGAAAATTACATTTTTTATTCCTTAAAGTTTAAGCTAAGATACATCTTCCTAAACTACCATTAAAAAGTAGGCTAGGTAAGATTCATTATTGGTAACCCTCTAAAGTACAAATATGGTTACACCAAAGAGTTACATCTCCTACTAACTAATAAGCAACCACTCTTGAATTCATATTATAGGACATATTATGTATATTAAATTACATATATAGGTGAAACAACCATGCATAAGTTGTATAACCTAATTATTCACCTAAAATTGATGGTGGATTCAACTTTTTTAGTTCCTTGATGATAGGATCAACTACATTAATAGGGTTGTCTTGAAGTTATTACTCACCAAATCACCCTTATTATCTAATAGTAATTTCTTCAGATTGAACACCCTCCATGTTGTTCAATATTCATTTTTTGGTGTCCAACTTGTTTTGTAGGGAATTTAATGCATTAAGTATCACATTCAATACTAACTTCTGATTAGCATTAGGGTAATTTTCATCATGTTTAGGGGATCCAATATTTCTTTCAGCATTATTGAGAGGAAGTGCCTCTTATTTAGTAATTTTGTCCCTATGAACTCTACCTCTACTAGGGTTAACATTCCTTGGGTTGTTTTTTTCCATTCCATATCTTATCCTCACCATTTTGAGGCAAATATAAACAACAACTCAGTAGGACCAAAAATAAGAAAACATTCCTAAAATTTCCCTTGGAGTAATATAATTTTGATATGAACCAATATGTAACAACCATAATTTTTTTATAACACCGAGATAAACATCTAAGTTACAATTACTTAATTAGAGTTTAGCTCAAAAAATGAAGTGAGATCCATAATTGTGCCATAGCCAACATAGGAACTAGCCAAGTCCATAAATTAATAAAGAATTCATTAGGAATCATTTTAATCACTTAGTATTCAAATAGAAGTGGATTATTATAGAAACACTCATTCATGCCTATTTGTGTACTTAAACATGACTTCCCTATTAAAGTTGTCACTAACTTATACACTTACTTGAGTAACTAAACAAGCTATAAAATAATCAGTACCTAAGTGGGTAATTTATAAAATTTCAACATATATCCAAATTAAGTAAGGAATATTAAACAAAAGAATCATCATATTAATATTGAATAAATAAGATCTAATAAATTCACAAGCAAGATGCAGTGATCATGAAAAATGACTATTTCCAAAAGTAAAACAAAGCTTTGGAACACATTACAAAGTTCTCAAATAGGCAAGGGATGTGATTGATATCCCATTATTGGTAAATTAAAGAGATTATAAAAAAGTATAAGTTTACCCATTATTACTCTTGAGATGTTTTAACAACCATTCTTATGTTCTATTTTGGAATGTCTTACCATTCTACAAGGTAGGGTTAGTCTCAAGGTACAATTCAATATATGCCTAATTAATAATCTTATTAAGTTTTAGGCCTTATTAATAATCTAATGATAAAATTATTAAAACGTCAATGCTTTAATTACCACATGAGTTCCAAGAACTAAATAAACTTCTATTAAGTTTACCATTAACCTCATTCTTAAGTGAATTAAACTTCATCATCTTAGATCCATGTCTTTTAGACTAAGCATAGCATTGTTGTTTAATAATTTATGTTAAAAATTTCTCATTCACATTTTCCAAGGAAAATTTATCAATTCCAAATTAACAATTATAACTCAAATCATATATTGTTCTCATTATAATGGTATAGATTAATTTATTATTATTCCAATGGTCAATTCCAAGTATGAAGCAAATGATCCTGAATCATAACATGCCTTGATTGGAATAATAATTTGAGTTTAAACCATTTTTTGACATAACCATTTAAAAAATTGATTTCTAAATTTTCTTACTCACATGTATAATAATTAACTATCATTATTTGTATCCTCAGTTCTAATTGAATATTCAAGGCTATCAAAAATAGTCGTATCACTTCAATAGTGATATAATAGTTTCCAATTAAAATAATTGCCTTCTTAAAGACCTTGAAGATATTTAACCTTGATTACTTTTAATTTCTTTTAATTTAATCCTTAAAAAAATTTCTATTAGAAATTTCAGCCATTCATAGCTTAATATAAATCTTATGTTTTTTGCATTTCAATTAAGACACCATATCATAATTGTAAAAGATTACATTCTTAATAATCCTTAAGAGTTTATTGTACTTAAATGTCTTCTTTTTAAGTCCTTCAAATAATATTATTAATTGTTCTAACTTATCATTGGATATTTTGGATAGTTTTAAGGTAATTTTAAAGTCTTTATATAGACTTAAGGTTAACATGTCACAACTCAATGATATACAATAAAAAATAACATAATTTTCTTGATTGAGTACTATACTTGTTCTACTTAAGGACATATGTGCAAATACATATATTTATGTTCTCTCTCACATGAACCTTAACAACTTAATTCAAAAAAATCCAATTATCTATTTCAATATCTTACTAAATCAATGCCATCCATAAGAGTTAGTAAACTAAATATTTTAAATAGACATATGAACTTTATAAAGGTTCATTAACACCTATTCATAATATAATATAATAAAATGAAAATTTTAAACTTATGCATATAAATGCATTCACATTTTTAATCATTTCATAACACCTTGATATTCAATAGGAGTCTATATACAATAGACATTCAATATACTTCAAATAAATCTAGTGAATGAATTTGTTTAGCTCCACTAGATATAGGTTCACATCAACCATACATCATAATGGTAAATGATACATAATGAAAAATTTAATAATTTAAATGATTAATTTCAATCATAATCATAAATTAGTTTACATAAACTAACCTAATTATGTAAATTAAACATAGTATTAATTTGGCATCTCCTAACTGATAAAGATCAACATAATTAAATGAAGGTAATTATAATATAATAATTAAATTCATAATATAATAAAATTCCAAAACACAATAATCTATAGGAATTAAAACAATAATCTTTTGCACATGTTCCAACAAAGTAAAAACCCATCTCACCAGTCCCAATGACCCCAACCATAATTGGACCTAGACCACCCCACCCATCAGTTAGATGTGGATCAGGTAAGTCAAAAGTTGGTGGAGAAAGGAATATTTAAAACACACTAATATTGATAAAAAATATAAATAACCAAACCAACTTTTTCATATTCAATCTCACCCAAATCCATTAACTTGGCACAAAATCCAAGACTACCATTCATCCTTCTAAGCTTCTTGATTTGTAAGTCACATTTTATTCATCAAATATAACATGATTCAAAAAAGCATAACATTCCATTATATTGTAGTCATTATTAAAATATAAAATTAATAAATACATATGAGCTATAATAATAACTCACAACATGAAGACAAATAAACTTCTACAATTTAAAAATGAAAACTAAACACCAATGACCAAACCATATATATAAAGTTACAAGTCAAAGTTGACTAAAAAATATTTTATCAAAAATAGATATATATTCAACCATCATTATATAAATGTAATGATATAAAAATAAAAATAACTTCATAATTATAAATAAGTCAAATTGAAAAAAAAATTCTAATCCAAGTCAATCCATCATGACTAGAATTAAATCAAATGATCAAAATGTGTTTTAAAACCCGAATCAAACCCTCAATGATAAAATCATAGCTTGGAAGTATGTATATAAATTCCATGTAAAACAAAATAATAGTAAGATATTATTTTATTCAAACCCCAATAAATTTTTTAAATCAAAATAAAAATATTAAAAAATGTCATTGTTCTTCCATTCATCATTATGGTTAAGCATTTCACGACTGGGTTTATAAAACAAAAAAATTAAATAAAAACACAAATATATATGGTTAGGTTTTTGATATTCAAAAAGAGTTAACCTAGTTTAAAATAAAAATTAAATTAATACATATCCATGGTATCAAAATAGCATAACTAGAACAACAATTAACTACAGTAGCAATAACAGGATTCAAAATGAAACAATCATATAGGAAATAATCATAACCTGCCTTAGCCAAGCCATAGTGGTTACATTTTCCTTTTTTTTAAAAATAAAACAAACCTAGATGTAACTTGAACTTGAGAGGGGTTTTATTTATTATTTATAATGATCAAAATTATATTATTTCAAGCCAAAAACAAAAAAATGACTGCATTTAATTTTTCTAACACAACCTAGTTCACACTAGCAAGGTTGAATCATAAATAAAATACAACCTATAAATTTAAAAACATTACTTGAATTAATAAAATAATATATCTTATTTATCTTTCTAATAGGCTTCCAACTCTTCCAAAATAAATAATGTCAATCTTAAATTGAATTTACATGCCTAAAAAAAACTAGTTGATCCCTTTTTAACTAATTCAAATCACCGAGTGACTCCACAACACCCATTTTATGGATGAAAAGGAAAACTAAAACATAGTTATAAATTTTAAGGAAGATTATCCATATAACTACCTCACAATTTCCCTTAGCTTCTATGCACAAAATATGGTAGAGTTTATCCAAAGCACAAGGATTCAAACATGTAAACAAAATGAACAAGAGTAACCCTAATGGGGTTGGAAGTATCTTGACTCAATTTCATCAAGTGGATATCCAATACCACCAAACTAAAGTCACAACCAATGAAACTAATTCCATTACCATGGTGGGTCATGTCCATAAAATCAAACACTCAATCAAATTCAAGGTGAGACATGGTATCCATAATCATTTAATGCCATACAAGTCCCAAACCACAAAGAATACCTCTAAACAATTTTAACACAATCCAAAAACTAATTCAAAAAATCAAAATGCCTTTAATAATCATATATATTAATAAATTTAATGTTGAAGTGAACAAGACTGTGATTAGTATGTCACTCATGAGTCTAACACAAAAACAAGATTCCAACTGTGAGAAAAATAGAATTCAAAGACCAATACAATGTCATAAGTTAACAAGTAAATTAATCAAAATGAAAAAAATAATGAGTAAGACTACCAATTAATATCAAATAGTACAATTGAAATACTAACACATTTTAATAAAGCCAATAAATGTTAACTAACTCAAAATTTGAAAATAACTGATAAAGCAATGATTATTCAAGAAGTTGAAATTTATGAACTATAAATTTGATAATGAAATCAAACTCATCCATGATAACACTCAACACTTTAAATCAAGTAAATAAAATGACTCAAATAAATAATACCATCTAAGCTCATTTTGTCATTTTAATTTTTATGATTTCAATTTATTTCTTTATTTTCTTCATATTTCTGAGCTAATTAGGTTTAAATACAATTTAGTTCATATACATATCCCTCCAGTCACTGAATAGACATCAGTAGTATCTAGACATCAAAGAGTAAAAAATGAAATAACAACATTTAAATAACACAATTGAACTGAATAATAAATTTGTAACTCATTAATCATAAATATCTAATGTTTTAATTAAAAACATTATCAAATAATGTTTCAATAAATAATAATAATAATAATAATGGATCAAACATAGATCATGGAACTATATCACAATAGTAACTCAAACCATCATGTTTTGAATAATTCAAAACTAAACCAAAATAAAAATTGAAATAAATGTAGTCAAATAGGGTCATGACAAAAATAGTAGGAAATTATGTAATGAGTTGCCCCAAGTCTGGTAGAAAATATTAGAATAGGGAAAGGAGGAACCTCCACATTGGGTGTCATCATCAGACTGTAGACTATAGTAGGGTCCTTGCCCTTATGCTCGGGATGTTCACTAAGGTAAATGGTCATATCATCAATATATTAAGATCACACTCATCCTCTACTACACTCATGCATGGATGTGGGTAATTTTAGTCAAGAAAGTTGGAGTGGCTAAGTGGCTAATTTTTTATAGTTCTAGTGGTCACATTAAAAAAATTGTATCTTGATCTTCTATGGTAATTTTAAGGTAAAAAATATTTATAGGTTTTATGAAAATTAATAATTTTCATCATATCATGTTGAGTTTTTTCTTCAAAATCAATAAAGATGTACTCTATTTTAACCTTTTGTAATTAGTGTGTGTAAACCCTATATTTGATAAAGAGTTGAGTAGACTAAATCAGGGAAATAATATGCAATAAATATATCCACTGATTTGTTATAGATTTGACTAGATTTGACTTTTCTAAAAATAGTAATAAATAGTGCAAGTAATAACTTAGCTAGAAAAAAACTGACAGATGATTTGGGTGATATAAATTGAGATGGAAGCTAGTATGAGTGTCATAAACTATAACTTGATGTCAGAACCACTCATAGATAGTAGTGCCACAATTGGATAAAAGTGCCATTATTGGAAAAGTGGTGGTAGTGTCTTGATATTGGCTATAGTGTCCTCTATGCAGGACCATCTTGAGTTTCTAGGTGCACCTATGTCTTGATCACTGAGGTTTATTCCTATGTGCATGATTTTTATAACCTTATATGTTTATTGTAATGATTTATTTATTACATAAACCCTAATATTCCATGTAATTAGGACATGAGATGAAAAGTGTGTTTATTAGTAGGGTAGGTTGGATATCCTCAACACCTCATTTTTAATAGAGTTTCCTACATCCCAATGCTTCAAGGAAGGATGAGGCCTAATGTAGTTATCCCCACCTAAATTCTCATGAAATTAAAAGTGATGCTAATATTATAGTGGCCTTGAGTGCTTTTAATTTGCTTGAGACTAAAAATCTTGATAATATAAGCTTAGGGATATTGTAGATGGTAACATGCATAAGTAGGGAAGAATAGGAATTGATAACCTTAATTGTGCTCAAATTGTTTTGATTTTGAATGTGTGTTTTACAAATAATTTACATATAGTGGTTAGAGGGATAAAATTCATGTATTTATATTATTCTGATGCTTCTATGGGTGATAAAATATGTCTAAGCCAACCTTAGGAGGTTTTATTTTTGAAAAGATGTTCATTTGGGAAAAGATAGGGAAAAGGAAATTAATACCATGTGGCACTAGTGTCCTTATTATGGTGATAGTGTCTAGCTAGAATAACACTAGGAATGAAGGGCCATGATCAGGGAATAAGGATCTGAGACTACTTTAGGGCTAACTAGGGATGCTTATGGCCCACACCAAGGCTGGATAAATGTGAAAATAGGATATAGGATAGGTCTAGGAATAAGTTAGGGATTGGTAGACTCAATTATTACTCTTAACATTCAAATACCACTTTTTGTGATTACGTCCCCCCCCCATTTTATTCTATAAATGAATTAAAGTGAAATGACTAGGATAAAGGAAAAAGAAGCGTACCTGACTTACCTAGGAGGTGAATCCCATGAAGCTGGGTCTGAGTATGTGAAGCATGCTCCAATGCATGTCTTGAAAATTAAATGTGCATTAATCATCCCTTATTTAATATATATCAAAATTAAAAGACTAAATTGATTAAATAAGTAAAACAAATTAAATATATGGGAAAGAGGAAAGGAATGAATACACCTAACTATGTATGTGAACCAACATATGAAGCTAGTGACAACCTATGTGTATGTGTGTCTATAATGATCAATTGGTGAATAGATTGGACTGAGCTATTATATTTCTCAATCCTCATGTGTGGGTGGCTCAATAACTCAATCCAGTTTTGAATCCATCATCACCCACCCCTTCTTAGTAGACCATGACCTATGAATAGTTAGGATTGGAATGATAGTGTGTCTAAACCTCTCATGTAGGTGGATTAAGAACTCAAGTAGGCTATGACTCCATTGTTTCACACGCATGTGTTTTAGATGAATTTCAAATTAAACTACATTAAGTATTGTAAAATGTCCAATTGGGTATATATAATTATGTATATTGTCTCTACGACCACTCAAGTACATTAGGTGGATCTAAACCACTCAAGAATGCCAATCACTATAGATGGATAAGCCATGAAATTGGTGTGCAACCTAGAATGTCATGGTGAGTGTATAAATTATAAATAATGACATGGAATTTATCATTCCATCTTATCAAATAGTGTTTAAGTGAGCATATAGAAATAATGTGCCATGCACATGCCTCTAAATTTGATAGTTGAGCATATAGATTATGGAATAAGTTGTAATAATATATCTATTTATTTGAATTGAATATGGGAATGGTCATGCTATGCATTATGCCCCCATCTGAGAAAACTAATATGAATCTGAGTTAAACTACTATAATATGTGAAAAACTAAGTATAATTGATAAACCTATATCTAAATCTATGCAAACATGTACTGTACTTGTTTTACTATTATGGCCAATCTATGTTCTTTCTAAAACTAAGGCTACTATACAATGGTTCCATGTCTTGGACAATATCTCCATTTTTGAAAATGTGGTGTTAGTGACTTAATTTGGGTGCTAGTGTCCTTCTTGTCTAATTTATATGAAACTATATTGCTTCTTGGGTTACTATTTTCCCACTGTGTTTACTTGTGTTTGATTTTATATAATTGAGCCTATGTGCTAGAAAATGTGTTGTCACTACAATATAAGAGCTTGATATTTGTGACAAACCCCTGTGAATTCCCCTATTTTGAGGGGAGTTGTTAAAATTTTGCAAGAACTAACCTCAAAATAAAAATCTCTACAAAATGTGTGTTAGGTAGGGCATATATGATATCTACGTAATAATCCACTATATTGTGCATAAATAACATCAAAATGTAGGATAATTTGAGCATAATTATGTAATATAAGATTTATGTCATGTCTATCAATCATAAGGGTGTCAAGATAGATGTAATCAATATATGTAATAATAAATTTGAGTAAATCTAGGTAGATGCATAGGGGGATGGGGCATGATGTCCATCATGACACCCAAGTAGGAAGGGTAAATTAATGAGGTCCCTTATGGCATCAAAAATTGGTGGGTGTAATAATAAAACACAAGTGTCATGACCATGATGTATACAAAAAATCATACATACAAAACACATGAGGCATATAAAGTAGGCCTAGGGGCTACAACACAAGAGACATGGGCACATGTCACTAAATCTAAGAAAACAAGACATACAAGAACATGTTCAAATATCCACATATACAAGCAAAAAACAAGTTGTATTATAGCCACATAGAAGGACATTTTTAAATGTCCACATACATAATCAGAAAAGGCACACACAAGGACATGGGTAGATGTCCGAAGTATAAATATTATGAATAAAAGTGACATAGATCTAAATAATAATGGAATATTCAAACGCCCTTGAATATAAGAATCATAGACATATAATTTGGTCTAAAATAAGAAAACTAGAAATGAAAGTGTGCATGAATATGGAATACAAATCTATGTAAGAGTGAGGATGTATATATGTTGAGTCTAAAGTATTAATATACAAAAAAAAAACATGAGTAAGATTATCATGATCAATATCAAGATATAACAATGTCAAATATAGGTTGTAGAGTATATAAAGATATAACCTAGTAATTGAAACTACGTATAGGGTGCCCCTAACTAGTAGAATGTGTCAAGTGAAGGCCCATGTATTAATGTATGTGCCCTTAATGGGTAGATTATAGAAAGTCTAGATTGGTGTAGTAAACTTGATCCTTGTAGTAATTTGCAAGAACTTGATAATCACAAGTGAAGCATGTATGTATGCTAAAATAGACTATACTAAGATAACTAACATATGTGGTTTTTGGAAAATATAATAAATGTGAACATAGAATTGTATATAATCTATATTTTTTATGAGTAATATTTGAATTTTTTTGTGTTTTTGACATATTATATTTTGATTTTTTGGAAATAAGCCATGTGCAAGCAACATGAAAATGAACTATGTATAATAAGCAAGAGAAAAGGAAAGTATTTATAAAAAAGGAGCAATATTAACTCATGAGTCTCATAGGAGACTTGTTATCACTATAGCCTATGTCAAATAAAGGAAATGTGATCATGTGTGTTGTGTGAAAGGGAAATTATTGATGGGTGTCATCATCCCCTTCATTTAATCAACTTTATGTTGATGTCATATTTAAACAGGGATATGTCTAAAGTTATATGCATCAAGAGGAATCATAGTGATATAGTAATTAAATGGAGGTATTTGTATTTTTGTTGTTTTGGAGGGTTTTAATGTCTTAAAGATTTCTTGGTTAAAACCTTATTGGAATCAAACTATGCAAACCTGCTAGAAATAAACACACTTTGCAGAAATGAAATAGATTACTGGAAATAAACATACATTGTAGAAATGAAAATAGATTGTTGTAAACAAACACACGTTGCAAAAATGAAATTAATTGCTGGAAATAAACACACGTTGCAAAAATGAAATTGATTGCTGGAAACAAACACATGTTGCAGAAATGAAAATTTAATCTAAAACGCCTGTAGGAACAAATTTACAACAAATCTTAACTTTAAGGAGTTGGAAGCATTTATAAATTTAATAGAATTACCTATTTACTTTTGTGAATAGAAATATAAATAATGACGAAAATGAAGATCCTGGTTCTTTGGAGGAGTGGGCCCTTGCTCCGCCTAGAACAAGATTTGAATAATTTAATTTGCTTTCAAAATAGAAATGGCTATTTCATTGATAAAATGTTTTGTATTACAAATGTAATGATCTATCCTTATCTCTATATATTCTCAGGTCTATATATATAGATGCTTTGATGGTTATAACTATTTCATAGGTACAATGGAACTAAATCATACCCAGAATAGATACTGAATCAAGACGTGGATGGATGTCTAGCTATGTGATAAATGTCTTGATTTTACAAGTTCAAAAAATAGGGAATTTGTTCCTAATTTAATGGGATCATTGATTCAATAGATCACCAGTCATTTGGAATATATCCTCATTAGTTCCATATCTAGCCACAAAAGTTATGGAGCTTATCTATAAGAGTACCGAAGCTAAATATAGAGTTCTAGAGCTAAGCCCAAAAATGTGATGACTTGAAATAGTATGGTGGAGTTCTAGAACTAACTATGATGGTTCCAAAATAGATTTTGTAGGTTTTAGAAATAGCTATGATGATTTTAGAATAGATTCTGTAGGTTTTAGAACTAATATAAATTGAGTCCAATGCTTCCAAAAACATGAAATCCACTTCATATTTGTTCTTTAGCCTGATGATGACCTGTTTTATTTCAAAACTAGAATTTTCCAACACACTTGTTAGGAATTATAGGTCTTTTAAAATGTTAGAATCACAATTAAAAAAAGATGGATAATCACATCCGGATTCATCTCAGATCAAAATAAAAGTTAAAAAATGCAGTCAAACTTAATAGAAAGAGAGAGTAAGATGAGGTCATTTATTATACTTTTATTGGGCATATCATAGCCTCATCACTTCCCCCATACTTACTTGTTTGTAAGTCCCTTTACAAACTTCATTCTTAAAATTTAGGATTGTATATCCTGCATTCCATTT
The DNA here is from genome assembly GCA_037957365.1 of Torreya grandis. Classification (NCBI taxonomy): domain Eukaryota; kingdom Viridiplantae; phylum Streptophyta; class Pinopsida; order Cupressales; family Taxaceae; genus Torreya; species Torreya grandis. Next base: position 701,978 of record JARHVA010000924.1, read on the forward strand.
GATTGCTTAGATTAAATGGCTGAAACTGAATATCCCAATGCTTTGACTTAGAAGTACTATACCCTACTCCTGCTTCTACTTTTCTTTTCCATTACTCAAATTGAGTGCGATGTTGAGGTTCTCTATTTTTCCAAGGAGATATGGGGGTGGGAAGTAGAGGTGGCCTTGTCCGCATTCCTATCCATATACTCAGGTGAGTTTCATTGATCTGAGGAATTATTGTGTATAAAGCTTTTACCCTTTCTAAACTCCAGATCAAATTTGAAGGGGATATTACTTCCCTTATTTTTAAAGCCACCGGGATAAATTCCCATCTTTTTAAACATGCATCATATATATTATAAAAATTTACCCTTTCACAAGAGGTGAAGACATCCATGATTTGCTGTAAATTGAAAAGTAAGGTCCCTTGAATTTATCATTAAATGCATGGGATTAGAAATATGTAGCAAAGGCAAATGGATTACCATAATAAATTCTCATACAAAGACTAGATGAACTAGCCTTTGACCAATGCTATGACTCCCTTTCTTTCCATGCAATATAATTTTGAAGAATAGAGACAAATGCGTTAAGCTAGCTTTCTCCTACATACAAATTGATCATAAAACCTGTATTTATTTCTAGCATAAAATTGCAGAGGTAAAATTCACAAAGGTTTTTCTATTCTATATTAGCTAAGGAGTAGGCGACTGATAAATCAGCTTCATCTTTTATTTTATGTGGAAGGCCACATGCTATCCTTACCAATTGCCAGCAAATGAATTGTTCCTCTAAAAGCATGCTATAAATAAGAGAAGGTCTTCTGCATGAAAGCAGCTTCTCACTCATCATACAAACTATTTGTATTTTCACAAGACATTTATACTTATCATTTTCCTCATAAAATTTGTCTTCCCATTCTTTCCTTGCTTTCTCTTCTTCTACCAATTTGCCTTTCAAGTATGTATTGGATGCTTTGATTTCACTGAGTTCTCTGCATGTGTCATCCCATAACTTCTTGAGTGGCAAATAAGTCAATTTAGTTTGTGCAGAGACTATTGACACAGAGGTTTGTCTTATACATTTTTCCTCATTCTCCATTAGTTGCCTTTTAGTTTCTACTAATTCCTCATTCTTGGCTATGAATTTGTTTGTTAATTCTACAAGGAGCATTTCCTTCTGTTCTAACTTGAGTTTGAGGAATTTCAATTCCTCATCCTTTTCCTTGATAATAAGTTCTACTCTAGAAAAAAATAGAGCCTATTTAATTTGCCAATTTTGTTCCTTTTCTGAAAGTTCTTGGGGAGTTAAACATTCCTCTTCCACCATAGGGGATTTCCCTTTCCTTCTCCAAGATGCATGTTCATCTTCTACATGTGATGGTGTTGTAGTCTCACTCATTTCTTGGAAAACTAGCTCCTCAAATCTTTCATATTATTTTTCCTTTTTTTCTTGGCTTGGTTCAGGAGGCGTCATGGCCATGCTATCCAAAATATCAGTAACTTTAATTTATAGCCTTTCTTGTTCTTCCAGTTCCTCTAAACTTTCTTTAAACTTTTTATGACATTTTCTTTCTTGAAGAGCCTCAAAATGTGTAGACATAGGTCTCCTCTTTAACTTCTTCTAGTTTTCATCTTTTTCTCAGACCTAGGTGAACTATCATTGTCAGAGACAGGTACGAGTTCTTCTATAGCCTCAGCAGAAGAAGAAATGGCTTGAGAAAGTAGAGTAGGGTCTATAATTTTAATTTTTCTTCTAGATTTTCTTCTTGTTGGTATTTCCTCTTCCCCTAATATTTTATTTTCTTTAGCAATGGTAGTAGTTTTAAAATGAACTGAAGGAGTAGGAGTTTTTATTATTCTTCTAGGAATACCAGGGTTTTGTCCAAACTTGCCAAGAAATTTGTCCCAAATTTCTTCCCCATTTTTCTTGGAAAGGAAATGGTTTTGGCATACTAAATGCACTAACCCATGATGTCTAATTGTTCCTACACCCCAAGAATACATCTGGGCCATGGTATGGATGGAGTCAAAAAGAAACCCTAGAAGGTTTACTATATATTCTAGTTTTTCAGCTCCATATCTGAGGTGTATATGGATTTTTAGGACTTCTTTTCCTACTATCCCAAATTGTCCATCATAGGTTAAATATTTGACTATCCAGAATGCTACTCTGTCAAAGGGTTTGGGAAAGCTACCCCTCTTAACTCCTTTGATGATTTTATTTGTATTATAAATATATTGGGGTTTATCTTCCCCTTCTTTCAATAGGGTTTCAGCTAGGTCTTTCAATGTCCCTTTGATAGGGTTTGGGACATGCATTATCAGTATTCTAGACATCTCACTTATGATATTCACAGAAAAAGGAATGAAAACCTTCCTAATATTTGTCCTTGTTTTTTCTAAATTGATAATAAATTCTCTTACTAGTTCATCATTGTATTTGGGAAATTTCTTCAAAAACTCCAGCCATCCTGCCTGTTGAAAGATATTTGCTACTTCTTCATCTGTAAGGAGTTGGGTATCATTGTCTAGTTCTAACTTCTTTTTGATTCCCATGATTCATTATTCTTTGAGTCTTTCACATGTTAGCTAAAAATTACTTCTCATCTCAGTGGAATTGATGATTTTGACTGCAGAACTAGTAGATTTGGTTACTGATTTGGTGAATTTGGTTGTAGAATTACTGTACTCAACTACATAACTTATCAATTTCAGCTATGAAACTATTGTACTCAACTACAGAACTAGCAGATTCAGTTGATTCAATCATGAGAATGATTCTTTATGGTTATCTATCAACTCATTCCATCATCAATATCCTTCTCATGATTTTTTACATTTAACCATGATGTATAATAGATGACTCATCATACTAATCTTTCTAAATCAATTCTCATCACACATGCAAACTTTCATTAAAACTTTAACAAGTTAAAAACATAATTACCATCCTTGATGATGTAATCCCTCCATCATGCTGACACATCATCCCTAAAAAATGGTTAGAAAATAGTTATAATAAAAAAGTTTTATTTGAATTGGTCACTTATTTGAGAAGATCAACCGTCATCACTAATTTTCAATTGATCTCTGAATTTTTATTTTTATTTTTTTTGGGGAAGAGAACACCATTTACTAGTTTTCATTCTCTTCCCTTTATTTTGAATCTCTTCATCTAATTATTTGATCATTTTAGAAGAATTGGGTTCTTTCATATGATCAAATTCTTTGCTTGCTTCAATCTACTTCAAGAATTCATCCTTAGTAGGAGGCTTCCTATAAAGTTTTAGCCTGTGTCCATTGACCAAGAGTATTCTTCTACTACCATCAATGGGAAGTAATTGGATATAACCATTTTCAAATATCTTCTTGATTTGATAAGGTCCCAACCATCTGGTTCTTAATTTACCTTTAAATTATTGGTACTTAGAATCAAATAGCAATGCCTAGTCTCCTACTTTGAATTGTCTTTCCTTGATATGTGAATCATTCCATTGCTTCCTTTGACCTGAGATTATCTTTGTCTAGTGAAGTGCTTCCATTATGAATTCATCTAATTCATTGAGTTGAAGGATTCAATCCTTTTGAGCTACATCCAATTCAATTCCCACCTTAGCTGTTATCCTCAATGTCTATAGTTCAAACTTAATAAGTAACTAGGGATTTTCCCTATAGACTAACTCATATGGTGAAAACCCTATTATGGTTTTCCAAGTTGTATTGTAAGCCCAAATAGATTTAGGTAGTCTTTTTACCCAATCTCTTCTTTCAACTTCAACTATTTTAGTGAGGATGTTTTCCAATTCTCTATTTGTTACTTCAACTTGTCCATTTACTTGTGGGTGATAGGGAGATGACTTCCTATGATTGATCTGATAATACATTGTGAAAGCCTAGATCATATTGGACATAAATTGTGGTCCCTAGTCTGAAACTAAGCTTCTTGGTGCTCCAAACTTTACCATAATTATGTGCTAAAGTAAATTAGCAACTACTTCTTTAGTGGCATTTGTTAAAGCTTGCACTTATGCCTATTTTGTTACATAATTAGTACACACAAGAATGTGCTCTTTTCCTTGTGAATAAGGATTAAAAGGTGAAACAAAATCCAATCCCCATCTCACAAATGTTTTAATCACAACTTGTGGTTGAAGAGGCATTTCATTGGTAATGGTTGGCTATCCCATCCTTTGACAAGGATCACACTACTTGATATATCTCTTCACATCTTTGTATAGAGATGGCCAATAGTAACCAGTGCTAAGTATCTTGTGAGCTATTATTTTCACTAAATAGTGTCCTCCACTCGGTTCATCATAACATACTCAGAGGATGTCAAAAATTTCCTCTTCTCTTATACACCTATGTAAAATCAAATCAAGACCACATTTAAATAACATTCCATTTAACCACTTAAACTATGCATTGGTTTTGATTAATTTTTTATTTGTTTTTTAGTGAAAGAAGGAAGAAACTTCCATGTCACAAGATAATTTTACATGTCAGCAAACCATGGTGTGTTAGCTGAAATAACAAACAATTGTTCATCTAGAAAGTTATCCTTGACTGGATCCTACTCCCCTGTACCAGTCAATCTTGACAAGAAATCAAACACCACATTAGATTTGCCTAGATTGTCCACAATGGTAATATCAAATTCTTATAAAATTAATTACCATCTAATTATTCTACCTCCAACCATGAGTTTGTTCATTAAATATTTAATTGTTGAGTGATCTGTATGTACAAATATCTTATACCCTATAATGTAATGTCTAAATTTGTTGATTGCATAAATCACAGCCAGAAAATCTTTTTCAATGGTAGTGTAATTCTTTCAGTGGGAGTAAGATTTTTATTGAGATAGTAAATAGCATACATTCTTCCTTTTTCATCTCTCTATCCCAAAACTACACCAATTGAGGTATTTAAGGCATCAGTTTGGATGTGAAAAGGTTTCTCCCAATTAGGTCCTTGCAATATTGGGGCAGTTACTAATTTCTCTTTAATTTATTCAAAATCATGTTGACACTGTTCATCCTAAAGAAATTCATAGTCCTTGGTAAGCAATTTAAACATGGGGGAAACAATTTTACTAAAATCCTTCATAAAATGCCTATAGTATCTAGCATGTCCTAAGAATGATATGATATCTGTGGGAGTTTGTGGAATAGGCAAGTCTAAAATAATATTGATTTTTTTTGGTCAACCTGAATTCATCTTTTTGAAATATGGTGCCCTAATATGATCCCTTCATCAACCATCAACAAACATTTCTCATGACTAAGAGACAAGTGATGTTGTTCACATCTTGTTAATACTCTATCCAAAAAATTTAAGGCATCATCAAATGTATCTCCATACATAGTAAAGTCATCCATGTATACCTCCACACAATCATTTGTTAGGTCTACAAAAATTACTAATACAACTCTTTGAAAGGTTGCTGGAGCATTACATAGTCCAAATGGCAATACCCTATAAGCAAAGGTACCGCATGGATAAGTAAATGTAGTTTTTTCCTAATCCTCAATGGCAATTCTGATTTGATTATATCCACTAAATCCATCTAAGAAGGAAAATTATTGTTTACCTGAAAGGTTGTATAAGACTTGATCTATGAGTGGTAAGGGAAAATAATCTCTCAAGGTGGCTTTGTTCAATTCCCTATAGTCAACACAAATTCTCCATTTTCTTCCTTTATAGGGACAATTACAAGAGGAGACACCCACTGGCTATCTGAGATAGGGTAGATAAAACCTACTTGTAATATTTTTTCAATTTCTTGTTTGACTATATCCCTTAAGGCTAGATTAATCCTTCTCTGAGGTTGCCTAACTGGTCTAATATTTTTAGTATAAATGTGATGAGTGCAGATACTTGGATGAATTCCCTTCACATCTCTATAGTCCCAAGTAAATGCTTTACTATGATCCTTCAGAACATCAAACAGTTTGGCTTCTTCATCATTCTTTAACCAGCTATTAATATTCAAAAAATTTCCTAGTTGAATTTCAACATGTTTGGTTCCAGGATATGATGAATTGATTTGTTAAAAGGGTTTCATTAAGGTGTTTAGTGGATAGGCATGTGGTAACAATATATGATATGTAGCAACATCTCTGAAAGTTCCTAGAGGTAGAATGCTAGATAAAGGACAATATGAAGAGTTATGATACTTATCTTGTTGTAGATCGAACTCCTTGTTACTGCTATTTTCCAAAAATTCTTCACCATCTCTTGATATCTATAAAGCTGATGCTATAGATCCTTCCTCTCCCCAAGAGAGATTGCATTCCTCCAGACTGAATTTATCTTCACTTGCAAAGAATTAGCGTGGTTCTAAAACTAATTGTGATGGTTCTAGAACTAACTGTGATGGTTTCAGAACTAATCCTGACTACTCTAATGATGATTGATGTTCATTAATGAAGGATTAACCATATAATCTATTTCTTGTAAATGATCTTGTAATGTTATCATATCCAAAGAAGACATATTTTTCTCATTAATATCAAGATTATCAACCCATAATTTTTCTTGATTATCAATAAAAGGTCATGCAGATGGATATAATGAAATTTGCTTAGAATTCTTACCATTTAAAATAGTCATATCACCTGACCTACAATCAATTAAGGTAGCAACTATAGCTAACCATGGTCTCCCCAAAATAATGGGATAACCAAGTATTTTACCTTTTGGCTGTAATATAAGGAAGTCAACTAGATATTCCCATGATTCCACCATTACTACCACATCTTCAGTAACTCCTAGTTTTGCGACAGACTGATCTACCATCTGCAATATGGTATTAGTAGGTTGTATGCCTATTAATGGTAATGGTTTCAAAGTTTCCAATGTCATTACATTGATAGTTTCACCCAAATCAATCAAAACAATATGTATATCTTTATTCCCTATAGAAATAGAAATAACAGGGCTTCCAAAATCTCCATTTTTAGGTAGTAGGAGTTTTCCTGCTAATAAATTAGCAAGTTTCTCATCTACCTAAATAGTCCTAGGGTACTACTTCTTTCTTCCATGTTTTTTAAAACATAACAATTTGATTAACTTGTTTAACTCTGAAATATCCTTAATTGCTTGTAACAATGGTATTTCAATATTCAATCTTCTTAATTCCTACAATTTAGATTCCTTAAGTTTTATGTTTTCTTTAAGTCTTTCTAGAAATGAAATCTCAGTAGAATTTCTTTCTGGTTCCTTATATTTTTCTTTTTCATCTTCCTTAGGTGTAATTATGCTATGGGTTTTAGCTTCTTCTATCATCTCAGTGATTATAATAGGTGGATTGCTAACTATTTTTCCAGATCTAGTTTGAATGTTTTTACAATCCATTGTATTTAAATCAACTAATTTTTTTGGTTTTATTTTGTATACAGGAGTTGTTTGTTTGTTTCTTGGGTTTGCTACTAGTTTTGCTAGCATTTGGGTTTGGACTATGTTTTCAATCTATGGATTTTGTGCTAGAGGTCCCATTATGGCTTGTTGGTTCTGATTTGGATATGTTTTTCCTTGCACATAATTGCTAGGGCTCCATCTAGGTTGTGGCCAAGCATAATAGTTTCCTTGACCAACCCAAGGTTGTTGATGACCTTGAGTATACCAAGATTGACTTGCCCAATCTTGAGGATGCCATGTGGGTTGAGGGGCCCATGGTGGCTATCCCCAACTTTTTGGTACTGTTTGAGCTACCCATGGCATCATCTAGGGATTAGGAGCTAGTCTTGACATAAACTATCCTTGGTTAGGTTGTCTCTGAATAAAATTTAATTCTTCTATGGTAGATGATGTACTAGTTTGTTTGAGATGATTTTTGATGAGTGGAAGAAGAGAAAAAGCATGAGTATCATGTTCCTTAGATTCACAGACAAGACATACTTCTATTTTATCCAAAGGACATTCACTTATTGCATACTTCTTCCTACATCTATGACAATACATGGCTAATGGTTCAAGATGGGCATTTACTTTAGCTTGTAATCCATCCATGGTGGAGGTTAATTAAACTAATATGTCTATTTTAAATTTTGCCAATTCATCCATCAATTTGTTTATATCTAGATTCAATTTTTTAACTATTTTCCCTTTTTTTAGGTCTACTCCTTGTTCTTGAATAGTTTCTAAAAAATTTTATCATTTCATCCATTCTTAATTGAGAAATGTTTCCTCTGCCAATTAAATCAAGGGTTTCCCTAGATTCATCATCTAGACCTTTGAGAAAAATGGTTTTATTTAAATCTTCTTGAAGTACAAACCCACATCTTTTACTCACAAAGAGGAATCTATCCAAATAATCTTTCATATTTTCATCTTCTTCCTGTTTGATTTTGAAAAATTCTTCCTTTTGATTTCTTCCTCTACAATAGTCTTGATATTTATCTAGGAAGATAGTTTTCATTTGTTCCCAATTGGTAATACAATTAGATGTTAATCCCATAAACCACCTCATTGTTGCATCCTTTAGGGTAGATGGAAACAACTTCATTTTTTGATTATCTGTCTTGTAATCATAAGTCTAACATAGTACTTTAAACTCAAATAGAAATTGGTCAAGATCTTTAGATGACATTCCTCTAAATGTGGGCAAGTGTGTAGGTGAAATGTTTTTCATAGTGGTTTCATCATCCTCAATATGAATGGGATAGGTAAAGGTTCTCTTCTAGCTTCTCATTCCATCTCTCTGGTATTTTCTAATCCCTTCTCCTAATCAATGTGGTGTGGTCTATTTTTAGGATGGTGAAAAGTCAGGAGCAGGGGGTTGACTACTCAATTGAGAATCAAAACTTTCCCTCAATGGATCTTGAGAAATAATCCTCCTTCCTAAGGTTTTACTTGGTTTTGGTAACTAATCCAAAAATTCCAAAGATGGAAATTTTACTTCTTGTCTTGTAGGAGATAATGATGCCTCCAATTCTTGCTCAATGCCCTTTCTTAAACTAGAGGATGATGGAATTTCTTGTTCAGATATTTTGGGGAGAAATCTACCCTTGGAATCTTGTGGTCTACTCATAAATTAGGAAAATTTTATTTAATTACTAAATGAATGATTGTTTCTATTATTGACACCTAATTAGAAAATTCCAACTAGGATTCCCTAGTAACAGCACCAAAAATGATGGGTGTCATCATCTCCCTAATTTAATCAAATTTCTGTTGATGTCATATTTAACCAAGGTTGTGTCTAAAGCTATATGCAACAAGAGGAATCAGAGTGATTTATTAATTGAATGGAGGTATTTGTATTTTTGTTGTTTTGGGGGGTTTTTAATGTCTTAAGGATTTCCTAGTTAAAACCTTATTGGAATCAAACTATGCAAACCTGCTGGAAATAAACACACTTTGCAGAAATGAAATAGATTACTGGAAATAAACACACATTGCAGAAATGAAAATAGATTGCTAGAAACAAACACATGTTGCAAAAATGAAATTGATTGCTAGAAACAAACACATGTTGAATAAATGAAATTTTTTGCTAGAAACAGACACACATTGTAGAAATGAAAATTTAATCTAAAATGCCTACAAGAACAAATTTACAACAAATCTTAACCTTAAGAATTTGGAAGCATTTATAAATTTAATATAATTACCTATTTACTTTTGTGAATAGAAATATAAATATTGATAAAAATGAAGATCCTAGTTCTTTGGAGGAGTGGGCCCTTGCTCCGCCTAGAATAGGATTTGAACAATTTAATTTGATTTCAAAATAGAAATGACTATTTCATTGATAAAATGTTATGTATTAAAAATGTACTGATCTATCCTTATCTCTCTATATTCTCAGGTATGTATATATAGATGCTTTGATAGTTGTAACTATTTCATAAATATGATGGAATTGAATCATATCCAGAATAGATACTGAATCAAGATGTGGCTAGACGTCTAGCTGTGTGATAAATGTCTTGATTCTGCAAGTTTGAAAAATTGGGAATCTATTCTTGATTTAATGGGATCATTGATCTGACAGATCACCAGTCATTTTGAATAGATCCTCATCAATTCCATATCTAGCTGCAAAAGTTCCAGAGCTTATCTATAAGAGTACCAGAGCTAAATATAGAGTTTTAAAGCTAAGTCCAAAAATGTGATGACTTGAAATAGTATGGTGGAGTTCTATAACTAACTGTGATGGTTCCAAAATAGATTTTGCAGGTTTTGAAACTAACTGTGATGATTCTAAAATAGATTCTGTAGGTTCCAAAACTAATCTAAATTGAGTCCAATGCTTCCAAAAACATGCAATCCACTTCATATTTATTCTTTAGCCTAATGATGACCTATTTTATTACAACACTAGAATTTTCTAACACACTTGTTTGGAATTACAGGTGTTTTAAAATGTTACAATCACAAGCAACAAAAGATGGATAATCACATCCTAACTCATCTTAGATCAAAATAAAAGTTACAAAATGCAATCAAGCTTAATAGAAAGAGAGAGTAAGATGAGGTCATTTATTATACTTTTATTGGGAATTTCCTAGCCTCATCAACTATGGTCCCATAATCTATTATATTGAGTGATCTATATCTGGCCCTATATGTGAAGTGCTTCTAGGAATTTATGACACTGACTGTGGTGCATTATGAAATGTATGGGTCTTAAGAACCCATCTAGTAGAATAAGATATAGGTGGCATAGGTTCCCTATGTTGAGAACCATGAGAACTTGATAATACTAATCTCGATAGAAAGTGAGTAGAGGGAGGCCCTTTGGAATCTATAACCTATCTATGATGTTGGGGTCTCTCTAATAATGGTATCCATGGGAGATTATGTGTATATGTAAATACTATAGGAGTAGTCCTTGCCTACATTGGTGGATGTACTAAAATCTATCATGTATAAATCAAATTTGTGATCTAGGCTATAATTTATACCTATGTTATATATAGTAATTATACTCTAACTAGTGACTATGATGTAACTAATAGTGTAAAAGGTGGAGGATACTCATATGGAATACCCTCAACTATGACCACTTGATTTTTATGTATGTATTTTAGTCATTTGTGCACTATGAATGGTATGGCTCATAGATATTTTATCCATGTCCTACCTAATAATATATAAAACATGCCTACACTAGGTACTACTTAGAAGTGAGTGGCCACATGTGTTGGTCCAACTTGTAATGGAAACACAATCTCCTTGATGGAGCTCTAAACATGACCACTAAAATAACTGATAACTATGTATGTATGGGATGTATCATACTCTAAATACCCCAAATGTTGTAGAATATTAATAGTTCACATGTTAATGTTTAACCTATTTTCAACCATAATACTCTAGATAGGATGATGATCTATGTAGGCTCATATAAAGAATGCATATAAATGTGTATCATCATCAACACTATTATAATTCTGAAATAGATTCTATAAGTTCCAAAACTAATCTAAATTGAGTCCAATGCTTCCAAAAACATGTAATCCACTTCATATTTATTCTTTAGCCTAATGATGACCTATTTTACTGCAAAACTAGAATTTTCTAACACACTTGTTTGGAATTACAGGTGTTTTAAAATGTTACAATCACAAGCAAAAAAAGATGGATAATCACATCCTAACTCATCTCAAATCAAAATAAAAGTTACAAAATGCAATCAAACTTAATAGAAAGAGAGAGTAAGATAAGGTCATTTATTATACTTTTATTGGGAATTTCCTAGCCTCATCAACTATGGTCCCATAATCTATTATATTGAGTGATCTATATCTGGCCCTATATGTGAAGTGCTTCTAGGAATTTATGACACTGACTTTGGTGCATTTTGAAATGTATGGGTCTTAAGAACCCATATATTAGAATAAGATATAGGTGGCATAGGTTCCCTATGTTGAGAACCATGAGAACTTGATAATACTAATCTCGATAGAAAGTGAGTAGAGGGAGGCCCTTTGGAATCTATAACCTATCTATGATGTTGGGGTCTCTCTAATAATGGTATCCATGGGAGATTATGTGTACATGTAAATAATATAGAAGTAGTCCTTGCCTACATTGGTGGATATAATAAAATCTATCATGTATAAATCAAATTTGTGATCTAGGCTATAATTGATACCTATGTTATACATAGTAATTATACTCTAACTAGTGACTATGATGTAACTAATAGTGTAAAAGGTAGAGGATACTCATATGGAATACCCTCAACTATGACCACCTAATTTTTATGTATGTATTTCAGTCATTTGTGCACTATGAATGGTATGGCTCATAGCTATTTTATCCATGTCCTACCTAATAACATATAAAACATGCCTACACTAGGTACTACTTAGAAGTGAGTGGCCACATGTGTTGGTCCAACTTGTAATGGAAACACAATCTCCTCGATGGAGCTCTAAACATGACCACTAAAACAACTGATAACTATGTATGTATGGGATGTATCATACTCTAAATACCCCAAATGTTGTAGAATATTAATAGTGCACATGTTAATGTTTGACCTATTTTCAACCATAATACTCTAGATAGGATGATGATCTATGTAGGCTCATATAAAGAATGCATATAAATGTGTATCATCATCAACACTATTATAATCTAAGAAGGTGATGATTGGTCTATCTATAAATATAGTGTGGTACATACCAATGATATTATGTAATGGGTGTGTCTCCTCTATAATAGTATGATATGAAGCTGGTGGTGGATTTGCCTAATATGTGTAGTGAACACCTAAAGTTCTCCTTACCTCATTTTTTATGTACTTTTAAAATAGATATAATAATATATTTAATGACTCATCTTCCATTTTCTATACTTTTGTGCTTTTTTGGGTGTGCCCACATCAATAATGTTAGTCACAATCAAATTTTGTATCTTATGTTTAAGGCTAATGCATTTAGTTTTTTTATGTCCTGGTGCCTTATGATACTCACATAATGCATTGGAATCATATTTTTTTATAAGATATAATTCCATACTAACCTATTTTATGGGAGGGAAATATATGACATTGCATTCTAAGAGCTGATATAAAACCCATGCTATCAATTTTGGAAGGTTGGTAAAGACTCTATGTGGAGGAGATGATAAAACCAAGCAAGGATATGTATTCAAATCTATATTAATGGTGACCTTTTGATCATTATTTTTTTTAGTGGCCCTTACCTATTATTGAGAATTAATTTAGATCTTATTAATTTATTATGATCCATTGGTATATTTTAGTTTGCCGATTGATAAAATCTTGAATTCTCTTTCTTTTACTATGTGGCACAAATCTTTGAATGTTGGAAACTTCTTAAATAAGATAACTTTGTGTAATTATTGTAGAAGACTCTATTTTAATATGTCCTAAAACTATTTATTTTCCATATAGATAATCAATTTAGCTAATATAGTATTGCATCATAAGACGTATTCTACAATAGGCACATTTGACTTTTGTTTCGATTATAAAACATAAGCATATGAGATATTGTCACTGATTTTTATGGAGAAGTGTGATAAAAAAATGTCTACCAAATGATTGAATGTTTTGATAGTTTAATTTAGTGAATCATATAAAAAAATTATGATAATCTAATCATTAGACATGTATTCCAAACATTCTATGTGAAAAGATCAAATATGGTGCTCTGGGTCACCCTTTCCATCATACAATGTAAGCTTAGGTGGCATGAATCTAGATGGAAAGGAATTTGAGACTATTTTATGTGACAAAAGTGTATGTAAAATACCATTATAATCTAAGGAATGTGATGGCCTAGTGTTTCCCTACTCAATATGTAACACCTTAGCCTGTAGAGTATGAAACTCTTTTATAAGGGATTGTAAATCTAGAGTGGAGGAACTAGCCACAAGATGTGTAGCTTTAATTGAAGGTTGTCTAATTATAATTATTGGTTGTCTATTTTAGTTGGCCCCAATTAGGTGTATCAATGTTATGAGTTGGGAGAATTGAATATTTACCATTGTTTTATTTTTGAAGTTCTTCCTAAATAATAGTGATGAGGTCATCTTGTATATCTAAATGTTTAGACACAAAATCCTATAATTGTTTCTTATCAATCTCATAAAATCAATTATTTAATTATGAAACTATAATTAGGGAAGTAGGGAAACAATTTTTATATTTTTAGCCTTTAAAAAATTTAATTGAAGAAAGATTTCAAAAAACAAATATTGAATTTTTTTTGAAATGTTAGAACTAATATCTGAGCATAGACATAAAAAAGATACAAATCTAAAAAGAATTTATGGTTTGATTAATATTAATTTGGTCTATATAATTGTCTTAAAGGTGATAATATTAAGTTGGTCGATATAATTAGCTCAAAATATCTAGATTTCTAATCTCAAGCACGTTCAAGGTACTCAAGGCCACTATCATACTATCATTAATTACAATCATAATAGCACTAAGGTGAAGATAAATACATCAATATTAATCCCTCCTCAGAGTATTGGTATGTATGTAACTCTCTTATTTATTGGGTGTTGAGGATGTCTATCCTACCCTATTAACAAACACACTTTTCAACTCATGACCTAGTTATATAGAGGATTAGGGTTTACATAATAAATCAATCATTACATCAAAAATAAAATTTTATATAATTTTGCATGTAGTAATAGACTCAAATATCTAGACATATGTGCACCCATAAACTTAGGACAATCCTACACATAAGACACTACCTTGAATATTAGGACACTACCACCACTTTTCTAACAATGGTGTGACTATCTAATTATGATGCTACTATCTAGGAGGGGTTTTGATATAAAGATATAGTTTATGACACTTATACCATATTACATCTTAGTTTCCAATACCCATATCATCTATCTCAATTGTTTTCTAGCTAAGTTATTACTTTCACTATTTATTATGATTTTAAAAAAATTCAAATCTAGTCAATTCTATAACAAATCAATGGTTATATTTATTGCATAGGATTTACCTGATTTAGTCTACTTAGCTCTTTAAAAAACATAAGATTTACATAAAATAAGTCCTAATAGGTTAAAATATTTGGTGAACCTGACTTAGTTTGAATATTACTCAAACCATAAATGCTTTTAGGGTTTGTATCCTTTTTGTGTCTATGCTTAGATATTAGTTCTAACATTTCAAAAAAAATCAATATTATGAAGTTGGTCAATATAATTGTCTTAAAGGTGATAAAATGGACTATATCAAATTGGTAAATATAGTCATGGAGATAAGCCTAAGGAATTATATATGTCTGGTTGATGTAACTATAACATTTAGATAATTATTTAAGCTTGGTCAATGGAATTATTACACAACACAAAATTTTATTAGTTTGGTTGATATAGTCTAGAATACAACAAGCATATTAGGTAAAAATTTGAATAAAACTAACTTTTTAGAAAAATATCAATGATATATACTAAAAGGATTGGATTTACAGTATATGATCTCAAATCTACTTACTCATTCATTGATTAGTGTCAACTTGATATTTTATAACTATAAATATATATGTTAAACCAAGCATGTATCCAATGAACCCTATTTCTAAGGGTACGATGAAAGTAACTTCTTTGGGAGATACTCTCCTCTTAGGTGAATGAAAAAATAAAGAGGATGAATCATTTCCTAAGTTCAATAAAATGGTAATCCTATGTTATTGTGATATACCATGAGGTATGTGTAAGTTAAACTCTTTGTATAATGCCATCTAGGGCTTGTGTATTATTATAATGTCCCTCACTTCACAATGCCATTAAAATAATTCACTTTATTATATAAAAATTATATATATATATATATATATATATATATATATATATATATATATATATATATATATATATATATAATTTATAAATATTTCATAACACATTTTATATGGAAAACCAAAGAAATATAAAACAAAGTTTAAAAATCAATGTCAAAAACTAATTTTCAACAAATAGAAGGTAAACAATGGTATTGGACTGAATGATATAATTATAAATTAAGTGTACTAAAAGTAAACACGTAGAACTAGATAAAGTTGGATAATATAGTTAAAAACATAGAACAAAATTGTATTGGATTATCTTATACAGTCTCTACAAACACATAATAGACTCATGATAGCTGATTTTACTCACAAATAGGAAAGAAACTATATCACACTAACTAATACAAATGGTTTAAGGAATGAAGGTTGGAATAGGTTTCACATTATGTTCACTAGAATATGCATGGGCTAAGATTAATCTACATTTATATTATCTCAATAGACTCAGACTCAGATAAAAATGAATAAATAGAAACCTTGATACTTTTTTAGTTGGAGTAATCACCAATGAATCCAAATATCTAGTATATGGTTGCCTATGTCACATATTCAAAGAGAAAAGGGTCTAAATCCTAAACCTATGACACAAGTAACTAGTTTTATTATAGATCTATTTGAAAGTAGATGATTGTAAGTAAGCAATATAAGTAGTTGTTGAAGTAAATAAAACTAACCTAAAGGGGAAAAGGATTAGAATGATAATAATTGGTAAGGTTCTATGGAAAACCAAATAGGACTCTAGGAAACACAAAATGAAATTTTGAAAGTCTAAAAAATCATATATCCATACTAGTATCAAGTGTAGAGAGAAACTAGATAAGGATACACACACATTAATTCACTAATAAACAAGAAGCATCTATCTACTAAGTATATGGTTAGAAGTACTTACCTTGGAATGAAATTGTTGAGCATCAATCTCCCCTTTAACTCAACTATAGATTTGAAATAAATGTTGCGGGTTTAAGACTCCAAATGCAAGAAGAAGACCTAGATATCCCTTATTGGGGACTCCAAATACTATGACACCTCCTTGGTATAGACCATAAACTCCTCAAAAAATGATTGAATTAAAAAGTGTGAATGAAAGTGGAGTGAATATAATGTATATGTGATTTAAATTTTTTAGAGTTATGGAGTTTAAGCCTTAGGTTGTTAAAGGGGCTAAGTATAGTAAATTAGGGTATAAATATAAGATAAATATAGCCACTTATTTGTAATAGAATTGACCTAGTTTGACATTTCCCAAAATAGAAATAAATGATGCAAATAAGTACTTAATTAGAAGTTGACTAAGACAGAATATGTAGAGGCTCCAAACTAGAACATGAGCTAATCTAAGTGTCACAAATAGGATCAAAGTGTCAAAATCCTTACTAAAGAGTAGAACTCTATCTATATATTATCACCAATGCCACTAGTGTATTTATTTTGGTGCTAGTGTCCTCTATGAAGAACTACTTTGAGATTTTGGGGGTACCTATGTTGTATTCCACCAAGCATGTCCCCATGTGTATAAGTTTTGATTCCCTATCAATGAAATATTTTGACTAAATTTTCATTGAAACACTAGACATCAATGTTTATAGGGCATCAAATTGGTGCAAATATCAAAGTGTGATGTTTGTTGGTGGGGTAGGTTAGACATCCTTAACACCTCATTATGATGAGAGTTGCCTACATACCAATACTTTGAGGAGGGATCAAGCCCAATGTAGTTCTCCCCACTTAAGTACTAGTACAAGTATAAGTGAAACTTGTATGAATGCCAATTTGAGTGTTTTTAGTGATAACAAATACTATAAATATATGTAATCTAAGCTTGGGATGGTTTTATTTGACTGCATGTAGAAGTAATATAAAATAAGGATTGATAACCTTGATTATGCACTTGTTCTAAGCTAATTTGTGTCATTTGCATTTGATTTTCATCTAGTGAATAAATGGATAAAATTCATGTATATAAATAATCTTAGTGCTTGTGTGGGTCTTAAAATAGGTCTAGGTTGACCCTAAGTGGTTGTTGATTTAAAAAGATATAAGTTGTTGCCAAAAAGTGGTAAAATAAAAATAATGCCCAAACTAGGACACTAGTGTTATTGTCGCTATTGTCCAAGTTATGGTGCTATTGTCTAAATGGTATAACCTAAGGCACTATGGTCCAAAATTCTAAAATGAGGATTTAGGATTGCTTAAGGGATGTGTGTGGCCTCCATAAAGTTTGGATAAATGTCTAAATAGTCCTTAATATAGGTTTAGGGATAATATATGGATAAGTGGTCCCAAGTAACACTCTTAAAATACAAGTGACATTTTTAGATGACTACACTTACCCCCCTTTTTTTATAAATTCATCAAAGTAAAAATACTAGGATAAATGGAAAAAAATATACTTGGATTTACCTAAGAAGAAAATCTTGTGAATTTAGATCTGAGTGTGTGAAGCATGTTACATTATGTGTCCTAAAAATGAAACATGATAGATCAATCCTCACTTAAAAGATATCAAAAGTAAAATATAAAACTAAGTAAATAGATAAGAGAGAGAAAATGAACAAATACACCTCACTAGGTCTATGAACCAATGCATAAACCTAGTGAAATCATATGTGTGTGTAATTAGTGATAAATCAGTGAACAACTTAAATTTAGATAAATGGATTGCTCAATCCTCATTTGTGGGTGCCTCAAAAACTGAAGCTGGGCTTGACTCCATCATTGATACCACCCCTATTCAATAGATCATGATCTTTGAAAAGATTGGATTGGACTAATGGTATGTCCAACCCTCTCATGTAGGTGAATAAATAACTAAAGTAGATAATGACTCCATTTTCTACCCATGTATAGTATATGCATTTGTAACTAAAATTTTGTGATGCAATTGAAAAATTTTAAAATGGCTCTAGGCCATATAGAAACTTTGAAATGTAAAAATGGCTTTTGGTCACTTAAGAATGCCAACCACTATAGATGGAATAAGGGACTAAATCTAAATTGTGATGGTGTAAATGGTTTATAGATTAATAACATAGAGAATGACATGAAGTTTTCCATTCCATTTGATCAACTAGAGTAAAAGTGAGCATATGTAAATAATGTCCCACGCACATGCCCCCAAATCTGATATTTGTGCATATGGCTTATGGATTGAGTTGTAATAATATGTATCTGAGTATCTAAAAATAAAATTGTAATGATCATGACACACATGATGCCCCCAATCTGAGAAAATTGGTATGAATCTATTCTAAACTAAGCAAAAAATGGTAATCTATAACTAAACCTAGGTAAACTTGGATTGTACCTTCTATACTTTTCCAACCAATATAGAATTTTATAAAAATAAGGATATTAAATATTAGTACCATATATGGATAATAGTGTTAGTGGTGTTAGTGTCCCACTTTGGGAACTAATGTCCAATTTTACTAATTTTTATGCAATTGAAACTTCTCTCTATGTTATTTTTTCCCACTATGTTTTATTGAAATTGATTTATGTATTTTGTGTATGTGTGCTAAAAACTATACTCTAAGTGCATTCAAATAGCCTAATATCTATGATAAACCATTGTGAATGCCTCCTCTTTTGAGGTAAGTTATTGAACCTATTTAATAACTTTCCTCAAAATAAAAATCTATAGAAAATGTGTGTTAGAGCATATATGATTGGGCATGCATGACATCAGATTGTAAGATAATCTAAGCAAAAGTTTATAATGTATGATGTATGTTAGTTCTAGCATTCACAAGGCTATCCAAATAGATATAACAATGTAGATAGGTATATAAATTATTAATATGATTAATAAACTAAGTAACTACCTAGGAGGATGGTGCATGGTGTCCATCAAGTTACCCAAAGAAGAAGGGGAGATGCATGAGGTCCCTCATGGCATATAAAAATAGAGTGTGCAATAAGCAAAACAATTGTCATGGACATGATGCATATATTAAAGCATACATACAAAAAAATGAGGCACATAAATTAAGTCAAGGGGACATAAGACAAGGTACATGGTCACATGTCACTAAATCTAAGAAAGCAATACATACAAGGACATGTTCAAATATCAACATATGTAAATAATAAGCAAGTTGGTGTAGATCCACATGGAATTACATGTTCAAATGTCTACATACACAATAAAAAAGTCACATAAAATTACATGGGTACACCTCAAAATTATACATAAAATGAAAGGAACTGTCATAGATATATAGAACAATGGTATATACACATTCCCTCAAATAGATGTAAAAGCAGAGAGACATAATCAAGTCTAAACTAGGAAAGCTAGAAATGAAAGTATGCATAAACATGTGATATAAGTTTGTATAAGATAAAATATATACATAAAATGAGTGTAAAACATTAGTAGCTATACAAAAATTAATGTAGTGTAGAATGATATACCTTAGTAATCAAAACTATGTATAAGATGCATGTAAATGGGTGAATTTGTCAAATGAGGAACCTGTGTATATGCCCCTAATGGGTAGATAGTATAAAATCTATACCTATGTGTTGGAATTGAGTACTATAATAATCTATAAACACTAAAAATAATAAGTGAATAATTTATGTATGATAAAAAATGACTATACTAAGATAGCTAACATATGTAGTGCTTGGAATATATAAGAAATGTAAACATGCAATCCATACAATCTATAGTTTGTATTTTTTGAGAAAATATTTGAATTTTTTTGTCTTTTGACATACTATATTATTTTTTTATTTTATGGATATAATCTATGTATAAGTAACATGAAAATTAAATTATATACAAGGAACAAAAAATAAGGAAACTCTGTACATGTAAATGTTGGAAATAAATGAGATAATGTACAACTAAAGTGTAATGTCTCTATAGACCCAAGAGAACATCCATAGGATGTGGATAATCAAAATTGGATATGATGGGAGGTCATCCAATGTTGGATAATAAATCTAATCAAACTCAAATAACTCCTCATCATCATGATCATCATACCATGTAATGTGTATCAACATAGCCTTATCCTTGGCAATAGTCTAGATTTTATGCATCTGACTAGCATGTCACTCTAATATGTAATAAGCCTCAATTTTGGTCCTAGGGTAAACCAAATTAGACTATAAGGTATCTATATGAACCTATCATTCTCATTTGTGCCATCATGTAGAATCTAAGCTATGTGTCCCTCATGACTAAATTTTAAACATCTATCCGATCGATCAACTGTGACATTCATTACCTGTAACCATGTACTACAAAGTTTAACCTATATATGAGCACATATTCTCATGAAAAATATTAATTTCTTAGCAACCTTGGGTCCATATGAAATTGGTAGTGTGATATGTCCTATGAAATCTTGATAATGTATAGCATGTTATATCTCTCTCAATGTCTTATGTGATGCAAAAATGGAAAATTTCAAGTATTAGGATTAGAATAATAATTTATAGTAACATATGGGATGTATCTAACATAAAAAAAATATAGATAGTTAATGGATCATTTCATGAGTATCTGTGTTGATCATGACTATGCTATGGTTCCTATACTAGTGGAGGAGGACATTGTGTAATCTATTAGTGCCCTAAGCCTTGAACTTATTCAATTTCTATTGTTATGCTAATTAGGTATATGTATCATTCCCTATAATCCTATTAAAATGAAAAAATGGTCTACCATCCTTATTTGATAATCTATTGATGGATCTATGATGAACTGTGGGTATTGTCATCAACCCTCTGTCAAGTAATATCTATAAAATTTGATGTGGTCTATCTTGTGAACTATCTAATTGACTCTGTATAATTAGGTAAATATCTATAGATGTAACCATATATATTGAGTGAATGGATTTATATACCTCTAATTGTAATTGAGTGGGTGAGCCTATAGCTATAGGAATATGAACTAGTGGTTCTACTAGTGTGGAGAATTGAATTAGTCCCTTAGAGTCATCTTTATAATCTTCAGGGCCAACTAGTGTGAAGTTAAATACACATAAGTAATCATCAATATCAATGGGTGTTGGATATTCCTCTATGGTGTCCTAGGAATATGTATTAGAGTTTAGATATATAATTATTTTGAGTTAACAAGTAATGGTAACTATGCTATGAGAATACCATTAAATACCATGAGTGGGTATAACTTTACTTTAGGAGTATCTATAATGGGTGTAGTAAAAGTGGTTCTATTTTCCCTAGCCTCATATGTATGAATATACTTAATTAGAATATTGTGAGGTGGGGACTCTATAAAAACATGGGGTGTCTAATCTAAATATGTGTTTAGGATGGTAGGCTCAGTGACACTATAATATTTGAATGGTTGATTATATACTGGACAAGTGTATAAGTATCCATCATGTAAAAAATAACATATTTTTGAAAGTTAGAGAGTAAAGCCTCCATAGTATATATCCAAAGTCACCCAAGAAATAGGTTGTAGTGAAAATTATTAAGCATCACCTAAAACTATGTATGTGGGTTTTTTGGCCCAACCATAATATCCATTTTAATAGAACCCAATGTTTGTCTAAGAATGCCATCAAAACCTATGACGTTATTATATGTCTTTTGAATGGATGTTATATCAACCCCCATAGTCTATATAAATTTTAATTTACATATGTTAATTAATGAATAACTATCAATTATAACTCATTTAATAATGGTAGTATTAATTTTTACTTGAATGAAGAGTGGTAGATTCTAATCAATAACTAACTATGAGGGAAAATCCTCATTTGAAAAGGATATAACATCCTCAGTGTCATTGATAGTGTTCATGATATATGAAAATTAAGTTGGATCTGAGTCATGAGGTAAAGATGTATGATTGAGTGTTTGAAAAGGAATATCTTTGAAAATAATGGCATGTTAAGTAATTTCAATATGAAATCTTAGCCGATGTGTTTCTTAATTAATCTATAATATCAAATGTTTTGTTATGATTCCTAGGTCCCATTGTAGTTTTTTAGGAAGGATGGTGGGATTATGTTGTTCTTATATAGGGTGAGGAGGCATCCTATTCTTTTTAGTAACAACTTGAACTACAAGATTTACTATTTGTTAGGAGTGAGTAGTAGAGTCAAGATGTGAGCAGAGGTAATCAATTGGTCTAGGTAGAGATGAAACAGAATGAGTCCTATGAGCTCTTTATGGTTTAGTAGTAATAAGATTTAACTCAAAGTGAGCAATGCAATAATTATCCTCATATAAGGGGGAATTAAGAGAGGGTGAGCCAATTTGTGAAATAAGATGAGTTATAACATGGTCCATGAGAGGAGTGACATACATGTTCATATTTATACAAATGGTGGGTAACAGGCATGCAAGCCAAATAATAAGACTTAGTACCAAAAATTATAAAATGGCATATGTTATGATAATCATGATGATATACTAAAAACTAAAAACCAAGTATATTCTAGAAATAAGAAGGGAAACCCTAATGGTGCAGTAGGGTTTTAAACAATGTGATCAAATTAAGTCAAGTTCACCAAATGAGTTAAATTTTTAGGGTTATGTAGTTTAAGCCCTAGGTTGATAAATGGGTTGATATAGTAAATTAGGGTATAAAATGTGAAATAAATAAAACCACTTATTTATAATAGAATTGACCAATTTTGTCCTTTCTAAAAATAGAAATAAATGATGAAAATAAGTACATAGTTTGAAATTGACTAAGACAAAAGATATGGAGGCTAAAAATCATAACAAGAGTTGATATAAGTGTCATAGATAGGATATATGTGTCAAAATAATTCATAGATAGTATATCTCTAACTAGATAGTAACACTCTAACTGGATAGTAGAACCAATGGTGCTAGTATCTTCTATGCAAAAATGCTATGAGATTTTGGGTGCACCTATGTCAGAGTCTACCAAGATTGTTCTTATGCACACAAATTTTGATTCACTATAATTAACCTATTTTGATTGATTTTACATGTAAACCCTAGACCTCTATGTTTTAAAGGAATATAATTGGCACAAGTATCCAAGTGTGATGTTCGTGGGGTAGGCTAGACATCCCCAACACCTACTATGATGAGAGTTTCCTACATACAAATATTTTGACGAGGGATCAAGCCTGATGTAGTTATCCCCACATAAGTGTTAGTGCAAGTGTAAATGAAGCTAGCATAAATTATATTTTGAGTGTTTTGAGTGATGCTAAAAACTATAAATCTATGTATTATAAGCTTGGGATGTTTTTAGATGACTATATGCACAAGTAAGGTAGAATAGGGATTGATAACCTTGATTGTGCACAACTTGTTCTAAGCTAGTTTGTGTTATTTACATCTTATTTACATCTAATGAATAATGGAATAAAATTCATGTATATATATTATTTTAGTGCTTATGTGGGTCTTAAAATAGGTCTAAGATGACCCTATGTGGTTTTTGAGTTGAAAAGATATCTATTGGTGACAAAAGGTGAGAAAAGGATAATAGAGCCTAAACTGGGACACTAACACCATTAGCGCTACTATCCAAGCTATGGATCTAGTGTCCATGTGGAAAAACCTGAGGCACTAGGGGTCAAGATGTTAAAATGATGGTTTTGGACTATTTTAAGGATGTGTGGATCATAGAAAGGCTTAATAAGTTTCTAAATATTCCTTAATATAGGTTTGGGTTAAGTTGTGGATAGGTGGTCTCAAGTGACACTCTTAACACTAAAGTGAAATTTTTATATTACTAAAATATGATTAATTTGGAATGAAATGTGAACCATATATATATTTATCCCATACCAAAAACCAAATCTAATCACTAAGTTGATGGTATCAGCCAGTCTAATACAGGTAAAATATGTCAAATAACACATAATAATATCAACCAAGATGATACTATTTAGATTCCAAAAGGTAAGCTCTGATTGTATTGATTTGGTTGATATATTACAATATGGGAAAATGTAATAAATAAATTGTATTATTTATGATGATGTCATAAGATTCTAAGTCACACCTATAAGGCTGCATAGTGTATCAATGGCCTAAAAACTAGAAAAAAGAGACTTCTTAGTTGAAGACAAAGAAAAAAAAACTTTTCATACTATAATATAGGTCTTTAAATGCTCAGTGTTTTTTATAATAACTCCATATCCCATACATAGTCATGTTTCAAAAGTGACCAAGTACAGGTTGGTCTAAAATAACTACTATTGGTCAAAAAATTTAAGAAGTAAATGCCATGAATAATAGATGGGTTGAAGTTTATATATATACTCAAGTTTCAATGATATTTTAGGTGAATGAGGGAGTCTTAGAGAATATACAAAGATACTAATTAAGATAGACCTACTTGACCCTACATACATAATGGGTTTAGTACATACAAATCTACTTAGTCAAGTTGAAATACCTAATTGTTTTGAATGATGAGATTTATTACAAGAAAAAACCTTGTAATAATGACTCTATGATTATATTATGACCCTTGTATGGTATTTAGGACCTTTTAAGGCAAATTTTGGTTTAGAAGGAGCTACTTAGGTCTAACTAAGTACTCAAAACATATAGGCCTATGCTTATGGTTATAGAAGGGTGTTTATTAAAGGAAGGAGATCCAAGCCCAAAAATATGTTGATAAATATTGATTTAAAATACATGAAGGTTAAAAACCCATTTATTAGTGATAAATCAATAAATACAGACTACTTAGGGCATTGGCATCAACTAGCTTGAGAACCTAGTATAAGCCAATGATGGTCATTATAGGCCTAAAAAGGGGGAATGATAGAGAAAAACATATAAGTAACTATGATACTATATAAAGGGTTAAATTTTAATTTATAATATTCTAAAAGGTCTTTAAGACCACTATAAACACTTCCAAGTGGTTTTGTGCCTTGAAGATAAGTTTAGGCCTATAAGGCCTAAAACCTTGCATAAACCCGCAAACCTCCAGCTCCAATCTTATGATAAGATAAGTTCCTCAAGAATATGTGGAGATTTAGGAGGTTATATGTGTGTGTGTGTGTGTGTGTGTGTGTGTGTGTGTGTGTGTGTGTGTGTGTGTGTGTGTGTGTGTGTGTGTGTGTGTGTGTGTGTGTGTGTGTGTATGTGTGTGTGTGTGTGGTATAGGTCTTAAAAGATATGTCATAGGCCATGGAAGATGAGGATGATACCTATTTGGCCTAAAATTCTTCATCGAGTTTTCTTATCACAGTCTGCCAACTTGAGATACAAGTTTGAATGATCACATCTTGCAGTAAGAAGTGAATGGGGACAAATTATTTTAGGGGAATTTTAGGACCCCTATGTAATTTCCATCCATGGTGGATAGATATGGATCTAAGGGGACAATTTTATGAACAATCCTTAAGACTGCAAGCATGCCCAAACTACTTAGAAGAAATTTGAAGGGTAACAACCTTTATTTAGATCTCATCAAAAATGATACATGGTACCAAGAGCTATTAGGGATATTTTAAGGGGTATATGTACTCAATATTCATGGCCTTAATTTTTAAATCTAGGGCATGTGCTTTATGAACCATCATTAAGATGGTAACCCACTCTAAACCCTCTAGAACCCTCATGGAGAACTCGATGGCAAAGAAACTACTCCTAATAACCCTAATGTCCCTAAAATATGTTGATAATGTCAAGAATACACCTACAGGTCCTATTCTCATTGTGTACTAGGAATTTGGCATGTGTGAGGCAAAATTTTAAGGAAAATGTCTTATAATGTCTAATTTTAGAACTATTTTCATAGTTCTTGGGAATGTCTGAGCTTCTAAGTGGATTGGGAGGCCTCTTTAACCTATGTAGAGATGGAAGGGTCTCTAAAAAATCAATAGTGAATTCCTAAATTGGAATAAATAACCCTGATGAGTAGACCTACAGTTATGAGAAGAGATCACCATTATTTATATTAATAAAGGAGTATTGCAGGTTTGTTCACATGGTGAAGAGGATTTTTAGAGTAAAATCACCCTTGTATCAACATTGACAATCCACTACCAATTTAAACACATGATGATTGAATATGTCTAAGTCTTAGGTTTCTCACTCACTAGAGTGACAAATGCATTGAATTTGTTATGAATGGCATGAAGGGTGGTAGTTAGGTGAGTAGTGGTCATGTTTAAAAAATTAACTACATTCTCACTACATGTCAAGGATTAATGGATTAGTTTAAAGATAAATTTGTCTTTATGGAGTCATCTATGACCATAAATAGGCCATCCACCACACTTTTATGCCTAAAAGGCTCATTAAAGGCCACTATGCCACCAAGGCAATGTATAGAAAGAGTTATGGGAATGTTTCTAGCCCTCATTCATGTTTATAACTATTTATTGGATGAGTGATCATCATTATGGCCTTTTCACTCCATTTCTATGGCATGTTCCCCCTCTCTCTCTTTCTCATGTTCTATAAATTAGGCTTAGAAAGCTATTGTAATCATCCCTTTAATAGGCATGATAAATTTATTCCCATTTTTATCTTGTAGCCTTAAGATAATATAAGGACTGATTTAGCCTTATCCATACTAGTTTTTTAGTGTGTTCATGCTTGTCTAATTTTCATAAGTGGTTGATATTTTCTCCCTTTACAAGTCCTTGTCTCTCACCTAGATGATAGTGGATTATTTTATGTAGGTTACATGGTGTGTGAAGGTGATAAATATTATGCCTAAAGTGAAAACTGATTGGTAGAGTCTTGAATCAAACCTCTCATTCATCACCCTCAATTTATATTCATTTAACATAGCCTCCATGAAAATCATTGATATGTAGAAGTCCTTTGGAGAGAGTGTGTTAGTAACTAGTCATTGTTTTATCCTTAAGTGTTGTTAAAGGATCAAGTAGAGGAGATATAACCTACTAGTGCATCATCTCCTATATTATATGGTTTGATTTCATGTATTTTTTATATCCCTTTTCATTATAAAAATAAGTAGGTTTAGTAGTTGAGCTTAGATGATGCATCAGGGGACCTATCCCTAAAACTAGAGATTCACCTCACCCATTAGGCTACCCACACCTAGAGTTGATTCCATTTATTAACTTGATGAGTTAGGTTTTAAATAATTTGTTTCAAAGGTGTAATACAAAATGATAGTTTTAGCCACTCATGTTATCTGGCATAAGTCCACTACATGTAACCCCCATGCTATAAAAGGCACCTTAAATCATCCTCTTCCCCTTTTCTAGACATATAAATTGAAGAAAAACTAAATTTTTTAACATATGATGAAACTAACATGTTTTATAGATAATAAATTTAGCTTCTTCAATGGTAGTTACACAACAAATACATCTATAATGGTTATGAAACTACCCTATCAAATAAATGTGACAATCATGTAACCACCACATTGAAGATATAACCATCAGTATGCATTATTGGGTAAATAATAGGGATTGTAAGGTATATTGGATGGACACGTGTGGATTTTATGATTTTGTCTTTTGTATAGTCATTTGTATCTATTTGACCTTGTAAACATGAGTAATAGATTGAAAAATGTGAAGAGTCTTTATTTTTGTCATACCAAAAGGATGGAATATAAAGAGATAACACTTTATAATACTATATTTATAACACTCATTTGTAATATAATATGGTTCCAATGTGTCATTAGATTACTAAAATGTTCTAAATGGTTTTCCTATATGTCTTTTACTTATGATATATATGCAATGAGTATTATAGATGTCTTGATCTATTTTTCATATAGTTTATGATAACTATATATTACATGTATTTCATATAATGAACTTGATTTATTACTTAATGGCATTATTTACTTTGTATTACTGACAACTATCCTATTTTAATATTGACTACATATGTTATCCATGTAATTAGCATGTTCTAGAGTTTTCTATGAATCTCTACTTATAATGGTGAGGTGAGTGTGGAATTTTTTTAAATATGTTAAGATATTTTATATTATAGATATATTTATAAATGTGGTTGTATGAGACAACCCAAAACTTTTTAAAGGAATAAGAGAGAATATTTGAAGTGACTGCAAAGGAGATAATACAAGAGCATGTATATAGAGATATTTATGAAATATTTTGGTGTGAATTACCTAGACTATTATCTACATGGTTATCAAGACTATATTATTACTATGTTGATCTAAAAATTATATAATGTATAGTATAGATGGAAGACAATTTATATATATATTATGATGTCTAGATACTAATTAGACTCATGTTGTTGACTATTGGACCTAGACTAAAATTGATGGCTACATCATGTAATTTATTATATAGACTATTTATCCATATAATCTATTCAAGACCTATTTTTTAAAGAAATCCATGGTAATTTAATTCAATAAATACCTACATTGATCAAAATGTTAGTTTTGGAAAAGTCCATGGTGCCTACTCCTACCAAAATGAAGTAGTCACTTTGGGTGACATGGGGATATTCATGGGATAGAAGTTCATGATGTGGAGATTAGTAGATAAAATTGAACCTAAATCCAAAATATGGAGGATGAGAAGAGCCAGAGAAAGAATAAAATTATGGTATTATACATATAACTATGACAACAGAGAAGATGGAATAAAGTAATTAATCCAAAATTAACTATAAATAAGAATAGGTGTATAATGGAAAATGTTAGAGATGGAAAGGTGTAGAGAGAGGGGGTAAAACAATATAAAATAAAAGAATGTATAGAGTATGAAGAAGGGACTCATGAATAATAATCAAGAAATATAAATATTGTAGATATAGATCTCGTGGAGTAGGAAGAAGAAGGTAAGTTATCATCAAGACAGCTAGAAGATAAAAATAGATCATAACTAATGAAAGGTATTTTATCTGGACCTAGGAAGGAATATTCTCGAGAAGATGGAATTATATTAACTCACCAAATAAGAATATATACATTAGTATACATAATGATAGGGAAATATATAAAAAAATATTAATAATAGATAAGCCACTTTGAGGGGACAACCTCCTAAATGCTTTCAATAAGAATGAATACTCAAATATGATGATGAATAACTAACCCTACCTCATATATATAGTCTAATAAGGCCATGTGCCACCCATAGGCCAACCTAATAAGTATATAATTGCATAAATAAATGTAAAATAATATTCAAAATGGTTATGCAAGCCATAAGTCAACTACACAAATCCCTAGACATGCCAAAAATTAAGGGTGTAATATGCCCCTCCCCTTCAAAAAAATGTTTTCCTCAACATTAAAGAAATATTAGATTTTTTTTCATGAATGATTCATCCTCCCAGGTAGATTCTTCCATTTGATCAAATACTCAATAATCAGTCTGGATTATAGCTAATTAGTGCATGTTTGAAGGACCACCTTAGGATCAAGAATAGCCCTTCCTTCCTCATCTAATTATTGTAACTTAGTTTCAGTGGTAATTCTATGTCCAATGACCTTATTAAGTCAAGATACATGAAATACTGGATGAATGTGAGTAGTTGGAGGAAATTATAGGTTGTAGGCCACACTACCAATTTATTATAAGATTTTATAAGGGCCATGATACATGGGAGATAAATTATTATCCTTTTTTTGTTTATTTAAGGACATCTATTTGTATGGATGCAAGTGAACAAATATACAATCACCAGTTTCAAAATGCCTCTCACTCTTGTGTTGATCTGCTTGTTGCTTCATGTGATTCTGGGCCAAAGCTAAATTTTCATGCAAACTAGCAAGGACTTCTTGTTGATGTTGAAAGTGTTCCTCCACTGCACATACCTTTGGGTGGGTCTTCAAGGTTGAAGTGAGGGATGGAGGATGGTATCTATACAATGCCATAAAAAGAGACATTTTGGATGAACTATGTACTAAACTATTATACCACCATTCAGCCAAGGCTAGCCATTAAACCCATTTATCTTTTTTATCTGACATAAAACAATGAAGGTACCATTCCAAACATTTGTTAAATACCTTAGTTTTTCCATTATATTGAGGATGATAGGATGAACTATGAGCCAATTAGATTTCCAAACATGCAAATAATTCTATCCAAAAGTTACTAGCGAATATGGGATCTCGATCACTAACAATAATATTGTGAGTACCATGCAATTTTTGGACTATATTGAGGAATTAGCCACAAATTGTTGAGATAAATTAAAAAATGAGCATACTTTTTGAGTCTATCCACAATATCCATGATTAACATTTCTACCTTTAGATCATGGTAACCTAGTAATGAAATCCATATATACCTCTTCCCATCATTGACTAGGATGGATAAGGGTTGTAAAATACCTAGGGTTTTAATGGTTTCACCTTTATTTTGTTGACAAACCATACATTTAGCCACATATTTATATACATACCCCTTGATTCCTTCCAAAAAAAATCCTTCTTGACTCTATGATAGGTTTTCAAAAATCTTAAGTGACCACCAAGTGGAGATGTCTAAATTTCTTGGAGGATTTTCTATTTGAAAAGAGAATTATTACATAGATATAATCTATCTTTGCACCATAATGCATTCCCATTAAATGTAAACTTTTCAATCCCATTAGAACCCTACTACAAATTTTGAATCAATGTGTGGGTAATAATGTCATTCTCCCATTCTGACCTGGCTTCCTCTAGCCAATCTACCTACCAAATGGTCATGGCACATAGCAATGCCTCAATTGGTTCATTTCACATAGATAGTTCATTGGCCACCACATTTTATTTTTATTTCTTGTAGACTATTTAAAAATCAAAACCTAACATTTTTGTCACCCATTTTTGTTGTTCCAAAAAATATTTAAGGCTATCATGATCATTCTTTACTTGAAAGTAATGACCCAATAGATATGGTCTCTATTGTTTGAAATCATGTAAAATAGACATCATCTATTTCTCATAGATGGTTTTGAGCTGATTTTTACCCTTCAGTTGATGACTTTTAAAAGCAATGGGCCTACCCTCTTGCATGAGCATTGCACCCATACCATATCCATATACATCATATTTAACCACAAAAGTTTTAGAAAAAAATGGATTAGCCAATATTGAGGTAGTGCACAAAGCCATTTTCAGTTGTTCAAATGCCTTGGTAGCTATATCAGTCTACTTGAAGGAGTTTATCTTCAATAAGGAAGTGAGCATTGCTACAATAGTACCATAGTTTTTTATAAACCTATGATAATAATTAGTTATCCCCAAAAATATCCTTAGTTTCTTAAGTGTCTTGAGAATTTTCCACTCCATGATGGCTTGTATTTTCTTAGGATCAACTTTTACTCCATCATATGATATAATATGACCCAAATATTCCACTTCTAAAACTCCAAAAGCACATTTGGATGGTTTATCATATAAATAATGTTGCTCAAGAATTGAGAGTACCTATTTCACATGATGTAAGTGGTCTTCCCAAATTTTTATATAAATAAGGATGTCATCAAAAAACACAAGTATAAAATTTTTCAAAAATGGCCTAAAAACCATATTCATCAAACTCTGGAAGTTGGATGGTGCATTGGTGAGACCAAAAGGCATGACCAAAAATTCATAATGGCCTTTATGATCATGGAAGGTTATTTTAGGAATGTCCTCCTCATGGATCTATATTTGATGATACCTAGAGTGAAGATCTAATTTGGTAAAATAAATAAAACCATGTAATTCATCTAACAAATTATCAATTATAGGAATAGGAAACTTATCTTTGATAGTAAACTTGGTGATCTCTCTATAACCTTAGCATATCCTCCAAGTTTCATCCTTCCTTCATGCCATGATTACTAGAGAAGAATATTCACTTTGGTGATGGTGAATGGTATCTACCTCTAACAACTCTTGTACCATTTTTTCAATTTCACTCTTTTAGGCATAAGGATATCTATATGGTCTGATGTTGGGTGGCATACTTTCAGGAATGAGTGATGGCATGATCATGAGTATGACTAGGAGGAAGAACTTTTAGCATGGGTCTAAAAATTAGTGAACCAATATTTTTTGTAACTTAGGATGGGTAGACTCCTTAGTTTATTGAAAATCAATGGAAAACAAGCATGCCATAAATTCTTTAGCACCTTTTTTTAGAATCTTGGTCATCTTACGTGAACTAACCATTTGTGGATATTTAAATCTTAATCTTCATAGTTTTACTAGCTTGTCTTTAGAATAAAAATGCATGAATAGTTCATGGAAATTCATCTCAATAGTACCCAATGTGGTGAGCCATTTTACTTCCAAAACAATGTCATCCCTACCCATAAGAATAAAAATCATAAGAGAATATAGAAAATAGTCCCACATTGCTAACTTAATATTATGGAATTTTCTAAAATAATTAATTATACCACCATCAATAATCATGACTTGAAATTATAAGGCTGGGTAGATGAAATAATTCAAATGAGTAACCAACTTACTATTGATGAAATTGTGTATACTACCTATATCAATCAATGTTGTGACCTTATATTTATTAATAAAACCCACCACTTTAATATTTTGAGTATAAATACCTACAAGGGTATGGTAGGAGATAGTAGGTTGAGAATCTACAACTTCATCCTTGAGTCCTTCAAAACCCTCAATGGATGCCTCCTCATCCTTTTCATCTTCATCATCCCCTTAAATGTAAAATAACTACTTTTTATCACATCTATGAACTTTGTTCCATTTACTATCACAACCATTACACAACCCTTTGGCATGCTTCTCCTCAATTTGTTATGGTGTCAATTTAGTAGGTTGAGGCTATGATGAATTTGGGAAGGTACATTCCCAACTATTAGTGAAAGGATGATGTTTGATCATCTCTTATTCTTCTACCAAGTGTTCCCTTGGTATATCTTTGAATATATTTGTGGGGTTAAACACACAAACCTCCAATTGAAGACTATCTTTTAGCCATAAAAAAAAGGTCAGTCAAATTTGCCTCAGTGATATCCTCCACACATAAGGATAGATTATGAAATTGATGAATATAATCCTTCATTATAATTTTTTTTCATAGTTTAGCTAATTGGATAAATTATTTTTCAAAAAAATTATCTTGATAATGAGACATCAATTCATTAGATAATACTAACCATATAATAAGAGCACTAGTATTCTTCTTTTGAGCACAAAACCAATGATACCAAATGAATGGCTCAAGTTCTAGATATAGAGATGCCACAACTACCTCTTTAGAGCTAGGAGTTTGGTGTAAATCAAATAGATTTTCAATTTGATTAATCTAAGTGAGTGGATCCTTACCATCAAACTTACATAATTCTAATTTTGGCAACATTGATTTTACCCTTGTATTGGTAGTGTTATTATTAAAAGGATTAGGACCAAAAGGAAAAAATTGGAGGCTTATTTAGTGGTAAATGGGATGAAATGGTAGCTAATTATATCATTATTTGATACAACTAATTTTTCATGTTGTTAATCTCCCCTTACATTTATAATATTTGAGTTTAGACTTACACATCCTTCTATGTTAGGCCATGTAGATTTGACTAGATTTGAGAAATCATATCAGATGATTCAAACTCCATATCATCCCCTAAAGGAGTTTTAGGGGTTTCTTTCCCTCTCACCCATCTTTGGGTGTTAGGACTAGCCATACAAAGGCTTGATGGTGAACCTTATTTAGTTCTCAAATCACAAATATCAAAGAATAGACCCAAAATGATTTTTTCCAAGGTTTTCAGAAATATAAAAAAATTGAAAAATTATAAAAATTATGAGCTATGGAATAAATTTATGAAAAAAACTAAATGGAGATAAATTTTTAAAAAAAATCCAAATGATCCGAAATTTTAATGGAAACTTGATTTATTTTCCAACTCCAGTATAAAATTTTTAGATAAATTCACACCCATTCGCAAGATATATCCAAATTTCAAGGTTTAGGTATTTTGACATGATTTTGGCCCAAATCGATGCTCTAATACCACTTTGAATGATATTAATTCACCAAAAAAGTAGATATATATTAGTATATCACAATGATATATAAATATAACATAAAATATTAATAATAGATAAGCCACTTCGAGGGGGCAACCTCCCAAATTCTTTCAATAAGAATGAATACTTAAATATGATGATGAATAACTAACCATACCTCCTATATATAGTCTAAAAAGGCCATGTTCCACGCATAGGCCAACCTAATAAGTATATGAATGCATAAATAAATGTAAAATAATATGAAAAAGGGTTATACAAGCCACAAGTCAACTACACATATCCCTATACATGCCAACAGTTAAGGGCATAACAGAAGAAGTTAGGTTTATGTATAGAAATACCATAGGTTCAAGTTTAAATTTATAATAATTTAAAATTAGATATCATTGAATTCAAGAGTATGCATCTGCCCAACCCAATATATTATTTGGGAGAAGAAGAAGTTTAGGAGAAGAGGCAGATAGAAATTGGTTTGATTCCTTTATAGATAATTTTGGTAAGATAAATACAAAGACAAAGTAAGAAATAGATAAGAAGAGGATAGAAGGGTAAGTATTCCTTTTTATGACACTTGAAAAGACTAGTGTGGAGAATTCCCTAGTTGCAGTCACTAGTATGTAGACACATAGTTAAAGTCACTAGTATAAATGTACCTACAGTCATAATCACCAGTGTGTAGAAACCATTGTTAGTAACTTCAATTTTGAAAATTATGTCTCTGAATGTAGTCATATTTATTTATTTATTGCAATATGATGGTTTTATATTTACTAAGTAATACTTGTTAATTTGAGATATGAAATGGAATGTTAAGGGATAGCATTTGATGGTGTTAAAAATATGAACTCATAGGGGATTTGTTAGGGTGAGCCTTATAGTTAATTTATAAAATAAATGTAAATAATATTGATCTTTCATAACTTAAATATCTATTGGTATAATATTTTAAAGTGAATAAATTTACAAGACAAACTATTCAAGACCTAAAGGAGATTTGACAGAAGTCTGGATAATCAGTCAGAGACTACAATCATAAGTTTTCTAATATTATGAATAAGATAGATTTAATCTTGGAAGACAAGGATAAGTCTGATGGGTTCATAGAGGAATTACAATAAAGAATTAAATTTATTATTGCATAGTCCCAATTCCTAACTAAGGTTAATGCATGAACTATTACTTTATAATTAGAACAAATTGAGGATTATGGTGACCTTCTAGTAGCATGTTCTAAATTAGAAGAAAAATTGTATGATTTTATGATAATAATGGATGAAATTAATGAGAATGATAAGCTAAATTAGGATTATGGTGTATATAAAATAGGCCACCATAGGAATGACTACCCAAAACTTAAAACATAATTTTGTGAAATTTATCAAGTAATTGGACATGTTACTTCAAAGTTCCATATTTTACAAAAATATATTTAGAATTTATAGGGCACGTATTGAAACTTTTAGAAATCAACAAATCATGATGAGAAGAACTATATAGATCTATAAGATATTACAAATAATGTATTCATATATTATACATGACAATTACCAATTGTGAAACAAGGTATCACTAACTTAGATGTGGACATGGAGAGTATGACATAGAGTAGTCCCTAATGGATACCTTCATCTCCACAATACAAACCCAAGGGTCTAGTTGGCTAGATGCCATATTCCCTACAACACTAATTCTAGTCTTCCTAGGATAATGTGGGTCCAAAACAATCTAATGTGGCTCCAAGTTTTCCTTATCACTAATATGGAGGGTATGACACACAATAAAATTAGTGAGGATACACTATAAAATCATCACAAGGAAGGGGATACCAAAAAAATAGAGGTAGCTATGCAAGAGACTACAGGGGAAGATATTGAGTAGGGAATCAAAGAGGCCATAAAAATGACAATCAATAAGTATAACCACATATGTAATTATATTTATGTGGAGAATATAATCACTATGTGAATAATTTCCCTACCAATCCATAGAGATAGACCTACTACATGTACTACAGAATTCAAGGCTAACATTAAATAGAAGATTATTTAGTTTTGAAGTAAAGGAAGGAGAAGCTAGTATAAAATGTAAACCTAATAAATGCACAACCTAAGGAGAATGAATTTCATCTAAGATTTTACCTAATAATAAAATGTATAATAAGGATTTCCACCTTTAGATATCCCAGTAGATCACAAAATTAGAAAAACTTAACCTAATCAATATATTGATCTTATAATAGAGAATAATTTGATGTATCAATCAACTCAAGTTCTATAGAATATATAACAACTAAATGCTTCATAAAGAGATACAACAACCATTGATGCATAGATGTATGGATAGATTATACACATAATTAATCAAGGAGTTATAACTACTTTAAAATACTTACTAAAGTTACTCAATATACTTCATAATAAGGATATATCACATAATATTACTAACCTCTTTCATAATTTGTTTGGGTGTGTGTAGTGAGGTTAGTAACATACACATAAGGTTATATAGTATGTGCAAACTAAGAACCCTTAGTATAGTGACTCCCTCATGGATATTGAGATTGCAAGTTAAGAAATTCCTAACATGGTATTTGATTTTGGGAGTATTTGGAATATGATATTGACATAATCATGGGAAGATATTGGTAAGATACACTTAAGATATAGTATTATCACCCTCATCCTCATATATTATAGGTGAGTAAAACTAATTGGTCACCTTGAGGATGTGAAGATTAGATTGTCTGAGTTAAGTTTGTATAATGATTTTAGAGTAATTGATATGAAGACTACTAAGACCCATTAACCTAACTTAATTGGTATTAAATGGTATTACTATGGTCAAATGAATATTACCATAGTGTTAAACAACTAGAGGATAATCAAGGAGACAAGATAGTTGTCATTCCTTTGAATAAATTGGAACAAAAGCCTTACATAATTATAAAAGAATTAGAGTCACATATGAGTATAGTGATAATAGTTAGTTTAAGGTTAGAATAGATACATAAAGGAATGTATTGAGAGTTTTCAAGTCTCAAATTTTTAACCCACACATGGATCAATAAAAAATCACAAAGAAACCATCCTGCAAGCTAATAATTAAAAAATCACCAGTGCCACAATTTTAACTTAAAGGTTACACCTTTCCATCGTTGCAATCTCCTACTAAGTTAGAAGCGGATGTCCTATATAATACATGTGTAATAATTATGGATTATACCAAACCTAATATAGAGGTTTTTTTTACTTTAGGAAACAACATCTTCCATAAATGGTGATTTAGTCACTCATATGTTAAATTGGGCAAAAGGAGATCATGAGCTATGACCTCTACACATAGTTTTCACAAACGAATGTCAGTTACCTTAATAATTTTTGATAGAGTACCTTAATTCATTCATCTTGAGGTTAAAGGACCATGTTCTAGAGCTGGATCAAAGATTCAACACACTAAGCTATGTATTGAAAGGTACTGCTATGACATGGTGGGTGATGCATATAAATCTAGAGGTACATTGTAAGGAGGCATGTGAATTATTGTGCACATGGATTTAGTTACCACCTAAAGTGAAATCATAATATTTTTTATTTTAATAATTCTAATGTCTCTATCTACATGGTCATCAATGTGTATACATATGGTTTACACAAATAGTGGAGCTCAGGTTTTGGGTGGACATTTTTAGCCACACACTAACATCGCTACCAAAAATCCAATACATACATCAATAGCATGTAAGAGATAAAAAAACATCACATACATGTGAAAAAATTATTCATTTAGACTTTTATGTTTGAATATGATAATCTTTTGTTATATAATGCATTGTAAAAACTTAAAATCTTTCTATGTCATGGATGAGTAGAAGATTTGGGAGTAACAACAAAGTCACCATCACAGTAGGAAGTAGTTCATGATTTTAATATGGTGCTTCAAAATTACAATGCAAGTTAACAATAACAATATTTTATTAAGCCTTTTAATAGAATAATAAATTATCTAAAAGAATCTAGTAATATTGATAGAGATTTGGATTTGGAAGGTTGTTTTGAACTAGAGATGGAAGCTAAACCAACACTAGCCCAAAGTGTAGAACAAGTGGAAGAAGATAGATTGCATAATATAAATATTCCAAAAAGGGAAGGAGAGTGAACCCTATGATATTATTTACCTAATTCATCAAATAAAAGGTATCAATAACCCCTAAAAAAGATCAAAGAAAACACTATAAAAATGTCAATTCCTAAGCTTCACACTATAGGAGATTAATGGGGATAGGATCAGATCTTAGAGGCATTACAACTACTACAATACTAGTAAGATTTTTTCTTGACTAAATTTTCTAAAATAAAATGTGTAGATTTTTCATTGG
Source organism: Torreya grandis (assembly GCA_037957365.1). Lineage (NCBI taxonomy): Eukaryota > Viridiplantae > Streptophyta > Pinopsida > Cupressales > Taxaceae > Torreya > Torreya grandis. Next base: position 741,071 of record JARHVA010000924.1, read on the forward strand.
GGGAGATGCACATAGATTTGAAAGAGTTCACTCGACCTATTAAGAAGTTACAATATAGGCTAAAACCCAACATGAAAATAAAAGTAAAGGTTAAATTAGATCAAATTAAAGAAGTAGTAATCATTCATCCAATGGAAAAAGTGGATTGGGTGAGTCCCATAGTGATACAACCAAAGAAATATAGATAATTACATGTTTGTGGAGACTATTGCACACTCAATGAGGCCTACATTGATGATCCTTTTGCAATACTATTCATGGATGAAGACCTAAATTTAGTCATACATCATAAAGTGTATTGATTTATAGATGGATTCAATAGGTACCATTATATTTTTATCATAGAAGACCACCAAGCTAAAACTACTTTTTCAACTGGATGGGGATCATTGGCATACAAGGTAATTCCTTTTGGTTTGAAGAATGTACCAATAATTTTATATAGAGTTGTAGTAACTATATTTAAAGACTACATTCATGATTTTCTAAAAGTATATTTGGATGTTTGGGTTGTTTTTTATATGTTTAAATATCATTCTATCAAAATTGTGACCAATTTTAAAATGGTGTCAAGATCTATGCATTAATCTAAATTTAAAAAAGTGCTTATTTTTCACACCTTTTGGTGTTATTTTGGGCCATGTTGTATATAGTGATGGCATTCTAGTGGACCAAGATAATATTACTATAATAGTGGGGATGCCACCCATAACTAACTCTACATAAATATGTACCTTTCTTGGTTGTATGGGATGTTATATAAAATTTATCAAAGGATACACAGTTAAACATGTGCCAATAGAAAAACTAATCTACAAATATATAAGGTTTGAGTGGACATTATAATTCCAAGCAACATTTATCAAGATTAAACAAAGGTTGGTAACAACACCTATTTTATTTTTTCCTAATGGAATAAGCCATTCCACATGTATATGGATGCTTTTCATATTATAGTAGGATTTGTCTTAGCATAGCCAGGTTATGGTGGGTTAGATCACCCCATACATTTATGTGGTAGGAAGATATCATCACCTAAAAATAATTATACCACTATAGAAAGAGAGGATTTAACAAAGGTATTTACATTGAAAAAAATTGACACTATTTATTAGCCACACTATTTGAGATTTTTAATAACCACCAAACATTGAAATGCCTATTTAATAATTCAATGTTAGGAGAATGGATCTCTAGGTGGTTCATGCTTTTTCAATAATTTCAATTTCAAATTAATTTAAATCTAGGACAAGAAAATGTTTGACTAGATCATCTAAATAGTCTACAAAATCATGAAGATCCAAAATAAATAAAGGATGAGTCCTCATATATGCACTTACTTAAGGGTATTATAATTCCAGATAATATGGAGGACATTAAAAACTTTTTATATCAAGGTACTTTCCATACACATTATATATAAAGGGATAAAAAGCAAATGGTCACTCGAACTATCCCATATAATATCATCAATAGATTTATGTACAATATTCAAAAATATGATGTGTTACATAAAGTAGCAATAGAGTATGAATGACCTCAACTTATTAAAGAAGCACACTATGGAATTTCAAGGGGTCACTTTGTAGGTGAATCCATTACTATAATAATATTACAGAATGGTATTTGGTGGTCAACTTTGTTTCAATATATGTACAAGGTAAGAAAACATTATGATGCATATCAGTGAATGGGGAATCCAAATTAATGTGATGATATTCCCTTGGTACCAATGCTCATATAAAAATCATTTTATATGTGGGGAATTTATTTTTTTGGACCAATAATTCCCCAAATAAAATTAAGTCATGAATAATAAATTATTACTTTAATGGATTATTTCATCAAATGGATGGAAGCAAGTTGTAACCCAAAGTATCATTACAAGTGAAAACATTATTACATGATTCAAATGCCCAATAAATATGTTCAATTACAAATTAACACATTTTATCAAAAATACTATCAAGACTCACCAAGGAGCTTATGATCTCACACTATAAGATCATGGCTTATCACCCTCAAGTAAATGGAAAAGCTAAAGCATCAAAAAAGTATTGGGAAAAATGTTTATAAAGATATGTAATATGCAAAGGGATGACTGGGAGGATCACATTCTTATTATTCTATGGGCATATATAAAAAATTACAAGTGTACCATAGATTTCACTCCCTTCTATCTTGTCTATGGTCTTACATTAGTAATGCCTATAGAATACATTATTATGAGTCTATACATTATAATGGTTATGAGAATAGGTGACCAAGATTATCTAAAGGAAATATTAATATACTTGGTTAGAATGGAATAAATTTGATAAAGGGAAAAATGGATTAATTAAATCCATAAGTTAAGCCAAAAGGCATGGCATGATCACAACCTCTTATCTAAGCATTTTCATCTAGAACAAGTGGTACTACAATATGATAGTAAGTTTAAGGCATTCCCAAAAAAACTACACATTATTTGGAAGGGACCCTACGTTATTCATGAAAGTTTCATAATAGGGTAACATTTTGTTAAAATATTTTTAGGGAACCATACTACCATGACATGTTAATGGTTGTAGGCTTAATCCTTACCATCATTAGTATCTATCATTTTTTATACTAAAAAGAGAGGGTGTTAAGTATCACCATGTAGATTAGAGTTTTTATTTAATGTTGTTTTGTGTTTTTTTTTCATAGGATTAGAGTGTTTGTACAATGCAATATTTATATTACAACACATCATAATGAATAATGAGTAGTTGTAATTTCAACGTATGATCAAATTCTAGAGATAATCCATAGGAAGAACAACTAGAACCAACTACATGGAGGCCATGAAATAATTTTGAGAATGTAGCATTAAAAAGATAGGTACATCCAAAGGATATATAATGATCATTCAATACCATTAATGAAAAAGCACATGAATAGATTGCATCCTACCTAATGTGGATTTTATGGCCAACTAATAAGTGACATCATAAAATAAAGAGGGTAGATGAAAGGATATCATGTCACATCAAATAATTATCAATGGATAAATCAATTTTTATAGACATAAAAGAGTCATTATCAGATCAAAAAATGTCAAGTGATATTAATTTTGGAAGAAAACTTGCACATAACTAGATTAGTGCATTTAAAATATTTGACCACATGGATTTGGGTGCCAAAATATATATAAGGGTGGGGACAAAAAAAAACATTACATAATTTTACCAATAAAATAATTTTGTGATCTACTTTTAAAACATCTTATTGCACATAAATTTCATACCAAATCCAAAACAAGCAAATCAAGACTTCAACCCAAGATGCAATAATAACCATCGAGAGAGATCCCTTATTGATTCCACTTACACATGTACAAAAGGAGGAGATGGGGATTGGATTAGGTATTTATTAAACCAAATATAATGATATCAACCCCTTTGGCTTCATTAATAATGCAAAAATTACTATATTTGCTTCTAGGTTGTAAGAATTTAGACAAGTAGGATCCCTAGTCCTCCCATGTCTACTGTGAGGCTCAAATGTAGATAAATTGATCAAATAACCCACATTTAGACAACTCAATGAAGTAATTATTACTCTTATAACTATATATAATTAAGGTTTTATTCATTTTTCCAAGGATATCACAATTTGGATCAATTCTTAGACATGTCATGAGCTATAAGCCTCCCAACTTATGAAAAATTCTTCCTCCCCTACAAGTCCAAAACTCCACCCATTCATTCAAACACTAGGGAGAAGTATATTAAAAATTTAGGTAGAGGAATTATAATTGATTAAATAAATGATTATTTGGTGTGAATATTAGTTTAATGCATTACAAAGAGGTTTTGTCAAACTATAAAATAGTCTAAACATGTAAAAAAGGGGTGATAAATATTATGTATCACATGATACACCTGCATGTAGACTATAACTAACTTGAGTTTTTATCCTAAAATTTAACTACAAAAATTGATATATACTCATAATTACCTTCCAAACATTTCAATGTCATTTCTTGGTCCTACTTCTTTATTTCATGTAATTGAAATTGTTAGAAGGCCCAGTCAACCCGGTTATATATTTTTGTCCTACTTCCACATTTATAAATATTATGTGGACTAAAATAGGGAAATATTATGAGAATTTAGGGTGGTTAAAAACATGGTGGATTGAGACACTATCCTTTATTAGTTCATACCCTAAAATACCCCAAGATGTCATGAAGTATCTAAGACAACATGCATTGTTTACAAAACTACACAATGACATCCATATTAAGGTACATGAGTTAGTAACTCCAAATGTTTCAAATATATCAAGTGAGTGAGAATTTATAGAGATGGGATTAAATGAGAAATAATTCTTGAATACCATGTTGGAATACATTGGCAATGATGTGTATGGGCAATAGGAAGAGAAGGACTTATTTTTATGGAATGTAGTGCACAATTGAAAAGTGTAAAATCAGTTAAGGAAAGACATTTGGGCTGATATTACTCAACCTCCACCCTCTATAATTATTTATGATATAGGATAATAAGTAGTTCAATAGAATTTGGTAGACAAAATATTTCACAAAGATATTGTTTTAGGATCTTATACTACACAAGAATCATATCTTCTTGCATAAGAGATTCTACCCCTATCCTTGATGTGCAAACCAATGACTTATCTTTAAGTAAGGATATCCCCCATTTTAAAATATAAGATGTTATCCTTTAAATAATTAGTATAAGTGATTTTTTCACATCAAGCACAAATAACATAGCAAATATCTCAAACCCAAACTATGAATAAGTTCAAGAAGACCCTCACACCTCCACCCACATCTAGGAAAAAATATTTGCATGAAAAAGTATGGTTGTAGAACCTACCTCTTTATAATATACCTAGTTAGCTACTAAAATTAAAACACTAGAGGCTATGGAGGAATATAAAGAAATAAATTTACCACATCTATAAGTTTTGCAAGAATAAGATGACCTAGAAAATTTGCAATAAGAGACCAAGAAGAGGAAGGCAAATGAAGAAAATAAGAGAAAGAAGAAATAATAAAAGAAAAAAGTAGTTATGTAAGAGGCACAATAAAGCAATAAGAAACTATGTAGGAACAATAATGAAAACAAATATCATTATAGGAGTGTTGAAATCAAGTTAAAGAAGTAGAGGTTGAAAAGAAGCAATCCAATGAAACAGAGGCTACATAGAAGCAAGCTAAGGAAGTAGAGGCTCATAAAAAATGATCTGAATAAGTGAAGGTAAAGAAAAAAGAATAAAAGTAAGTAAAGAGAAAATAAAAAGAAGTGAAAGCTACATAATAAAAGAATGAAAAACAAGAGGTGATATCAAAGGCCAAAGAGGATCAACATAAGAAGGAAGAACAAGACAAACATGCACCTAAAGTATAATAAGCCAAGGATAATGCCAAAGATGAGGCTAAACCTAAATCTAATGTTGAGGTGGAAGCCAAAGCCAAAGTTGAATCTGAAGCTAAGGCTAAGGCTAAGGTATAATCCAAAGCCAAATCCAAGGCTAGAGAAAAAGCTAAGGCTAAGGTTGAGGAGCGATCCAAATCCCAAGATGAGGTAGATGTTAAGTCTAAGGATAAAGTTGAGGCTTAAACTAGAAAATATAAATAGGTTAAATATAAATAATTAGAGCACATATAAAAAAACAATATGGAAACACAAGTAGGTGCATAGAAGGATGATTTGTAGCCAAAACCTCAAATTGCTATCTAATGGTTGGGGGATGTTCCCACATCATCCACCTAGTGCAAAACTTTATCTCTTCCTTTAGATTAATTCATGTTAGCTCCAATAATGCTTCCAACCACATCCATGGAAATTTCTACTAATATGCATGAAACATCTCTAGATATTGCCCAATTTCCTCTAACTAAAATTATCAAAGGTATAACTACATTCTAAGAATCCATTTCACAAAATGAATTAGCCATAGAACAAGAATTTTTCCAACTGTGAGGTGATAGTGCATATTTGATTTGGTATCTTACCAATGTATTCTAGATAATCGATAACAATGACCAAATGTTAGTCACACAAGTCTTAGGTGACCAAGTGACATCTAATAAAAAATAGATCACATCTTTATTAAAGCAACCTCACTAAGGACTGGTTGGTTTTGTAACAATTAAAAGCATTACAAGCACATGAGAAAAACATAAAATAAAAAACAGAGGTAGCTTGTGAACTAATGTGTAGGTAATGTATACTAATGTGAAGCAAGCAAAATAAATCTCATGAGGGATGCTAATTTGGAAGTATCACCTTAACAAATCATTGACCACTACTTAACTAGAGTTTATAACAATAGAGAAATCTAAATTTGTAATTAATGGTTATATGTCCAATTTAAATTCAATGATCAATGCTCTAAATCAATTTTTAGATTCAAGGGGTGCCACCATGAAAAAACTTCAAGATCATCACAATGAGACTTTATGCCTAAATTTTCTAGCCTAGAATCTGAAAGACATGCAAAATGATTATATGAGTTGGTTTTGGATATTTAACTCAAGATGCCCAATGCTAAAACAATCATTAACATCATATAATATGAAGATGTGTATAACTTGATGATAATCCATATCCCATTGTGCATAATGATTACTATGGTGTGGGAAGTACTAATGGACTAGAATATGATTAAGTAATATCTTTCATAGATTGATCCTTCCATTGATTAACTTTTGGATGATCCCTAATTCATTCCACTATAGAAAATTTAGTAGATCCTATATCAAAAAAATATTTACACAAAGTCCAAGGCATACACTCAGTAGTAATGGCTTCCACTACCAGACATTACATAACCAAGTGGGTCATGAGTAGACCAACTAGAGAAAGAATAACATAAACTAACTATAAAGGCATTTCATAGTTTACCAAAACCTAATTAGTACATAATGCACACCTCAATTTTATATTTTCACATATTTTTCCATAATTTAGTAAGATAGCCTTAAACATTAAGAGTAGGACCATGTTGGTTGAAAACCCTTAAAGGATAGACACTTGGTTATGCTAGTATATTGAAAATCTAAGAGGGCAGTAGGCTAATACACTACTTAGTTGAAAACTCAAAAGGGTAGCTAAGTAGTGCACAAAGGGTGAAAATTGATAAATAACACCTAGAGTGGTAGCTTAAACTCTTTTTTATGCCTCATCTTCTTATATTTGGATCATACGTCATTATTAAAACTTTATATTAGGATGAGATAATGATTTAAGTTCATTAAAGTGTTGGGTAAAGAATAGGTATTTATAAATTCACAAGGTATATTTTATCGATACATATGTAAATTATATAGTTTTGTCTTTTATATAATCCTTTGTATGTATTCGACCTTGTAAGCATAATAAATAGATTGAAGAATGCCAAGAGTATTTCCTTTTGGCATATCAAAAGGATGGAATATAAAGAGATAATGCTTATAATAATATATTTATAGAGCTCATATGTAATATAATATGGTTTTGATGTGTGATATATATTAATACAATATTTCAATAGTGTTTCTATATGTCTTTTACATATAGTTTGTGCAAAGTGAGTATTATGGATGTCTTAATCTATTTTTCATATAGTTTATACTGACTATTTTGTATACATTAATCTTGTATGTCTTTCATATAATGAGATCAAATTAGTAATTAGTTGTGTCATTCATTTTATATTACTGATAACTATCCTATTTTCTTATTGACTATATGATCTATCCCTATAATTAATATGTTTTGGAGTTTCCTAGGAACCTCTACTAACATGCATAAACTAGTGGTTTTTCCCCAATGTTATGGTTTCAACTAATACATACACCCAAATGAAAATTCCCTCCAAAATTCATCCAAATATAAATTTTTTTAACATTTTCCTACTCTAACCAACCTTTAACCCCATAAATGTAATAAATTTCAAAAATCTATGTATTTTTATGCATTTAATTTGGGAAAAAACACAAAAATAGTCAAAACTAACCTAGATCTGACCCACTACCCCTAATACATTCAGCATCTCCACTTTGTGGTTATCCAATCAACTATTTTCTAGCTCAATTTTGTCACTAGGAATCCAAAGCTAAAAAATCTATAAAACAATTATCACAAATGATTTATATTTTAGCAAGTTTTTAAGTGTATATCCTTTCTAACTAGTTGTGATTTAGAAAAAATCCATTTGTAGTAGTTTTTATTTTAAACTCATGTTTTAATTCTTTCAAATATGTTTATTGCCTAACTAACACATTTTATGTCCAAAACTAACACATCTAATAGTTTTAAATTCCCAAAACATGTTTATTTCTCATTTAAGTTTTACGATTAATGTCACTTAACATCATATTTTGTCCCTTGATGGGATGGATTTAGGTGGCATACTCATCCTCTCATACATGGTAATTATTCTTGTCCATGTTTTCATTATTTAATATATTTTATATTTTTTGTTAAAATGCACTTGATTCTTATATTTTGCTCACAAGTTGCATGAAATCTCAACTAGCTTATCCATATCACATAGGTAATTAAAGTAAGTTTTTTAACCCTCCTTTTCCTTTAAATATACCACTACTCAATATTAAACCCTTTTCAATTATTTATAAGGTGTCCTCCTAAGGGGTCAATATGTATGCTCCCAAAAAAATGTACAGTGTGACATTATTGAAAAAATATGATAATTATGAAATGATATCCAAAAAATAACCCCAATCTAGGTTCTCACTAACATTTTTTATCCCTATTATCTTATTGACCCATATTTTGACCTTAAAATTTCTCTTTTGATTTATTTTTAGCCTTAAATTTTGAGTTTCTTCATTGAAAACAAAAATGCTACTCTTCATATCAAAATTATTAGTCTATGTGTCACAACTACTCCTTTGTAACACATTTATCAACAATGATTTCGTAAACCACCATAATGATGTTATATACATGGAATTTTCATCATTTTATAGGGTTATTTCATCATTAAATGAGCTTATTTCATAACCTTATGTGTTATTTTTATCCCCATCACCTATAAATAACATTATTTTCATCACAGTTTACCCATATATTATTTTTAGCATCTGATACTTGAGGTATCACACATTTTGCAAAAATTTATTAACATTTATTCCCTTATTTTATTTTTTCAACTGAGCTCACTCCCACTTCATTTTTTTATCAATCCTTGATCCTTTTAATTTTACCTTTGTGTCGACCAATAGTTAAACTCACACTTACACCCTCCTTATTTCTTATACAAGTATCTTCGTATTAGATGAATTTTGGATCCAAAAATTTCGTTTAATAATGGTTTTTTCAATCTTTATATAACCTATTCCTACCTTATTTTAGATTTTTAAAATATTTTTCTCCACCTTTGGTCATTTTTCATGTCAAATCCACATTATTTTGGAAGATTGAATTCATTAGATCAGCAACATAGTCTTTTCTATTAGTGGATCAACCAGCCATAATATAAATTCACTCTCTTCCAATATTTTTTCCTTGTTTTTATACCATCATTTTTCATAGATTTCCTACAGTCACATAGAGTGGAGGAGCTAGCTTACTGAGGATATTTTCCACAACAAAAAAATCTTGCCTTTTCTTAGTCATAACCATTGATCAGGTTGGTGGATTTTTATTTTTTGTATTTTGTATTTTTTATTTTATAATAATTTTATTTTATTTATTATTTATGTTATATTCATATTAAAAATCTTAGAAATTAAAAATAAAATAAATACTTCTCTTTCCCCTCTTGGATAAAAACAAAGTCTAGATCTCTTACTTATGTAATTACTTTTTAGTTTCTTTAAAATGATGTAGTTTTGAACATGCCATAGGTAAATAAATCACCCAAAAAAATATTTAAATCCATACTATATCATTATATTTTTATTTTTAAACAGGTTTTCATACACCAAAAAACACTCAAATAAATACACAAAAACATAGACAACCTAAATAGTCAAACTTAACATACTAGATCTATAATTTTTGTTATAGCATAGTAAAATAACATTTTTTTATTATTTTATATCACTATATAAATAAAATTATAATATTAAAATTTCATTATTTCATCCATAAATTATTCTATTTCACAAACAAACATTTAAAATTTTAAAAACTAGTTTCTAGCTTGCATGTGTGAAGACAATTTTTGAATTCTTAGTAAGAGTGTTTGTTAGAATTTTAAAATTTGATTTAATATTTTCATGTTATAAAAAATTATTAAATTATTTAATTTAATAATATTTTCATAATAAAATCCAGAAATAAATTTAGATCATTTATATTGGATTATACAAATCATATTGCAAGCTAGGGAAAATCATCACTTGCATATTTATTTTAAATTTCTATTTTTAATTTTGCATGAATTTAAAAAAAATGAAAAGGAAAAAAAATAAGAATTCTTTTTTTTATTATTCATTAATTTATTTCTTTCATCATTCTATTTTTATAAATTATATTAATTCACATTATTTTTAATACATTGTCAAAGGAATCCCAAAAACATTATAAAGCCTTGTCAAAATGAGCACAAATATTAAACCTTAGTCAAAAAATTTAGAACATCAATTATACCATTCAAAAACATTACCCAAAAATTTTCATATTCTTATTTACACATAAAACAAAATTTTCATGACACTTCCAGTGTCCTTACCTTGTTAGAGCAGGTATATTCCCTAGGGTTAATTCTCGTGTTCTTGAAAGTAAATTATCAAGTGAAATTAATGCCAAACTAAGAAATAGGTATTCCATTCCACCTTCATTATTCCTTATTATTAACTCTCTTAATTATATTAATGAGTAAGAATAAATTTTTTATCCTTCCATAGTTATTTTTCCCCAAAACTAAGGTTGCCAATATAATGTCATCGAAGCCTATCCACCCATCTTCCATATTATTTCCTCCTTAGGAATAGTCTCATCATATTTTAATTCAATTTGTGTATTAAATTGATAGGTAAAAAATATCCTAGTAGGATCGATCAAATATCTCAATTAATCCAACCTAATCACACTCACTTTGTTGTTCATAACATTGATCAAAAAAGTTAACTCATCATCACTGATACCAAGGGACCTTAGAGTATTGTCTCTTAAAAATTAGATTCCCTCAATGAACACCATAATGTGTAAAATATATTTTGGTACCTTCATGATTGTCCCTTACCACCCATCATACAAAATCATATTCCTCAAGTTAATCAACCTAATCCATAGATTCACCCATCCATCTAGCCATTACATCAGTTGTCTCAACCAGACCTTGAGAATTAGAGTGTATAGGTTAGTGAGTTGTTTTATTTATGTACAAGTTACTACTACACATCATCTACTGGGAGTTATAATAGTTTGATACATGGGTTTTATAAGGTAATGATCTAACATTATTTCATTCCCATTATGATTGGGATTCATGAATTGGCTACTAGTTGGCTAGAACAAGATATGTATGCGTATTACATGTTATCCACAATAAATGGTAGATAAGGCACTAGTATCCAAAAAATATAGAGTTCTACATTCCTCCAAGGAATATGGTTCCATAGTTAGAACTAGTTATTGCACCCAAATTTTGACTTCATGGAATTTTTAAAATTTTAGTTCTCAAAAGGAGAAACCATAAGTTTGGCACTTGATTATTTGGGCCTCATGTGGTATGTGTGTAGCCTTTACATAACCTAACACATTGTTTTTATATGCATAGATCACACATCTCACATAATACTACACACTCATTTACATGAAGATTTCTCATATTCCCATGTACAATTTATGTGCTTTCTTGTAGAATTTAGTGTAATGATCACTTCAGATTACTAGCATGTGCATCTCACTACACACTCCTCATCTCATAGTCCTATGTGTCTTATTATCATTTACTCACAAAATAGCTTGTTCATAGAGCCCCACTTCAACATAACCACATATCATCCTAACTTGACCATGTGCCTCTACTAATGGCTATAGACTATTTGAAAGTCTTGGTATTGATTATCATTAGTTATCAATTAATATTCTTAGGATTAAAACTATTAGTGAACAACTTAGAATCATGCAACTGAATCAGTGGTCACGACCAAGATGGAGGCTATATCATCACCATGTAAGGAGGGTGATATATGTCAAATCCACCTTTATTTTAATCTATATTAATTTTTTTCTACCCTTTTAATCATTCATGTTATTTATGTAACATATGTATCCATCTAAAGAGGTCTATGCCAAACACAATCATAACATAGATAACATGTGTTGCATGTCTATTCTATAACACATTCACTATAACATATTGTACCAATTTTTACTTATTATTGTATATTGAATAGATGTTAAATTTCCTATAATTAAGACTTCCACTCCATTGAATGTGTTTTTATTGTTCTATCTAATACATCTCTACACATTCACTTTGTACAACCAAATTTGGTTGTTCCTCGTACACTTGGTCTGAGAACCCATAGTGTGGATCATTGGTATTAGAGATGGTATCTCTTTTCATTTTTATTAATGTAATCACACAAGTGAAATAATATAAATAATGTCTATATTTATTTCTATCTTAAAAATTCTAGAAGATTAGTAAAATAAAGATAGTTAATTCCTAGAAGCAACCTGAGGTAGCCCCAAAAGTTTGAAGGTTCATCGTCAATGCATTGGAAGAATAATGCATAAAAAAAATTCATTACTTATATGAATTGATGATTAATCTCAACCTAATTTCTTCTGATCCATATCCATAATATTCTCATTATTAGTTTCATAAACAAACACCCTAAAAGGTCAATCTAGACATTCCTTTATTTGAAGACAAGATTGATACCAAACCATTAGATTATTGGATTCTACAATTAAAGGTGTACTTATTAATTAATTTATGTATTAATTTTGATAATATCACCTTCATAATATTTAATATATCCATTATGATTATTTATTGGTGGTAAACCTTCAATATGCACCGTGTGCAAGAGTGTGTTCTAATAAAATCATGGAAATTTTTTGTCAATGCACTGAAGGAGGAACACTACCTTATTTGATACTTTAAATATGAATACATTAATTAAAAAAAAAACTAAAATATTAAAATAATTAGTCATTAGATGATTACACCAACACATTTCATGACTACTCAGTATGCCTATGAGAGAACTTGAGTGAACAACATAATGTGTTGAATTACATCAATAGAATCCCACCTTATATCTATATGAAGATGGATTTATTAATTTTTATTGAATTATAACACTTTGAGACAACCATATAATAATGTCACCAAGATTAAATCCAAGTAAAATATGAATAAGTGTTCCACCTCTTCATCCAACATAGTGTACAAGAGCCATCCCTCACACAACTCCACATCATAGCCTTCTACATAGAATAAAAACACTTTATCATAAAATTGAGAAACTTAAAAATACCACATAGTACTTGAAGGACCATGAACCTTATGATTTAGATAGAGGAAATAATAATTTTGGTGATAATTGGTGTCACTACCATCACTCATCCACTAATGATTATTATGAATGTCATGTACAAGAATCCTTACTTCTGTAGTCTACACCAAGACCCACATTGATGGACAACACTAATACAAATGCCTCTTATATAAGTAATGACACCATAAAAATTAACTTTTTTAAGGATCATGAACATCTCTTCCACACTAATTTATAGGTGAATGGTCAATGTCTTCATGTCATCATATATAGTGGTAGTCAGAAGAACACCATTATGTAATCCATATCTCAATGCCTTGTCCTTAAAACTAATACACATCCCAATATATACTATCTTAGGTGGCTCTAATAGGGTAAATATATACATGTATATAAATAATGAAATTTTCATTACAAATTCAAGCCTATAAATGATAACATCACTTATGACATCACACCTCTAGAGGTCTACAACATACTACTAGGGAGACTATATTTCTATGATCAAGAATATACATGTCAATATAAGAAATAATGTTAGACTATTTATGTTCAATATCACTTATAAAATCCATTTAAGTTAGTTCCCATGAAAAAAATTACCTTGGTTTTTACCAAGTAATGTTTCAAGCTTGTCTCACACATGTATAAGTTCATGTTACTCATGGTTCACATTGACACACATGTGTAGAAGATAAAGCACACTCTAGTAGTAACACCACCCACCCAATGTCATAAAAATATCATCTCAACAAGTTACCATAGTATCATATAAAAATATTTATAGATCTTGAAGGCCTTCCAACACACTACATAGTAAAAGATCACATCGATTTGGTTCCTATATCCCCTATTCTAAATAGTCCCCTATATCATAGATTAGTTTGGGATAATAATGAAATATAATTCCAAATACAACAATTCTTTGATTATGTTAAGATCAATACTATATATTATCCTCTTATGAGTATGATATTCCTCAAAACTAAGAAGGATGGGTCCTAGAAAATTTGTATAAACTCTCATTCACTCAACTAAATAATGGTTAAGAATCGATACCCAGTTCCACACATTGATGACCTTTTAGACTAGCTCCAAGGTACATAATAATTCACCAAGATCAACTTGAATTTATGTCACCATTATTTTCTATTACATCTTAAATATGTCTAAAATACAACATTAAATACATGGGAAACATTGTACAAATGGTTTGTCATGCCTTTCAGCCTAACCAATGCACCAACCACTTTCACATGCTTGATGGATAATTTACTAAGGAATTTTCTAAACACTTTCATCATCATCTACTTGGATGACATTATCATACTCATAAATAATTGGGAGGATCATATGGAACACATATCACATGTCTTAGACACCTTGCATCGACACAAGTTGTAGGCTAACTTGGTAGTGTATATTTAGTACTACATAGATTCAGTACCTAGGCTACATCATTGATCACATAAATAAAAATAATATCAAAGTGATCTAAGATTTTATTACTCGACACAATCTCATATAATTTAATATTTTTATTAACTTTCTAACTTCTATCATAGGTTCATCCTTAGTTTCTCACACATCTCTTGGTCTCTCATCCAAATAACACATGCCAAAGCCAAGTTTTCTTGGACTCGTGTAAAATAAAGAATTTTTAAAACACTCAAACAACAAATATACACAACACTTATTCTTTAAATACCTATCATTTTACATTAATTTAAAATTTACAATGATGCATCTGACTATACACTTGGTATAAATCTCATGCAATATGGAAATATGGTTGCATACCTATTAAAAATGTTCATAGACATAATGAAAAGGTAATACACCTATTATAAATAATTGTATGTTATTATTCAAGAAATTAGTTAATGTCACCACTACATTATATGGAAAGAGATAGTTGTTCATTATATAGCAAACCACTTTAGTTCTTATAGACACAAAACAAGCTAGAGAATGCATGACACATTAAATGGATGACTTACCTACAATAGTTTCATATAGTGATAAATCATAAGAAATGGAAGGAAAACAAGGTACCATATTTACTTATTTTACTATTATTTCATATTCTCATCATAGTGATAGACATGTGTGGCCATGACTTCACAAACTAGGTATCCCTCTACTTAGTTGATCAAGACTTTACAGTGACTTACACTAACTTATTAAAAGGTAAACAAGTTCAAGAGTTATAATTTTTTGACCAACTTCTCTACAAGATCAAACATCTCTATGTTCTTACTATCACACCACACCAATGACTCAACTAGGAGGAACATTATGCCAAGACCTTAGGACACTTCAACAAGTCAAAGACTCTAGCTAAATTGTAGCCACACTTCTTATAGTTGAACATGTGAAAAAACATGGAATGACACATCAAGTATTGCATTCATTATTTCATTTATAATCCCAAAAACATGAATATAAGACTTTACACACTTTTATTAGCTCTATCCAGACCATGGGAATCTATCAACATGGAGTTCATGATTAGGTTTCTTATGATGAGATGATATCATGACACTATCTTCATTATAGTGGATAGGTTTTCCAAGATCGCTATTAGGTCACATGAAAGAAATAAAATGAAGTATTTATAACTACACAATCCTTATTCAACCATTTTTTAGTTCATTTTGGGCTTCCAACATCCATAATCTTTGATTGAGAGATGTGCTTTGTAAGTTACTTTTGACAAGCATTATGGGACTTGATGCATACATAGCTGGATCTGTCGATGTATTTCCATCCACATATAGATGGGTGAACAAAAGTGGTAAATCACACATTTATTCATATTCTATTAATGTTAATTTGTGCACAATATCACATTAGGATAATCTATTATACATTCAGCATGCCTATTATAGATCCCTTCATAGCTCTACATGTCACAATATTTAACAAACATGTCTTGGTTTTCAACATTTGACACCTATATAAATATTCTATCATGCACTATCTAGAATTGATTCATGCATATAGGAATAAGGAATGAAAAAAATCATGAAGTTTCTATGACACATCTAGTCTATTCATTAATAGATTCATCATATTCTCTCTTACACACAAGTAAAGTAAAAAGAATTCCATGACACACATCACACATATAACGTATTTAAAGTTGGTGATAAAGTTTGGTTATACCTTCAAAAAGAATTCTTCAAAGGTCCAAACCAAAAGATCAAGCCTCTACACTATGGTACTTACACTATTCTACTCACAACTAGTGAAAATGCCTTTGTTCTTGATCTACCTCCATGCTTGGGCATGTACCCAGTCCTCAATGTGGAATTTAGCCTTATACTCCATCACTTCTTGATCTATTAGTGACACAAAATCCTTCTGATTTAGCTCCTAAACACTTGAACCCTAAAGAAAATCACCAAAGTTATAGATACACATACACACCATGACACACATCAAATTTTATGAGTGATCAAGGATGGATAATATTATAATCATTTTAAATTGTACACTACTCAAAAAATTTGAGTATAGTTTCCTTATCTACTCACTAACACAATAGAGACCATTTCTCTTCAAGAAAGGGTGAATGATTTGTGCATAGCCTCTATGTATCCAAGAACATTCCTTATTTGTTCTTATATGTATAGCTCACACCTCTCACACAATTTTAGGCACTCCTCTATATGAAAATTTCTCATATTCATGTGCATAATTCTCATACTTACTCATAGACTTCCATATAATGATCACCTTAGATCATGGCCTAAACATCTCACTATGCACTCCTCAACTTGTAGTCATGTGTGCCTTATTTACATATTATCATAAACTAGCCTAATCCTTCATGGCCCATATTATCTTAACCATGTGTCAGCCTACCCCAACTACATGCCTTAACTAGAAGTCCTAGACTAGCTAATAATCTCAAAATTAAATGCCATTATTTATCAGTTAGGATTCTTGGTATCAAAATCATTAGTGAATAACCTATAATCACACAACAAAATCAATGGTCACTACCCATCTATAATCTATGTTATCATCATGTAAGGAGGGTGAGACATGTAAACTTCACCTTCGTTGTAGTTTACAATATTTTTTCTGACTACCCTTATAATCATGCATGTTAAATATGTAATATAAGCATTTGTACAAGCATGTTGATGTCCTACACATTCATAACATAGATAGTATGCTCTGAGTATCTATTCCATAACACATGATTATAACATAGTTTACCAAATTTTATTTATTCTTTACTATTGAATACAAATTTTATTTCTTATAATTAAGATTTCAAATCCATTAAATGTGTTTTGATTGTTTTGTCTAAATACATATTTGTGCATTAACTCTACACAACCAAACTCGATTGTTCACTACACACTTGGTATTGGGACCTATGGTGCAGATCATCATGGGCATACTAGGTCTTCTACATGTTTCACTTAAGGAATTTTCATTTTGAATAAACATAATAAATCAAGTACCATTTGCACTTGAAATGTGCAATAAGTGTATATTTTTTGTTTTATCATATTTTACATAAGAAAGATCCATTTTGGTTCTCATTTCATCAGTTAGAAATAAATTATCTCAAGGATCATATTTTATTCAAATATCATAGGATATACATTAGTTATACTATAAAATCATAACTTTGGGTCACAATAAGATCACTAATCACATTAGGTACACATTCTCCAGTCATATCTTTTCAATCTAGAATTTATTTTGGTTATCATTTAATGCATTAGAAATATATTTTCTTAGTGATCATGTTTTATTTAGATATTATATTCCCATACATCATATATTTTGTGTAAAATCCAAATGCATAAATTAGGTACCATTCGTACAAAAGGAAATACATGTGAAAATATTCCATTTTCTCATGTTTCCACATGCAAACTTTGTTTTGGTTCTCATTTCATGTGTTATAAAGATATTTTTTAAAAACATCATCTTTATATAAATGATCAAAGTCTAAAACTTCATATATATTTCATTTCAAATATCTATAACTTTGAAGGTAGGTTGAATCAACCTCACTGGCATACTAGACATGCCAAGCCATTATGGCCCAACCTCATGAGCATGCCAGACATGTTGGACATGCCAAAACATTCCAACCTAGCATCATGGGTGCATTATATGAATTGGATTTTCCAAGCTATTCCATCCCAGCCTAATGGGTGTACCTAGAATATCAAGCATGGTAAACATGCAAAGGAAAATTAAGATTCTATTTTTGGCCATATATTTTGCATTTGGACTCCATTTTGGCTCCTTTTTAAAGCATTAGAAATGTATTTAAATGATATATCTAATTATTTAAAATATTTGATTCTCAAATTAAAATGTTGACTATAAAGCAAAGTGGGATAAATGTTTTTTGATAAGACCTCATGGGTACACTATATGTGAACTCTTTTTTATGCCATATCTTTCACATCCAAACTCTGTTTTAGCTCCCATTTGAAGTATTGGAAAAGTATTGAAAAAATAAATCCATTGATATGAAATATTTTATCCTCATATATTTTTTTATGGTTTAATTCTCATATTTTATTCAAATTTTCCTATCTAGTATTTAGTTTCATATGTGAGTGTGTGGCACATACTATTTCCAAAGTTTATCACCCAATGGATAAGGTTCGATGGGTCATTTGGTGTTTTTTTTTTAAATATTAAAGTCACATTATTGAAAATTGAAATATAAATTTAAAATAGAATAAGAGAAATTTAAGAATACAAAAGGTCAAAAATCATAATACAAAATGTCATTTCATCGTCCTATGTGTTATAAATAGGAGAGATGACAATTATGAAGTGGTTTCTTTTTTATTTCAACCCTTGGGGAAGAGCTAGATGATTTTTTTGTGTGGGTTACGTAATTTTCCATGTTTGAGAAATGGAATGTAAGTAAGCGGGTGATATAAAACTTTGTCATTAAGTTTTTTAATATTATTTTTCACTAGTTTTGTATTTATATTCATAGATAGAGAAGCCATTAAAATTCTACAATTTTGTTGGTTAGGTGAAAGTAATGGTGTTTCCACACTTTGTGTTATACACCTAATTTGTTAGATTTGAACTAAGTATACCAATTTGAGTTTTGAAGAGGTTTTGAGTTTCCAAGAAAGCCTTTTGTGTCCATTACATATGTTGTTTATATTTCCTTTGTTTTGTGAGAGGAATAATTTATAACCATTTCAAAATTTTCCAAGTTATTCTAATAGTTTTGTACATTTATTCCATTATGATTTTCTCACCTTCATCCTCCTCCATTATATTCCCCTTTTCAAATTCCACCATTTCCCATTTTTTCTTCATTTTTGTGATTTTTGGTTAAAATTACATAAAAACTCAAAAAACCCATAATCATATGAGGGAGCTTCCATTATCAAATGAAAAGGAAAATACTAATCTCAATGGTTATTTCTTCAATTTTTGGAAAATTTGTGTCATTTCCAATTGGGCGAGTCATAAAAATAAGAAATGCAAAAAGTGACATAAATTTGTTCCAATAGTATAGTATAAGCACTAATAAGAGAAATCATCCCAAAAAAATGGGAATTAAAAAAGATACAAAATAATAATTAGGAAATTAAGCTGACTAAGATATGTTATGATATGTGAAAAATAACCCTGATGGTGGTACCAAAGATCCAAAAGGGAAACAAAAGTTTAAATCATCCCAAAATAACTGAAAGATAAGATACTAAAAAATAAAACTTAAATATGATATCTAATGGGTGTCATAATTCCCTTCATTTAATCAACTAAGTTCAGTTAATGTTATATCAAACTAAGACAAGTGGCTAATAACAATCTTTAATAAGGTCTAAAGGGGAAGGACCAACAATTGTATGTTTGGGGATTGTTTGGATCACTTAATCCTTAAATATATAATCTAATTGCATGAATTAAACTATACTTTAATAATTTTTAAATAAACACTGTTGTTTTTATTGAAAATACTTTGAAAAAAACACACTTTCATAAATAAAAATTGATTTTAAAAGAAACACTTAATCTAAATTGCAGAAATGTAAATGCAAAAAATGATATTCTTGAAATATAAATGCTAAAAATTATGTAAAAATAAAATTGAAATAATAATACACACATAATTAATTCACTCACACCTAACATGAATATTTAAATAATTAAACAACAACACACAACATAAAATACTGTAAAATATCCTTCTTCCTTGGTTGAGTGGGACCTTGTTATTCCTTGGAATAGAATGTAGATCAATAATTAAATATTCATGAACAAATAATATTAATTAAATTTATAATTACTTTTAAATCTATAAATTCTTAATCCATGCTAAGTCTAACTCTTATTAACTCCTAATCATACTTGATTAACTACTACTAACTCTCACAATGAATAAGAAGATTGCATTTATAATATAACTTTTTTCTAAAATTAATGTTAGAGAGTAAAAAATTTATTTTATAATCCTAACAACCTAACAACTCATAATATTTTTCTAAAAAACTAACAAATCAATTTGCAACTAATTTACCAACCTCAAAAAACAAACAAATTAGTATAGAAATTGATTCTTATTATAGGCTAAAAACTAAATAATAGTACAATGAATTTAGATTCCTAAAACAAATTTGATGTGTAAGATATTCAAATTTGAAGTAATCTATATATATTTCATTATTTTTTCCTATTTTTAAAAAACTATAAATAGATTTTTAAAAATAGGTATCAATCATCTTTTGCTTCCATGCATCCACAATTTAAAATCTTTGTAGTGTTGATGTATATTTTTAGAATTTTCTATTTTTGAAATTATATAAATATAAAAGCTGTTAAAATAAGTTCCAAGACATGCCTTCATGCCTCCTTTATCTTTCCAAACCTCAAAATTCATTCTTTATAATTTGGGAAACTTCAACACTCATCTGATGTATTTTGGAGCTAGACTGATGAACTCTAGATCTATACTGATGAACATTGGAGATTCAACTATGCATGTACAAAGCCCACTAAAATTCTCATGAATTTTGCATACGATCTCAAATCAAGATGATTATTTTTTTAAATTTATCTATTTTTCAAGAGGAACCTGAATATAAAATTAGATTCATGTTTAGGGATGTTATTGATGACTATTTTTGTTGTTTTGTATAGCCTATCAAATCTATCCTTACACATGCATATCCA
Organism: Torreya grandis; assembly: GCA_037957365.1. NCBI lineage: Eukaryota > Viridiplantae > Streptophyta > Pinopsida > Cupressales > Taxaceae > Torreya > Torreya grandis. The sequence continues at coordinate 762,723 of JARHVA010000924.1, forward strand.
AAACATCAAACAAACCAATGAAAAAACACAAGACGTGTTTTTGGTTGATACAAAGGTGTTTGAATGTTTTATATGATCATGCATAAATAATGCATCCATATCAATTGAAACTAGAGAACATTAAATATGATTTACATGAGACTCCAAAGCCACTAACGATATCTGAATCTACATGAAGTGTGTTCTTGATTTTGTGTTTGAGAATTTCAAATTTTTTTATCTTATTTGATGACTCATTTCAACCTACATGTACAACATTTTATATATTTTATCCAATAATTTGTTTAAAAATAACAAAAATGTATACTATAATGACTTATAAATAATAGACTAGATATATATGATATATTTCATTCTAAAATAGGCACAAGCTATTAAACTATATCTAAATCCACTTTTAAAACATGATTTATGAAATATAAAGTAGTGTCATTTTTCTAATATAATGAGTCATTTTATGGATTCATAAATAAAAAATATCCACAAGGGAAACTAATGCTTATTATAAAGTGATGTAAAAGATATAAATTATAGATGCATTATAAAAAAAGAGTTGAAAATTAAAGATCATGATACAATCAAGATATGTACGCAATGAACAACACATATACTAAAGATAAAAATATAAGACCAAATCATGTGAATAACTATGAAGTAAATATAAAATAAATTAATATCTACTAATAAATGATATAAAATATCTATACACACATTATCAATAACATTTTTAAGTCTCATTTTAATTAATGTATAACTCAACCCATAGTCTTTTATACCATTTTTGAGAGCGATGTTAATATTTCATGGCAAACGATCTCAAAGTAAAAAGTAGGCATGCTCTAAGGAAGAGGTCACAAGGCCTATTGATAGTTACATAAATCAATAATAAATAGTTCTATTTAGGAAGGAATTGGATATAGATACTCAAGTCTAAGAGGTGATCTTGGTCATAGGGGAGGTTTATATTCCATCCTATATGGACCATGTGAACATTTTTGGGAAGCTTGAGGTGGGGGTCTTAGAAATTTATAAAATGTTACTAAAGGAATTTACACTTATCCTTATAATTTTTATATTTTCATTACCAAATAAGGTACACATCCCCATTTTTAGGATATAATCAAGTGTAATCTTTGATGGTGCCATGTTTAGTTGAAGTGGATAGATAACTACCTCAATATGGAGTACATATAGATATTTCTAAGGGATTTAAATTTAGTCAATTAATGTTTACTAGTAACATGGAAATAATTATATTTCCTAAGATTATAATATCAATTTGATCAAACCTATGTGGTAGGAGTTGGGTCTTTCATATTTTGTTCTGGTAAAAATCACTAATAAATTCTACATTCCTGAGTTGAATGATCATATACCTTATGAAACCCATATTATGGATATTAATTTGGAGTATGTGGGTGTGTTTCTATATCTAAGATATGTGTAGGAATATATCAAGGTCTCTCATTAAATAAGTCACCATTATCAAGGCACATATTTTTATTTTTTAGATATCTCTAATATACTTGACACTGATGTTGTGAAGAACCATTAACTCTATGAAATTTATAATATAATATTGATGTGTCTTTAGTATACATCATTTATGTGGATTTTATAAGTGTATCCAAAATTACTATAGGAAGTTAACTCAAAGGATAAAAACATCTAGTGAAAATTTAGTGTTCAATCATAGATCAATCATCAAACATGCTCTGAAGAGGCTCAAATTTAACTAGAACTATACATGAAGTAGAAATAAAAAAATTGTCCATATCACACTTTTAAAATTTGATAAAATTATTAATGAGTCAAGTAAGCCAAAAATATTATGAGTGTTAAGTGAAATAAAATCTACTAAATTAATGCTAAAGGAAAATAAGGATTGCTCACAAGAGCATTGAATGTAGAATTGGTAACAGAGGATTGTTACATCCTTGGATTGGATGTAACCAAAATTTTATGGGTCATATAAGGTGTAAAGATCATCATAATTAGGATTGGTGAGATATATTTTGATGTATTCAACCACTATTTCACTATAATATCCTTGGGAAGAAGGATCCTTAGGAATGACCATAGAAGTGGGAAACTCATCAATTGGATTCTTATGAGAGTGGAGTCACAAGGTAGATGGAAACTAGGATATAATGTTATAAGTAAGTTTTTGTGTTTTTATTTTTTAATTAATATCATTAGGCTCATCATCTTAAAAATCAAGGAGTTAGGTGGAATGTTTTTGATAACATCAGGGTAACCATTATAACCTTAGTTTGAGTTAATGAGATAGTTAAAATGTTGATACTCATGGAAAAGTGTGATAGGTAAAATTTCAAGGGTTTAGATTTTATAGAAATGAAATTAGTATAAATATTTGAAATTATAAGGGTTAGTATCTCCTTGTATATTATAAATGGCAGCAATGTAAGGAAACTTTATGCATTAGCATGTGAAAGAGGCCATGGACTTCATGCAATGAGTGCAAAGGATGTCAATAAAAATGTTATAAGATATAATAAAATTTAATATCATGACCTTGAATCTAACCATAATATATGGTACCATGATATGAATCCAAACACATCCTAATGGATTCATTTTTGTTCATTCATATCCTTGGCATGTGTTTTAGGTAGACTTAAGACTGCATTAAAAATGTCATAAGATTTTAATGAATTATGAGGAAGTGACACAAGTGTAGAAAATTTTTTCTATCAAAGATCAATTGACCAATATGTCACCAAATTATATGCTAATAAACAAAGGATATTCATTTGAATGAATTTAATTTCATCAGGGACCATAAATGTGATAAGAACTTTTAAAGACAGAGATGCATTTATAGTGAAATTGACATGGATGGACATCTACTCATATTGATGCAATATATTTTCATTGGACCTAAGAAAGTAACTTTATTTCCCCATAGGTGGTGTTCAATGAATATTCATATAAAAAAAATCTACATAATATAGTTTCAATGTCATGGAGAATTCTTCATAATATCAATAAATAGGATCTAAGATGAGTGTCTAGAATGTTATTATATGGGCTTCTAGTCATCAAAATTAAGGTGATTTGGATAGAAATGTGAAAAAGGTACATAGTTGTGAAGTATATAAACTATAAAATAATTTGAACCTAATTAAATTTGATTTGGAATAAAAGTGTGTAGTCTAGTAGCTATTAATTTTTTTGAGGTAGGTTGAGCCAACTATATTGTCATGGTCAATGCAGTTGGTGACAAAGAAACATTAGAAACAAATTATATCATCTTGGCCAAGATTATATAATCTGAATTGGTTAAAAACATATATTATACCAAGATGGTCAATAATTAGAGGTATAATTAGGAAAATATGACTATACCTAGTTGGATAATATAGTTGAAAAAAATAGCTTGAAGAAATAAATTATATCAAGCTAGTTGATTTAGTTAGACAATAACTAAAAATAAAAGACTATACCGAGTTAACTGATACATTAGCAATAGAAATGGTCAAATAAATAGATTTTACCAAGCCAATTAATATAATTTTGAAATCAAGGAACAATACTAAGGTGGTTAATATAGCTGGGTTATTATAAATCACATAAATGATGATTTATTTATATGTAGCTATAAATAACGTAAGTGATGATTTATTTAGATTTAATAGCTAGAAAATGATGTAGAGGATTATCTGAGACTATTTTATAATTTGGATAAATAATGTGAGTCTAAAGAGGAGAAGGATTAATGTAGTAAATGACATGTTTCATGTTGTTCACATTCATCAATTTTTCTTCATTATTGGAATAATAACAGTTAATTATGGTTTCAATAACATTAGTGATCAGTTTAGAAGGGATTTGATTTTGATTGTTAGCTTGTTAATTTTAAGAATGATTTGAGAAAGGATTGGAATTTATGGTAAATTAAACATTGGTTTTATTAATTTCTTCACATTTGACCTTGGAATCATGAGCCTTAGTTATCTTACCATAGGATTGATGCCATTCTCTAATATGTTCTTCATGATCAAAGTTCTGACCAAGTAAGAACTCAAAATCTAGATGCTTAAGTGTATTAAAAATTTCATGAGAATGACCCCAATTTTATTAAAACCAATACATTTTTTGAGGATCATATAAATGAGAATTAATATGTGGATGATCAATATCTATAGGTGAGGGTTGAGGGAGATTCCTCCTAATTTCATCTAGGCAAAGAGTCTAGTAAATTTCATAATTTTTGACTTGTGAGGGAGGAGGATGAGAGAAGTGACTTCCATTTACATGTGTGGAGTTATTCACTTCATTGGAGATTCATATCATAATGGCATGGATTATTCTCTTAAATCATAAATATCAAATACACCATTTTATATATCATGATTATTTTTAGGTTTCATAAGCATTAAATTACTAATCTTAGGTTAGGAAGGATATAATTTTATTATAAGGTAATCTTGAAATTTAGCCTGATATATGGCTTCCTATAATTATTTTGGAGAAATATTTATAATATGACGTGTTTAAATTTTGTATTAATGCTTTATTGAAAAGGTGAAATATGTTTTCTTCCATATCATTGTTCTCAGCTTTGTTGGATAAAGCTTTCCAATGTTTGATAAAAAATCTTGGACCAATAAATTAACTAAATATTCCAAGATATAAATAGAGTTAGACTTTAGTTTATTGTGACACTCTAAAGCATCACCAAATTTTTTTTTGATAAGTTGTTTTGTAGTCACAAAGGTGTTGAGTTTAATACAATATTTATAAATATTACCAAAGGCCTTAAAATAAAAATTTGGATCAGTGGATCACTTATAGGAGATTTTAGGAAATATACCATCTATGTTAATGAATTTAGTTTTATTTAATAAGGGTTAATTTTTAAGGTGTTTGATAACTTTGTTATGAAGTCAGGGTTGGGAAATGAGGTTTCCAAGAGCATCTCTAAGGGGGTGGGGGATTTTGATTTGACACTCCACCCTAAATGTGTTGAGGTATATTGTAGATTTTCAAATTTTGGTTTTGTATTTGCATAATTTAATCACTATTACTATCTTTAATGTTATTAATTAGACTCATTACTTATAATACAAATTGGTTAGGGTATGGAATATTTAGGTTAGAAGTATAGGCTTGAATGGCCTATTTGGATGCACTAAATATGGCATCAACATTTTTATTATTATGATAACTTTGGTTAGGCCCACTAAAATAGAGACCCACCATGTTAGTTGTTATAATAGGCATGGTTGATGAATAAGGAAATGGATGTCACAAATTGATAATCCCCAAATATTGTATAAAAATATTAAGTAGGGGAAGGAGGGAAACACATATGGGGTGCCATCATGATCTAATAGATAGTTGTAGGGTCCTTGCCTCTATGCTTAGAATGTTTTTGGAGAAATATTTTCATCTCATATGTATACTTAATGTCATATTTATCTTCAACTTCATAGTCTTGGAGTAGGTGACCTCATCTAGTGGGTTTAAGGGTATTATATGTCTTATAGTATTTAGATCAAGTGGAATCCCTATAAAAATAATTGGTAACTCAATCTTGAGACATGAAAAAGTGATAAGGTGTGTAAATATTTTTTGAAAAAAAATTGAGATTGTTTAGTTCCATAGCACTAGGATTGTTATAAAATCCTTGAAAATACTAGTGGGTTTTCACTTTGGACTAGTGTAAGATATGTTCTATTATGAAAGAGAAAGGATAAATATTACCAAGATAAATAGTGTAGTTTGTTGCATAGGACTACTAATAATAAATTGTATCGAGTTGGTTGATACATTAGGGAAGTGAAACATGGGATATAATATTGTATCATTTTTTTATGTAGTATGAATATAAAAATAAAATGTATTAGGTTGGTTATTGTAGTTTTAGTGATGAAAATAATTGTATCAATTTGGTTAGTACATTCAAAAAAATAATGATAAAGTTGAATTATATCAGGTTGGATAATATAGTTGAAAATAAACTCAAAACTATATTAGTTTGGTTGTTTTAGTTGTCAAATAAAGCACAAAATGGTATTAGGCTAGCCAATTCAATCTAGAAGGTAAACAAATTAATAACTTAGACAAGTAGTATAAAAATGTAAAAAATAATAAGGTATTACTAAAAAAAATTTGTTTGATTTATAAGATCTTAGATATATTATATAGTGAATAATTCTCAAAGGGAACTGACTATAGAATATTCCACTATCTTATATCCATACTATCCCATCTCTGAGGTGCATTGAGTGTAAATTCTCTAGGATAACCACTTACCATTGAAATTTAAAATTCAAATGGATGAAAGTGTTCTTATTCTCTCTCTCTCTCTCTCTCTCTCTCTCTCTATATATATATATATATATATATATATATATATATATATATATATATATATATATATATATATATATATATATATATATAGTTGTCTAATGGCTTGATTATTTAGGTACCCCTCAAACTGTAGCTCAGGTAAAATTAATGATGACTTTTCCCATAATGATATATACTTTGAGTTTTAAGATTAAAAGAACATATTTATATATTGAAAGATAAGAATATAAATGTAGATGATTCAGATTGAAATAAAAACTATAACATGTAATTAAATAAATAAATACTCAAAATATATCAATTTGGAAGATGTAGTTGGAAGAAAAAGTGATAAAATTTAATTGTATTAGGTTAGACAATATATTTAGTAGGATACACATAATTATACTAGGCTAGTTGATTTAGTTAGGGAAAAATGGAAATTATATTGATATGACCAATACATATGATAAACATTTGGGAACTATATTTATATTTTTGATACAATTTATAAAACTAAGAAGACTATATCAGGGTGGCAAATATAGTTAGGATAAAAATATATGATGGTATTAAATATGTTTCTAATTAAATGGGAGAAAAGTGAAAATTATCTAGAAAAAGGTGTGATATAATTAACATCAGTTTCACCATAATGTATGCATGGGTTAGGATGACCTATAACTATTTTCTTTCTCTCAATAGACTTGGAATTGAACAAAATTATAATAACATAGCCTGCATATACCTGGGTGATCAAGTAAGGACCCAGAATAACCATAAACCTAGTAGAGGGTAATATACTCTCAAATTTATAGAGGAAAGGGTTCCTAATCCTAAGCCTATGACATAGTGTATAGATCTCACTAGGACTCCATGATGGTTAATTAATTATAAGAATGCAAGTAAAATTAAATTATGGTCAAGTATTTGTAAAGAAGGTAAGGTGCAATGGTCACCCAAATGGGGTTCTATGAAACTAGGATGATAATGGAAAGCCTAGAAACCCTAAATATATATTATTCTATTAATTATAATTAATGGAATAAAAAAGGATGCACACATATATCCACAAATAAATAAACCAAGCAATATTTCATCTACTAAGTAAAATAAATAATATGGGGATAGAGATACTTACCTTTGGTTGGACCCGTCGATGCTTCAATCTCCCCCTTTGGTTCAAGTGGAAATTTTTAATAGATGTTATAAGTTTAAAACCTAAAATGATAATATGAAGACCTATATATCCTTAGTTATAAACTATAAAGACCTCTCCTATTAAACATTAATGACACCATAAGACAAAACCTCCAAGATAAGGTTCTAAACCCTCTAATTCTCCCAAATAATATTTAGGGGAATAAATGTGAGTGAAATAAAAGTGTATGAATATGATATACCATTTAAGAATGAAATATGACCCCTATATATACAACTTCAATAACTAAAACTAACCATAAATTCACATTTGATGGTATTGGCCAAGACGATATAATTTGAATATGTCAAATGAAATAGTATGGTATTAGATCTAGATGAATATAATAAAAATTATAGAAGATATACTCAAAAATATATTGAGTTGGTTGATATACTACATGGAAGACAAAAGTATGAAACAAAATATATTAGTCAAGACAATACAATAGGATATAAGTAAGCTAAAAAATATGGAGGGAAAATAGATGGATAGGTAATATGGATATAGAATTTAATGATTTTATACGTATAGTAGTGATGGTATGATAAATAACATGTAAACATCTCTCACAAAGTACCACAAGCATATCCCACCCTATTCCCATTCCATGTTTTGAGGCATTTACTTAAGGATATTTATATTTAAATCATCTTATTGATGTGGGTTTTATGCACACTAAGGAACCTTATGAGGTATCCTCTAATGTAAAAGGATAAATAAAGAGATATTCAATCCAAGGCATGAGTTTTGGGGTATTGGGTTTTATAAACAACCTATTAGTGGAATATCTATGAGAAAGGTAAATATTTACCATGGATGGTTAGGTTATGGATTTGAATCTAGATCTAATTGAGATGTGTGGATAGATGATGGATCTAACATAAGGTGGTTCTGACCAAAATAAACTCAAATAAAAGGAAACGTAGGGCAGAAAAGGACTATGGACCAAACAAGATGAAATTTTTCTAAGTTGGTTCTTGAACTAAGGGTTAGACAAGCAATCAAAAACCATTGTATACTGCAAGCTACTATAAGCACACCAATATTAAAACATAGTTAAGATTCTAAGGAAATAATAATATAGTAAACATTAGCATATATAATCAAATGTTATTACTGATGTGAGATTATAATTGAACATCTACAAATGGATATTATGATTATTACTTAAAATGCATTAAAATCAAATATAACTCAATATGAATAAATATATTTAAAATTAAATACATAAACAACCAAAATAATAATAATAATATGAGAATGATATAAATTCTTACAAGATTCAAAATTTTGGATAAGAACCAAATTTACACATCAAAACTAATTACAGAACAATTCGTATAATTTCCTATTAATCTTAATTTCCAGAATTTCTTCCCTTTTTGATAGGGAGGATAAAAAATATATATAGGCTTAGGGAGTGGATGCCTCATCCTCAAAGAAAAAATCTACATCTCTAAAAATATAATTGTGTGTCAAAATCATGCATAACATGCATGTACACAAGTGTTTACATAAAATAGAATTCCTCAACTAAAATATTATATATATAGATGGTTCCTAATATATTTGGCATACACACACACACACACACACACACACACACACACACACACACACACACACACACACACAAAAAAAAAAAAAAACAAAAAAAAAACATGAAAATACATATTCATATTTAGAGTGGTGTTGATGCAACATCACTAGAAGGGGAAAATGGATTAGTGATAGTTGTAAAAATAGAAATAGACATTGTATCGAATTAGGGAATCAAAATTGGCTCTATTGGAGTATGCATAATTACATATATCTAAAATTAAGTATATTTAAATGACATGGATGCACTTGTAGTTTATTTCATTCTTGGTACTGACCTTGACATTCCTTTTACAACTCTGAGTTATTTAAATAATGTGTGTGTTATTTCAAACTCTTTATTAATAATATCAAAATTGAGTAGGGTGAGTTTGAATATCTTGATGGGCTCAACCATAAACCTTGTGTTCTACCTCCAAGCTCTTGAATTCAACTCCAAGGGATTCATCTTTCATCACTTTGTCTTTGGAAAAAATGACCAACTACATGATCTCATCATTAGTCTTGAAAATAGTTCCCTCAACTTCTCCCTTGAAGCTATTTGCAATTTATTTAAGGAGTATCAAAAATTTGGGCATGTTTACTAGTTCTCTAGTAGAGGATATCACATTATTGACCCTCATATTTCTTAAAATTTCTAAGGCCTTATTTTCATGGCTAGTTAAATGTTCTATCAAATCCTTCATCTATATATGACAACTAAGGGCATCACCCCCTTTTGCAATTACATAACTAAGGGCCAATGCAACATCTCGGTTGGACATCATGTTCAGATGATTGAATGTGTTTCTTCTTTAACACTAAACTAAAATAGTAAGTTTTTTCTCAAATTCTTTTAGATAGTGTCAAAGTTTAATCACCTTTATTCTCTTAGGCTACCTTTTTCCTCTGGAGACTCAAATATTATTAAAAATACCATACAACTTAGTGGCTACATAATATACACTACTATAATTTCCCAAGGGGATTTATCCCTGTAGTAACTTTTATTGTGATTCCTCCTTACAATGGCATATTTCCTTCATTTCTTCTCTAGTTGAATTCACGATAGAAATATAAATCTTTTGTATACTATGTTGGATCATTAGAAATATTTTTCGGTTTTTTGGTCAAGGGAAATAAATATGTTAAGGGGACTAGTGGCCCTTTAGGATCAAAAATGTAAATATGTTAGGGGGACTGGTGGCCCTTTAGGATCAAAATGCAAATTGAAACCAAAATATCAAAATAGACTCTTTTCTTTGGATCCTTTATTTGTGTGAATGTTGAAAGAATGGAAGAATTACTTGAACTAGAAAATGGTGGCCCTAAAATGGTTAGAGGAAAATATGTATCCAAAGTATTCAAAATAGTAATAGAATAACCAAGGGAAGAAACTTATTTATTGATATTCTATCTTTCCTCTTTAGTGAGGGACTATTGGTCTAATTCCTTAGTTGGAGGTTCTTATTATTGTAAGCTTCCTAGGCTAACTAATTTAGCCTTTTATAATTTGCTTCTTAATATACTTCATCTAGGGATCCCTCCTCACTTAACCTTTACTCAATCCCCATCATTTATTTTAAATTATCTTCCTCATCATTAGTAGGATAATCAACTAGTGATATTACATGTGCATGATCCTTTTCCTTCGATTATTCAACAAGTGATTATCTTAGAGTTATAAGACCTAATGATGGTCTTTCCTCTACCTATTGGACTTTGAAATAGGTAGGGATGAATCTAGATTTACTTTGGTAGGTGACTATCTGGGGGATGGTAGGTATAGGGGATGATCAAAAAATGGATCCATAGTAGTAAGGACTATTATTGTAGGTGGTGATGAAGTAATGGATGGATATGGACCTTTTTGAGGTGCTTGAGGGGATGGAATGGATGGGAGAGATGAGAAGGAAGCTTACATAAATTATAGGAGACTCACCTATGTAGGTGTTTTAAGTTTAGGGATAGGTGTCAAATAGAATGTACTCTTTTTCTTTTCTAACAAAGGTGTAGTCCTCTCAACTGTAGTAGTTATGCCAAAAATGGTGGTATAATTTGGATGTTTGGAGGCTATATGTGGACCAGGGAGACCTCTGATAAATTTTTTTCTAATTTGGATGTTTTCTTCCCTTTGACTATTGGAATTGCCTCTAATAAATTATTTTCTTTTCTTATAGGAAAAGTAGGCTGATCTTATCCTGACCCTAAGGCTATGTTGGAGCCCACTGATGACTCTAGGCTCCTTGTGCCTATTCCACCATATCATTTTATTTATATTTGGTAATGTAAGGTTCATAATGAATGTCATAGGTGAAAATAATGAACATTTCATTATCCCTTATACATATACACACTTTTGAATCATCTGATGCATTCATAAAAATAACATCATGCTCATACTTTTGGTGATCGTATGTAATGGTCAAACCCTTCTTATCCTTAATACATTTAAGATAATTTATAAATTTTCCTTTAGGGTCCCATTACTTGAATTGGGTGACCTTTAAATTTTAATGGAATATTATTTTCCCTATATGGTTGAAGTGTGCCCTCACTATGAATTAGAATCACTTGATGCTTAGAAGGGTTTTGTAGTAATAAGATTGATGTTTAAGTCCAAGTTATTCATATGTATTATTTTATTTTTTGTGTGCCACCTCTTATTATGGAATATTTTCTATAATGTTTGATGGTAAAAATATAATGGGTGCCCTTATTCCTTCAATATAGATTATGGTACAACCTATGCAGTACCAATAATCCCCCATTCTACCTATGCCTCTTTTAGATTATCATATAGTTTGGGAATTTTAGTGCCATGAATGGATTGGTAAACCTATGGATATATTTCCTCACAAGTCCTTTTAATATCATTATTTTATATATAGACAAATATAAAAGATTAATCTTTAGAGTTTATATTATTGACTTATTATACTGAGGATTGCCACAGTTCTCTATGGGCCTTATCAACATTACTAAGGATTACATCTAATAGATATTATATCATGTAAAAATTTCCATCATATAACCTTTGTTCATGTTTTTACATTTTGGACATGAGTCTAGCACTGATTATCTCTCCTAAGGCCATAATTTTATTAGAAGTTAGGATAATGTCTAGTAATGGAACCCATTACACCTATACCTAAATGATGCTAGCAAAACCATACAATATGTTTAGAACGCTCATGGATATCCTAATATTAGGCCTAAATTTGATGATTTTTTTGGAGGAAATGCCTCCTTTGGGGTTTAATCTCCAGATTTTCACTAGTCATTATTTTGATTTGCTATCTATAGTGTTGTGCTTGAGCCATACATTGCCTAAGACTTGGTTATTATCTAACTTAGACACCAAGATCCTGATGTACCTCTCAAATTCCCTTCCAAAAATATATTTGATTATATTTTTTCATTTTATAAGGTGTAGATACTCCATAAAACAACTACCATTAAAGAACAAATATTGAAGTAAATTGATAAAAGGCATTACCTCTAGTTTCATTATTTCTTGATGAAGTCCAGTGGACTTGATTGGTAGTAAATAATAACATACTAGTTTTTCTCTTGGGATAATTAGTCATGTGTGTATTATGTTAGTATAAACTCCACTACATTCCAAATAGATGAGTAATATAAAAACATAAAATCCATAGCACTCTTATTGAATATAGTGTCTGTGTATTCAATGTTTCTATAAATGAAGTATATAGAACGGCTTAGATTTGTGTTAGTTTTTTATAATACATTTTAATGATCTAGACTATGTAATTATTTTGAAAAATATCTATATGTTCTTTTAGGGTTGATTAAATAAGCTAGGGCTTTTGGTTGCTTGAGAGCCCATGTTCAAAATGTTTGATTAATGGTGAAGTGATATTGCTTTACTTAGATATTGTATATATTTCCAAAAGTCTACACCTTAAATGTATAATTAATGTGAAAAAATGTGAATAATGACTTTTGATTTTGTTCTCATTTTAAATTTAAATGTGTCAGTTAGCTTTAGTGGGTTTATGTTCTCCATGTTAACTTTTTGTTAACTTTGTATGTCTAGTCACTTCTTCAATACAAATGTCTATATCTTTCTCACCAACTTTTGAATTGACATTGAACTCATTTATTCATATTTTGGCCATGTATCTCTTAGATAATTACACTTGTTTTCTTATTGCTTACCTAGGTATTTATATTTATGATACTAATTTATATGCTCAAATGCTATGAGTTAACATAATTGAGCCATATGGAATGCTCTTAGGGCTATGAGAACTTAGAGACTCAGGGTCGTGACCATTCAAACATTAAACTATATACATCCCTAGGAAGTCTCCAGATACCAAGATGTTGATACATGGAATAATCCCAGAGGCCCATAGGATTAGAGACTCAGAACCACAAAACCATTGAGATATTAACTTAATATTTCTCCTTTGAGGTTATAAGCTAATAAAATTATGGAAACTATCAAACCCTTAGATATTATAAACTTATAACCATTATAATTTGGGGCTAAGGGGCCATTAGACTCTTTTTTAACCTTTTAATTTATGTTCTCATGAAATTATGACACTTGTCAAACCCTCAAAGCTATGGGAACTTAAAGACTTAGATCCATGTCCTATTAAATTCACTTTTAAATTTTATGATTGGGGGTAACATGGTTATGTTGTGTGGCTTCTTCTCAAGGCTAAAAAACTTTTAAGACTTGGAATTTTATTTGAAGTGAACTTTGTCCTATTTAAACATGATTATACCACATGAATGTCCTATGGTGACCTAACTATCGATAAAGTACAAAAAAAAATTCAAACTATGGTTGGTTTTGGTTAACATAACAATGTAATTTCTCAAGGCCTTAGAGGTTAGGAACTTTAAACTTTTAAACCTGATTTATATGCTCTAGGGTTACAAGTTAATAGAATTGTGCCTACTATCGGGACCTTAGAGCTCAGGGACTTTGGAACACTTAGGATTTTGTAGAGGCTAAAAGACTCTAGTTGATGAAATCTTTCCATTTGTCTCAATCTTAGATAGTAAAAGTAGGACCCAAAAGTGAATAATTTGTAAGTACTTGCCAATATTCCTATGAACACACAATAAATCATATAAACACTAGCTCGTGACACATTAGTTTTGTTAGTCCATAAAAATTATAAATTTAATATTTAAGAATAATTATGAAAACCCAAGGTTTAAAATAAATCAAAATCAATGTTTAAGCTTTGATTTTCATAATTCAAACTTATGTAAATGTAGACATTGATGAAAAACTTAGACTTTTACATTTTAAAACCAATGTCATGGATCTCTAAGGCTTATAAGACCTTGAATAAAGATATCCAAACTATAATGGATCCCTATTTGATTTTATAAAATGTGGTGTGTGTGTGTGTGCGTGCGTGTGTGTGTGTGTGTGTGTGTGTGTGTGTGTGTGTGTGTGTGTGTGTGTGTGTGTGTGTGTGTGTGTGTGTGTGTGTGTGTGTGTGTGTGTGTGTGTGTGTGTGTGTGTGTGTGTGTGTGTGTGTGTGTGTGTGTGTGTGTGTGTGTGTGTGTGTGTGTGTAAACTAGTCCATGAAATTTAACTCTAACAAGAAAAGAATAAGTAAACTAGTCCATGAAAAATACTCCTACTTTTCCATGCAACATATTAACCCTTTACATTCCTTGGATTTGTGTGTGTAATTTTATGAAATTCATTTTCTCCTTGTTATGAGAGTTTTAACAAAGACCTCAGTAAACACTTTAGGTTTCCTTTTGACTTCAGATTGTGTAAACAAATAGTAAGTAAAGAATGGGAATTGCTCTACTACTAGCTAGGCATCCAAAACCCTTATAAATATGCCTCTAGTTCTATTCTAAGCATTGTTCTTCTACTAGTAAACATTCATAACACCAATATATATTACTTGAATCACCTAAGTTATATAATTTTGCATGTTTTTTTAAACATAAATAGAATAAGGGTTGGGGAACCACCTTTGGCTAGGTTTATGTATAATAAAATTTATTTTAATTAATGTATCCTTAATAGTGTTCATTCATTTATATGTTTATTATCTCTCATCCATGTTTTAGCATGTAATAGTGAATTTGATCTTTGGAAATAAAAATTATTTCTAAAATTTGCATGAGTATATTAGATTAAATTATAAATGTCTAGAAAACTCACTAACTCCAAGCATAACCTAATTTAGTCATAACACATACCTCAATCCTTGAAACTCAAACACTACTAGAATAAATCTTTATGAATACCAATTGTGATTCCTTTTGCATTTACCCCTTATTTTTGGAAAGTCTTTTATAACTCTAGCATAGGAAGTCAGTTGGTCCATTATACAATTTTGAGAAAACTAATCTATAAATCATATCAATTAATCTACCTAAGGAAAATGCAAAAATTAAGAAATTCTAATATAAGAAAATAAGAAATACTAACCTATAAATTAGGAAATCTACTCTAGAAATTAGGAAATGTACTATAATCCTAAATCTACATTTCCATATAGTCATTAAAAAACATCTCTAGTTGGATCATCCATGAAATAATGTTTCAAAAATTGTCTATTGATTATAAAAGTGAGGTCATTACCTTGGAGTTATTTCAAATGGAAAGCATTATTACCTAGTATCTTGGATATTTGATATGGTCCAATCCATAAAGGATTAAACTTATCATGTTGTCATTTATTCTCATGTGCCTTATCCTATAAGAGAACTAGGTTTGAATACTTAAGGTTTTGATTTTGGATCTCTTGTCAAACCACCTCTTAAAAATATCTTGGTGTTTGTTGAAGTTTTGCAATGCTTCAATTAATGCATATTTTATCTAGACTATATCAAGTAGTATATATTGGATTCTTTAATATTCCCCCATGTATTATTGCATGAATTGGTACATTGGGATTTTAAGAGTGATGGTAAAAATTAGTTGTTGTTTATAAACTAGAAAAAATAATGAAGCCTTAAGAGCTTACATTTGCCTCATTTTATCTACCTATAGTGCATACTTTAGTAGGAGATGCCATTTTCCTAGTTTATATTATGTTGATTTATTGATGGAATCTATCATGTGATTTTTTGTATATTTAGCCTCTCTATTCCCTTACATGTAGTAATTTGAAGATAACTTAATACTAATTTAGTTGTTATAAGCCCATTTTATAAATTTAATGGATTGGAAAGGTTGATCATTATCACAAATTATGGATATTGGATTAACAAACCTAGTCAATATGTTAACTTCCATAAATTTGATAACATCCATTACTCTATAATTATTAATGGCCACAACTTCTATCCACCTAGTGCAATAATCGGTAGATGTTAGGATAAACTTGAGTCCTAGTAAATAATTTGGGTTTATCACCCCAATGAAATCAAAACCCCATTTAGTAAAAGGGTGTCCTTCAATGAGTTTTACAGTGGCATGAAAACATTCACTTTTCTTTTTCTAAAAACATAGAATTCATGGTAGGTTTTGACATGGTTGTGCACATCTTTGAAGGTTGCAGGCTAGTAGTATCCCATTCTCAAGATTTTGTGATTTGTTATGTTTCATGAGGAATGTCCACTACCTATATTATGATGTATATTATCTAGGATGTCTACATATTATTCTCTATAGACACACCTCAAATAGATACCCTCATAATTCTTTATATATATAACTCCTTTCTTTATCATATAATGAGCTAATTTGAGACTAAGGGATTATCTCTACACTTTATTTAGTTCAAGGGGCATGTACCCATGAGTAAATATAGGATGATTTGAGCATACCATTCACCACCTACTATTTGAGTCTCATTTATTTTCTCAATACAAATTCATGGATTAGTCTCATTCATGAGACAAATTATTCTTTGGCCTCTCACAATCTTGCCTAGTCTGATTTAAAATCAAACTCCTATAATTTTTCCATCTACTTATCTCTTATTTTTACCAATTTTTTCTAATTTAGCATGAGATTTATAGTTAGGTATGGGATGATGGATTATGTCTTATTTCTCATAATGTAATGCCTAAACTTTTTCATAGCTTTGATCAGTGCATATATCTATTTTTATAGCATTTAGTTTTTCAACTATGTATCCTTCAAATTGATGCTCATAAAGGAAATTATATGTTTATTATCATCTATTTTTTGTATGAGTATATATACCATATAATTCTATGAATAAAATTAATAAAGGTAGAAGTACTTATTGAAGTTTGGGATGATTAGAATTAGAACTTGAGAAATGATAGTTTTGATGTCTTCAAAAACTTTCCTATCTTCTATTGTTCATTCCATTTTTGTATCTTTATTAAACATGACATTAAATGAATTTATAATCTCTACACATATAGAAATTAATTTCCTTACAAATCTTATCATTCCAAATAAATACTTTAACTCTTTCTTGCTATTAGGAGGTGTCATCTTGGAAATTTCCTAGATTTATTTTAGGTCAATGGATATCTCATACTTGGTGATGACATAACCTAATAGTATCATTTTAGTGACTTTGAAGATTATCTTATCTATATTGAGTGAGAATCAATATATTATACACCTATCAAATACTCTCTATAGATGGTCAACATGATCAATTCTATCTTTTGAAAACATTATTAAGTCATCCATATATATGATGATGCATTTACCAATAAGTCCCTAAATCACAAAGTACATATCTTGATATAAGGTTTCACCTATATTTATTAGGATAAAAGGCATCCTTTTGTATTCAAAATTTATCCACTTGGTGATGAAGGCAATTTTCATTCAATCTTGTGCTTCTAGTAGCATTTGATTATAGCTTGAGAATTCATCCAAGAAGGACATCATCTCAGATCCACTAACCATTTTAATTACCTCATCAAGAGATAAAAAAGGATAGTTGTATTTTTTTATTCTTAGTTTAAATTCTTGAAGTTAACACAAAGCTTAAGTTAGCCATTCTTCTTTTTGACTATCACTAGGTTGACTACCTAGGTAGAATGCCTAATTGCAAAGACAATCTTATCGTCTAGTATATTTTGTACTTATATTTGGATAAGAGGTTACATAATTGGATTTATGGACCTCTATCTCTACCTAAAAGTTTTATGATCTGGCTTTAATGGAATGGTATGGGTGATGAACTTGGGGTCAAAGAAGTGTATATCTTTAAATGTCTAGGTGATGATGTCTTTATGTTCTATTAGTAGATTCTTAATTTTTTATTTTTTACTTCTAACACAAATTAGGCCAATGTTTACATATTGTGGATGTTGGTTAGTGCCCATATTTTCCTTGATAAAATCAAACTCATTTATTTTAATCTACTTTTAATTTTGAGCTTATGGATCTACATAGAAATAACACACTAGGGAGACCATCCATAGAAGGATGTGGTTATCCCTCATCTATAGGACACCATATTCTCTTAGGTATTCCATATACATGAGCTCAACATACTTTTCATCTATTATCTAAGATTTCAAGGTTCTAGAAATACTCATGAATTTTACAATTTGTTGATTGTCATCAAACACATAGAAGTTAACCATATTATCTAGGATAAAGGGATAAGGAACCATATTCATAGAGAATTTATACATTTTGGATTCTTAGAGTGGTTCTAGATTGGTAGCTAAAGTTGATAATAAATATGTCATCTGATATCTTTCCCTTGGGATGTCTCTAATGTTAAATGCTTCAAAGTATTTGACCAAGTCCCATGCTCGATGATTTTACTTCTTCAAATAAGTGATTTTACATTGATATTTATTTCTAATATAGTTAACAAATAGCTCGTAATCACTAAAGATTTGTAAATGTTTGATGTTTATCTTTAATGTGAAATACAAACCAAATATCAAAGCTTTATACTCATATATATTATTGGTTCAATGAAATTATAGCCTATAGTAAGTTAAATATTACTCCCCATATATATCAATCAAGGCTATATCAACATATAAAACTTGTTTGGATCTGGCTCCATCAAAGTGGAGAGTTTATAACTGAGAAGGACCTTAAAATTTTTATTCACGAGGTTATTATTTGGTAGTGAAAGTGCATACACCTTTATGTGAGGTTGTAAATATAACCTTTTCATTCTTATCATTGTATGCTATGATTAGGTACTTCAACTTCTATTCTCTATCTAATCAGATCTAGTTGGCTATAGCTTTCTAAGGTAGCCACATGTGTGAGAAATATGTATCCATTCAGTGTCTTTGACCAATTTTAACTCATCAATAAGCCATAATCTTATGGAACATTAATGACAAAAATATATATGTACTATTATACATGTGTCTTAGATGAAAGTTAGATGTGCACATTTGATATCTCTCTAGCACATGGGACAAAGGACTTATCCAACTATAATACCACTCTTTTTTATTTATCTGGGGTTAAATCTAATTTCTTGTATATAGTTGTTAGCATCACACTAGCTGAGGCACATAATTTAAATAAACAATTATTCACATTATTTTTTAACATTATAATAATTAGCATAAAATATGGTACCTCAGGCTTATCCTTATAATCAACCACATTTACATATGCATCTTTTGATTTATCAGAAGATGATCTCATGGTTAGGTTTTTAGGTAGTAACTCTCTCTATTCAATGATCTGGGATAACTCATGAAAATTGAAATTAGTCTTGATCTTATTCATGTCCTCAATAATATTTTACCCTCCTATACTTTATAGCCATGCACTCTATAATTGATTGTTCCCTTTTTGAGGGGTGGATTATTATTGGCCTTACGATCTAAAGGAGTGATAAAATTATTGTTCAAGGGCATGGAATTAATATTAGGTAGTTTATGCCTCAAAGTGTAATTGTTCCTATGAAACTACTATAAATCATGGATCTCATCAATATTATCCTCTAGTTCATTCTCATCCTCCACTAGGAATGATATATCATAAATCTCAAAGACCATTGATGTATTAGGATGCCTTAGAATAGTAGAGGAAAATGGTTTTATTAGAATTGAAAAACCTTCCTATCTGTTGATTTTTTTCTAAAAGATATCAAAGTTAGAACATAATTCTATGTGGTCTAGTTAACCATGTAGTGATATATTTTGAACTCAACACTAATTAGGAAGGTCTACTTCCATGACATTTATCTTTGGCATATTTTTAGGTGGTTGATTCTCTAGATTATTTATAGGCCTATTGAAAATCCTATTTTACCTAAAGAATCATAAGCTCTATTTGGTATTATATCCACCAGTGTTCCCCATGTGTTTTTTCATGTTAAAAAACTCATTAATTAGTTTTTACATAGTTCATTGGATAGATTATAGCTTTATTTTTGTGTAATTAAAAGAATACCCTATGTAGTAGCAATATTGACTAATATCAAGGATTGACTCTAGTTTTTTTGGTTAGATGTGGACATAGAATTATTTAGGAAGATAAAGTGTTGGTTAGGTGGAGCATGGGACAAAGGTCAATGGTTGTACACCTAAGTCTATTTTTGGGCCACAATATTTTGATTTGAATTTAGAATTCGGCTAAAGGATGGAAACATAGGAATAATATTAAGTGGGGCCAAGGCTTGTGATTGAGGGTTTAATTTTTTTATCAATGTTGATAGATTCAACACAATCAAAAGGAAATGAATAAACATCAAGCAATCTATAGAGAAAGATAATAGTCATAGGGTCTAGGGCATTCATGTATATTTCAAGGGCTAATGCATCATAATGTTTTTAAGTAGTTTTAAGTCTATTGTACATCTTTTTGAAATCTAAAATTACATACTCAAATTGGTTTGTTCATTTCTTTTCTCATACTTTTAAAGTGTTAATACCAACACTTGTATTAGTGACTTGTCCAAATTATGTTGAAAATGTGTTTTGAAATTCATCCCAAGATGAAATTAAACCTTTTGAGACATTAAGAAACAAATCATAGGAAATATATTACAATGTAAAGGGAAAGAGTCTACATGCCACATCCTCATGGGTTACATTCAGTATTCCCAAATAAGTTATAAAAGCATGTATGTTTCTTTAGTAGTCTTACCTCCTAATAGAGAAAAGGAAGGAAGATACTTTTTAGGGTTTCTAGGTAAATAATGCACATCTCCATTAATGTTAATAGTAGAATTGGTTAGCCAAGTTTGGTCCATTTGGAATAGAAGAAGATGAGTTTATCTATTTGGAGAGTATGATTGAACCTAATGTATTCTCAAGATACCTTTATCTAACCTAAATTTTCTAAGGATTTATAAATTTTGGTATATCAAGTTAGTGTCTAAGGTGGACCTTGTTAATATTGTGAGTATATCCAATGCAACTCAAGTTATTATTTTCAAATAAATAGAGTTAGAAATGTATGCCCTCCTTATGTCACTAGATAAATTCTTGTTTATGTGGGTTTTATGCATAAAAAGGAACCTTACAAGTTATCCTTTAAATTTTTAAGATTAGTTAAGAGATATTCACTCAAGGCATGAGTTATAGGGTATTGGGTTTTATAAATAACATATTGGTGGAATAGTGGTGAGTGAAGAAATTTTTTACCATAGATGGTTCAACTATGGATGTGAATATAGATCTAATTGATATGGGTGGATAGATGATGGATATAATATAAGGTAGGTTTGATCAAAATAAACTCAAAAAAAGAAGGAAAGGTAGGGAAAAAATTAATTCATGTGGACCAAATAAAATGAAACCTTTCTAAGTCATCTCTTAAACTAAGGGTTAGATAAGTAACCAAGAACCAATGTTTACTGTAAGGTACTATAAGCACACTAATAATCAAACACAATTAAGAGTTTAATTAAATAGGAATACATTAAATTTTATCATTTATAATCAAAGGTTGTTGATGTGAGATTGTAATTACACATATACAAATGGATATTATGATTATTACACAAAAAACATTCAAATTAGTAATATAAAAATATGACTATCCATAATTAAAATAAAAATCATGCATAAACAAAAGAATAAGAATATCATAATGGAAAAAAATTTAAAATTCAAGAGTTTGGATAAAAATTAGACTTGCACTAATATGTATTAGATGATGCTTAGACAAATAATTAGCTAATATAAAGATTAATAAAGATAAATATTCAAATTAATATTAGATACTTGCATACATAATATTTATCTATAATAAAACTAATTAAGACTACTTTACATATAAGAAGAACCTTATATTATAAATTAGGAGTCACACAAATCCCATAAACTACTCAATCTCCTATAATATCTCATAGGATAATAACCATTCTAACATATATACATGAGTTTATTATAACTCAAAACATAATTAAAATAAAAAATAATATTATAAAATATTCTACCAACCATGTAAGGCTAATATTCCTAAAATTCACCCCCTTTGTACTTACATGGGAAGAGAACATCACACTTAAGAATTTTAGAATGTTTCTATGGAGCTTGCCTCATGATCTTCACTCACATATGCATTGCATTGATATTACGCATACAAACGTATAACATTGGGCTTGCACAAAACTTCAAATATGTTGTATTCTCGCATATGAATTTCATGGATGGATAAAACAACCACCTAGGTATGAATATGGATCCATCAACCTATTCATCCTCCAAAAATGTATACTTTTATGGTTTTACACAGGATTAACCAACAACCTAAACATCCAAGTATCATGATGATACAATAATTTTTTATTCAATTCTCCACTACATTTTTACATCATGGGATAATTCATATGAATTAATCACACATTACAAGTGATCATGGATACACTATTGTTATTATTTTCACACATATAAACCAGTATTAAAAATAGAACATATTCTCCACTAAATAAGAAATGGCCCCATCATTAGTGGCTAATAAGAGGTATATAAATCCTCCATCCTCTAGTGCCTCCAAACTCCTTTAAGACACTAATTAGTAAATTGAAAATTTAATTTCAATAGTTTCCACATCATGTTTATTTTTATAACTCCCCCCTCATAATGTAAAACATAATGGATGTCAGTTTCAATTGATAATGCATCCAATTATTAATAATTTTGACACACTTTATTGACATAAAAAATATCTCTAACTATATAATGACTAAATACATGTTATAATAGATGTAACTATGTTGAATTTATTTTAAAAATAAAGTATATGCAAACTATGACTATATATCTTTAATCTATCATATACTATAACAAACATAAATTAGAAACTATTAACTTAGATGTAATTAAATAAAATAACCATAAATGTTATACCTAGAAAATGACATTGACTCAAAATATTAAAAACTAAACAAAAATAATGTTTATGCATGAAACTAAATAACTATGAAGTAAAAAACTCATAAACAACATTTTATTATCGACTTAATCTTAAACAAAATTACATAATAAAAACTTTAAACTGTTAATAAATAATTTAAAAAAATACATAAAGAAAAACTAAACATAAAACATGAGTATAATAACTTATTAATGATCTCAACATTAAATTTTTATAGGTTTAGAGGTAGAATTTCAAGCTCGATTCTACCAATGCTGAGTCCAATGCCAAACAAGGGATTCAAAGTGGATTTGAGCATAGTAGAGCCCTGAAGAGCTAGATGGGATGAAATCAAGATAGAGTTTGAATGTTGAATGAAAGTCATGGAGGGTTTTGATGTGGTTGAAGATCTGAGATTAATGTAAATCCAAGATATATTTTCCAAATAAAATTGATGCCAACTCTAGTATTTGTCACTACATAGGTAAAAATATTTGACAATAAGATCCACAGTGTTAGATATTCTATTCTTTTAGCCTCTAAATGCATCCAAAGCCTTTATAAATCTCTTTCATCCTTCAAAATGAATTGGTTAAGTAACAAATATATATAAACTAGGACAAGTTTAGGTGAATGATGGACATGATCTTTAAATCCACTAGGATGATAGATAGAAATATGAGGATTAGATATTAAATGACATGTGAAAATTATAATGATTCACTCCAATAAAAAATTTAATACATGGCCAAAACTATGTATGGTAAAAGTGTGGGAAAAAACTCTATCAATTTGGTGTTTACATAGCTACAACAATACACCATTACCATTGGGAATTAAAAAACTTTAACTCTAATTAATTACAAAGGAACTTCAAATTTTGTTACATGAGACTAACTCATATACACAAGAGGAGAGTTTCAACTATGAATGAAATTCATAGATTTGGGATAAATAATAATAAAATATTTGCCCATGTAAACAATTTAGTCTCCCATCATAGGTCAAGACTAAGATGCTCTGGTACCAATGATAGGTATTGAATGATTCTTGTACAAATAGTTAACTCATATAAATATTGATAAAGCTACATATTCATAGTAATATTAGAGACTCTCATGCATAATATTTTTATTATATAATTAATTAGGACTACGTTACATATAGTCAAATCCTTCTCCTATAAAGTAGGAGTCACACAAATCCCACAATCTACCCAATCTCCTAGAATATATCATAGGATAATAACTATTCCAATCTATATATGTGAGTTTTTTGTAATTCATGACACAACTAAATCACAATATAATATTATCAAATATTCTACCAAACCATGTAAGGATAATATTCCTAATATGCACATCAAGACTAATTGTATAAAAATTCATAGAATTTATTATTAATATTAATAGCCAAAATTATCCTCCTTTTGGGATATGGAGGATACAAATATATATAGGCTTGGGGAAGGGATACCTCATCCTCTAAGAAAATTATAAATTTACATCTTTAAAAATATAATTATGTGTCAAAATCATGAATAACATGCATGTATAAATGTGTTTACATAAAATAGAATTCAACTAAAATACAATATATTATGCCATGTAAATTAGGAACCAACAATTCCAACTTAACTGAAACATGTAAATGCATATTCATATTTAGAGTGGTGTTGATGTGCCTCCACTAAAAGATAAAAATGTTTGAGTGATAATTATATAAATATAAATATATGTCATAACCACTTGGGGAATCAAAATTGACCCTGGTGGAGTATGCATAACTAGATATTCAAAAAATTGGGGGGCTTATGATGACATGGCTGAACTTGTATTTTCCTACATGCTTGGTGCTAAATCTGATGTTCCTTTTATGGATCTACATTTTTCAAATACTACATGTGTTATTTCAAAATATTTACTAATAATATCAAAATTAAGTAGGGTAGGCTTAAATATTTTTGTGGATTCAGACATAAACCTTGTGTTTTATATCTCCAATCTCTTGAGTTCAAATCCAAGGGCTTCAACCTACATCACTCTATCTTTGGAAAAATTTAACAGCTATAGGGTCTCATAATTAGTGTTGTAAATAGCTCCCTCAACTTCCCATTTGAATCTATTTACAACTAATTTAAGGAGTGTCTCAAAATTAGGCTTGTTTACTAATTTTCTAGTAGAGGTTATCACATCAGAGACCCTCATCTCTCTTAATATTTCTAAGGCTGAATTTTCATGGCTAGAAAAATGCCCTGTCTAATATTTCATCTACGTATGCCAGCTGAGGTCACCATCCCTTTTTATTATTACATAACTAAGGTCCCATGCAACATCTTGGTTGGATATTATGTTCAGATGATTGAACGTGTTGCTTCTTGAATATGAAACTAAAAATTAAACCTTTTCTAAGATTATTTTAGTTGTGCCAAAGTTTAATCGCCTTTGTTCTCTCAGACTAGATTTCTCCTCTAGAGACTCAAATATTATTCAAAATATTATAAGTCTAGTGGTTAAAATCTATACACTATCTATAATTTCTTGAGGGGCATGGATAATTTGTCTCTAAAATAATTTCTATTGTGTCTCCTCCTTACTCTTGTAAATTTACTTCATTAATTCTCTAACTAAATATAAAAAATAATAGAAATATTATGTATACTCTATTGTAACATTAGGATTATTTGACATATTTGGCTAAGGGAAATAATTTTTCTCTTTATTCAAAATTGATTTCTTCCCTTATATTTATGTTCACCACCTTCCTATTCTTCACCCTATGAATTGTGTCACTCTATCTATCAAAACAAATGGATACTATTATAGTTTAGTGATGACCAAATTATGTCTCTCATCTCTTCATCCTTGCATCTCTTTAACTCATTAGGGAACAATAAGTTCCCCTTCTTCTGGTTGACTTCTGTCTTCAAAGGTATAGGTTAGAGTGATCATTAGAGGGGGAGTTATTGTTGGAGGTTCTAATGGACCACTTATTTGAATAAGGAACTTTAGGGGTGGATTGGTGACCCTTTAGGATCAAAAATGGAAATTGAAACCAAATTCTAAAAATAGACTCTTTTGTTTGGAGACTTTATTTGTGTGGATGTTGAAAGAATAGAATAATCACCTAAACTAAAAAATGGTGACCCTAAAATGTCTGGAGGTAAATCTATAGATGAATTATTTACAATAGTAGTAAAATAAGCAAGGGAATAAACTAACTTATTGATATTTTCCATTTCCTCTTCAATGAGGATCTACTAGTCTAATGCCCCAGCTAGAGTTTATTCTTCTTACAATATTCAGAGGTTCATTAATTTAGCCTTTTCTAATTTTTATTCCTCATATGATTCATATAGGGATCCCTCCTCACTTAACATTTACTCAATCCCCATTATTTCTTATGTATTATCTTCCTCCTCATCAGTAGGATAATCAACTAGGGATATTACATGCCTATGTTCCTCTTCTTCTACTTCTTCAATAAGGGATTCTTCTAAAGTTTTAAGACCTGATGATGGTATTTCCTCCAACTATTCAACTTTGAAGGATTCAAGGAGAAATTTGGATTTCCTTTTGTAATTTATTATGGGGTGAATGATAGGTGAATGAGACGATTAAAAAATGAAGGATCCATAGTAGGAGAGACTAATACTACATGTGATGGTGAAAGAATGGATGGGGATGGACCTTATTAAGGTTATTGAGGGGATGGAGGAGTGGATAAGAGAGATGAAAAGTAATATTTAAAAACTCTAGGAGACTCGCTTGTTTAGGTGTTGTAAGTGGAGGGAGAGTCTAAAGAGAATGTTCATTTTTGCTTGTCTTGAGGAGGTGTAGTCTTCTTAATTGTAATAGTTGTGCCTAAAATGGTTGTAGTATATAGATGTGTGGAAGATAGATGGGGACTAGGGAGAACTATGAAAATTTATTTTCTAATTTGGAGGCTTTCCTCCCTTTTGTTGGACTTTCTCCCTAATAAACTGGTTTCTTCTCTTATAAGAGAAGGAGGCTAGTCTCATCCTACTGGGTCATGAAGTTATGTTTAAGGCCACTAATGACTCTAGGATATATTTAACTACTCTACCATATCATTTTCCTACTATTTGGTAATTTTAGAGTAATAATTAATGGTTTAGGTAAAAATAATTAACATTTTATTGTCCCTCATATGGGTCCATACTTATGAGTCATCTGATTTATTAAAAAAATAACATCATGTTTATACTCTTGATGACCATATATAATGGTCACCCCATTCTTATCCTTAATAGATTGAAGATAGTTCATGAATTTTACTTTAGGGTACCATTCCATGAATTAGGCCACCTTTAAATTGTAATGGGATATGATTTCCCCTACTTGGTTGAAGTGTGCCCTCACCATGAATTAGAGATACCTCATGTTTAGAGGAGCTTTTTTAGTAATAGGCTTGATGTTTAAGGCTAAGTTATTCATATATACTATTGTATAGTTGGTGTGACACCTCTTGTTATATAATATTTTCTATAACATGGCATAATAAAAATAAAGAGGTCGTCCTTGATTTTTCAATTCAAATTATGGTATAATATGGGTAGTACCAATAATCCCTCATTTTAACTATGCTTATTTTTAGACTCATATATATTATAGGCATCTAAGTGCCATGAATGGTGTAGTGAAATTGAGGATATATTTCCTCACAATTCCTTGTAATCTCATTCTTATACCTATAGACAAACATAAAAGAGTAAACTTCACATATTCTGTTATCGACATATTCTGTTGAGGGATGCCATAGTTCTCCATGGGTCTTATGGACTATC
This sequence comes from Torreya grandis, assembly GCA_037957365.1. Taxonomy (NCBI): domain Eukaryota; kingdom Viridiplantae; phylum Streptophyta; class Pinopsida; order Cupressales; family Taxaceae; genus Torreya; species Torreya grandis. Next base: position 790,884 of record JARHVA010000924.1, read on the forward strand.
ATAAGGAATACATGTAATAGATATGACATCATGTAAAAATTTTCAAAAATGATCCTTTATTCATGTTTGTACATTTGGGCCTTTAGTCTAAAACTGATTATCTCTCCTACAGCCATAATTTTATTAAAAGTCAAGATAATGTCTATAAAGGGGACCCATTTCACTTTTACATAAGTGATGATGGTAAAAACATACAATTTATTTAGAAGGACCATGGTTTCCATAATGATAATTATAAATTTTATGATGTTGTTGGACTAAATGCCTCCATTGGGGTTAAGACATTGGTATTTCACTAGCCATTATATTAATTTCCCACCTACAGTGTTTGTTTGAGCCATATATTATTTGAGACTTGGTTATAGGCTACCTCAGGCATTGGTATCCTAAAGTACCTCTCAAATGACCTTCTTGAAATATATTTAGTTGAATTTTTCCTTTTATAATGTTTAAACACTCTTGAGAACAAGTACTATTAAAGAACAAATCTCAAAGTAAATCACTACAAGGCATTACCTCTAGTTTCAATGTCATTTGATGAAGTCCCATAGTCTTGATCAGAATAATGTTGTAAACATGCTATGTTTTCTCCAAGGATAATTAGTCTTGTGTATATTGTGGTGATATGGACTCCATTACTTCTATATTCCAACTTAAAATATAGGGCACTCTTGTCAAATATAGTGTTTATGTATTTAGTGTTTCTAACAATGGAGTATATAGAAGGGCTTACATGCATGCTATTTCTTAGTGGAATCCATCTTAATGATATCAATTGTGTAATTCATTTACAAATTGTCTATATGTTCCTATAGGTTTGCTAAAATAAGCTAGGGATTTTGGTCACTTGAGAGCCTATGTTTGCAATGTTTGATTAATGGTGAAGTGACCTTATTTTGCTTAGATCTTTTATATGTTTCCTAAATTTTGTACCTTAAATTCATATTTTTGGTGACATCAATGTAAATAGCATATTTTAATTTTGTTCTTGTTTTAAATTTAAATCTACGAGTTAGCTTTGGTGGGTTTGTGATCACCATGTGGTAAATTTTATTAACTTTGTATGTCCAAACACTTCTTCAATATAGGTGTCAATTTATCACTCATCAATTTATGATTTACTATAAAAATCATTTATTCATACTTTGGTCATGTATCTCCTAGATTATGAAACTTGTCTACTTGTCATTTACCTATTTTTTTATATGTATGGTCTTACTTTATATGTTTTTGGGATATGAGTTAATATAATTAAGACACATGGAATGCTCTCAAGGTTGCAGTAACTTAGAGACTCAAGGACACAGTTGTTTAAAATTTGAACTATGTACATCCCTAGGAAGTCTCAGTATTGGGATGTTAATGCACGTCATGATCTTAGAGGATCAAATATGCAAAGCCACAAAACCATTAAGCTATTAACTTGATATTTCTCCTTTGAAGTTATAGGTTAAAAAAATTATGCTAATTTTCAAAACCTCATAGCTCAAAACCTTAGGGCCATTAGACTACAGGGCCATTGGGCCATTAGACTCTTTTTTAACCTTCAAGTTTTGGGTTCATATAGCTATGTCACATATCAAACCCCTAAAACTATAGGAACTCAGAGACTCAAAGACACGACCTATTAACTTTGATTTAAACTTTAATGGTTCTAGGTAATGTGGTTATGCCATGTGTCATGTTCTTAGGGCTAAGAAACTTTGAAGACTTAGAATTTTATTTAAAGTGAATTTTTTTTTATTTAAATATGGTTCTACCACTTGGATGTCCTATGGTTACTTGAATATCGATAAAGTATGTAACTTTTGTCAAACTATGGTAAGTTCTAGGTATAATAACACCATCTATCAAGGCATTAGAACTTAGGAACATTAGATGTTTGAACTTACTTTATATGCTTTTGGTTTACAATTTAATAGAATTGTGATAATTATCAAGACCTCAGAGCATAGTGAATTTGAAACACATAGGCTTTTTTTAATTTTAAAATACTCTGGTTGACATTATCTTGTCACTTATCCCAATGTTGGATAATAAAGGTACGAATTGAATGTGAATAATTTGTAAGTCCTATTAGGGATAACCTAATATTAGTGCTCACACTGTATAGTTAAATTACTATTTATTGAATAGTAATTACCATATGGTAAGTTAGTAGTTATTTACATTGATATATTAATAATATATCATGTATAGTTAGTATTTGGTTATTCAAATATATTGTGATAACAATATATTCAAATAATAGTTAGTTTGTTGTTAACTTACTTTTTTATTTTATAGGAAATGGTTAGTTAGTCCTAGATATTTAATAGCCCATGTATTATTCATATCTATGTGTGAGGAATAATATCATCAATGTGTTTTATTATTATCTTTATGTTCAACTTTATTACTCAGTGCATGAGATAATTATTGTTGTAGTCTCCTACTATACCTAACATTAGTATCATAGTGGGTCAATGATCTATTAAAAATGTGAAAGGATAGATCCACTTCAAGTTATAGTTGCCCCAAACAATGAGAGTTGATTTTATGTGAGAGTTTTGGATTAATTTGGTTTAGTCTAGATTTGTATATTTTAACTAATGTAAAAGATAGTGCAATTAGTCAATTTGAATTCAAATTGCATTTAAAAATATCATGGTGCAACGTTTCTATCATGGCTTGTATTCCTTCCTTTTGCTCATCACATATAGCATCGAATCACTTCTTAAATGGATTGAGGATTGTATATTTGATATTATAGTTTGCCTTAATAATCAAAGGAAGTGTGGCAAGGACTATTGTGTGAAAGCATATTTTTCAAACATATATGTACATCTTTCATTTTCACCTTCTTTGATGTATACCTATTGCTATTCATCATTTATTTTGTTATATGTAATTTTTTATCCCACTAAGTACGTTGGTTATTCATCAAAATCAATCAAAAATTTTCAAGATCCTATGTGTTTTAAAGATCTACATGTAGTTATGCATTATATTTTTGATTAGTTTGGTGAGAGGCTATAAGCCTTAATTTTTGGCAAAAATTATAGATTTAGCTCGATGTATTTGCCTTTCACAATGACTCCCTCAAATGGTGACTTCTTCGACTGTGCCAAGTTTATTTTCAATTAGACACTTATCATCCACATGCATCTCACCTATTTTTTAAAGTATTCCATCTTTCACACTCCAACAATAACCTCAGCATCAGGCTTGGCCTATTGGAATCAGTTCACTTGAAGTCAAAACTAGTGGATCTATTAAGTTCTTTGTTTATTGGCTATATTGGCTAGAGCATTAAAGATATTGAATATAAATTCCATGATTCCATCGCAAGCATTCTACTACCTTAATAAAAATTCTAATGGTATCATTTATTTGGTCTCAATTATCTATTTTGAAAAAGTCATATTTGGCATCATTTAGATTTTAAATGATTTCTTTATATAGTCTAAGTACAGTGTTTTAATTTGTATTTTAGTTGTCAAAATCAAACGGTCATTTGATTTAGTATCTCTTTATTTTTTATAGGTTGGTATTAAAAAAATAATATATATATATATATATATATATATATATATATATATATATATATATATATAGAGAGAGAGAGAGAGAGAGAGAATCCATTATGTCATTTTGTATGTATAAATTTCTTTTTTAAATAATTCTTGTTTAGTTTATATAGTTATTATCTAATCCAATATTAAAATTATATTTTATAAAACTCAAGCTAAATAATTCAAAGTGTCAAAGTCATTTGAGTACATTAATAATTGTTAATCATTATTTTATGTCTAGTATATTATTGAAAGTCATATACACGTTCATAAAAAGTCATATTATCAAAATAAAAAATGAGTAAAAAGTCAAAATATTGTGTCAAAATTGTAATAGATGCACTTTCAATGGAAATTAATATCCAAAACATGAAAAATCAATACTTTAAAATTTGAAAGAATTTTGAAACTATATATGAGGCCAACATTGAGTAAGATGATGCCCAACCATTAAAATATTAATGATTAAATACACAATAATACATACAACATTTAAAGAATAAATATTCATCAACTGAGTGAGAAATTTTACATACTAGAGGTTGGAAGATACACAGAGGATGGAGGTCTTTTAGCAACCACTCGTCAGTCACAAATGATGGGACAAAAAATGATTTGTTGACATATGTAGTGTAGTGTGTTTTTTCATAATTTTTGTTGTGTGTATACAAATAAATAATAGAAGTAAATTCATGTTTGAATATTAAAATAAGTGAGCATTTATTTTTATATTTCCCCTTGAGGTCAAAATATTGATGAGGGCTAATAGAATGCTATAGCACTGTGTAGGTTGTGGTTTAACCTATAAATCCTTCCAAATGTTTTTAGTTGTTGGTTAACCACATAAACAAACATCCTTTGTATGTAGGTTAGTGGTAAACCAAGTGTAAAACCATCTATTGTTTGTAGGTTATTGGTAAACTGAGTACAAAACCATCCGATGTTTTAGGTTGGTGGTTAGCTGAGTGAAAAACCATTATGTGTTTTTTGGTGAGAGTTGAAATATAGGATGATGTCTTCCCCATGTTCACACTAAGCAGGAGAATGTTAGGGATAACCTAATGTTAGTGATCACATTTGTATAGGTAAATTACTATTTACTTAATAGTAATTACCATATGGTAAGTTAGTAGTTATTTACGTTGATATATTGATAATCTATCATGTATAGTTAGTATTTGGTTATTTGAATATACTATGATAACAATATATTCAAATAATAGTTAGTTTAATAGTTTTTTTTATATTTCCTTATTATTCTATATGAAATGGTTAGTCAATCTTGGTTATTTAATATCCCATGTATTATTCATATTAGTGTGTGAGGAATAATATTATCAATGTGTTTTATTATTGTATTTGTGTTCAGCTTTATTACTCAGTGCATGAGATAATTATTGGTGTAGTATCCTACTATACCTAACAATTCCTTGTTAATATTCTTTCAAACACAAAATAAATCATAGAAACATTAGTTCATGACACATTAATTCCATTAGTCCATAAAAATAATAAAGACAATTTTTAAAAAGAATTATGAAAACCCAAGGTTTAAAATAAATCAAAATCAATGCCCAAGTTTTGATTTTCATAATTCAAACTTCTGTGAATGTATAAATTGATGACAACCTTATCCTTTTACATATTAAAACCAATTTCATGGATCTATAAGGAATATATGACCTTTAATAAATATATTCAAAGTATAGTGGGTCTTTATTTGATATAATAAAAGGAGGTGTGTGTGTGTGTGTGTGTGTTAGGGCACAACACATATAGTGCAAGAGAGATACGCAAATAAAGCAATAAAGTGAAAATTATCAGTGTATACAAATACTAAGTGAAAAACACTTCATTTCTTAACTTTTAAAGTCTATAAATGTTAAAATTATTAGTATAATAAATATCTTCATCAAATTTCTTAATAAATATTATATGATGAATGGTTAATTTTAATCCTAAAATATTTCAAATCCATCTTTCTTATTTTATCTACCAAACATTTCCAAAAACATTCTTACACATGTAAATATATAATTAAGTTTTAGACTTTGATTATCAAGTGGGATGTCTATATGAGTTGTTCAAGAGGTCAATTTTAACACATTAATCATATAGGAGGTAATGAGTTCAAAAAATTTCAAGAAAATGTCACTTAAAAAAAACCTCAACATTTTTGTGTTATAGCCTATGAGTAGACCATTTTAGTCATTTTAATTTTTTACATAAAGGTGGGCGTGTGACCATTCATTTCAAAGGATTTTGAATTTTTTAAGTCTATTATAAATTTTATTTCTTGATTTTGAGGTTTCTCCTTGTGATTTTTTGGTAAATGTATTAAATATAGAAAAATAAGGTGTTTAAAATGTTAAATGGGTGTAATTTTGGTAATTAATGACACCCTAGTATTATTATGAATTTAAAAATTCGTAGTTTCTTTGTAAACTTTATGGATATAAAAGTGTATTCTTATATATTTTTTACCATAGGATATAAACATGTTTCATATTGTGGTCTATATGATTAACTAGGATGATAGAACCTTAAATAGAAACATCTTGAGTTAGCTACCATCTCAATGATAGGCACAATTATTTAGATGTATTTTTAATTTTATTTTATTTTCTATATTATAGGGATTTTTATTTCCTGATTTGGTGAGGAGTGAACTAGTTATTTGGTGGTTTTTTTCTCTATATACTTCTCACCTCTTCTCTAATAGCAGTGATGAGACATTTTTTATTTTTTTAGTCTCTAGGTGATTGTACATTGACAAGATTTTTAATCACCATTGTTTAAAAATTGGTCATATTTTGGGGCATTAAGTGTGCTATACACATGGTATAAAATCATCTCATGGAGATAATTTTATATTATTATTCCCATGATAATTCTAATATTATAATACAAGTACAGATCATTAGAGGGATGGTTATTCCTAGAATGATGTTCTTATTTATGTCAGGAAGGCATAGGGAAAAATAAGGTTAGGGTGTGGTTGTATTAAAAAATTTCACATAGGTTGATAGTGAAAGATGTGCAGGTATCCAATTGGTAGGTTAT